>JBAJFG010000494.1:0-343431 GCA_037903475.1 Ancylostoma caninum
TTCTACAACCTATTCAACCCACACTTGTATAGCCTTAGTTTGACAAGGTCACCCACAACTACGCATATTCAAGTGGCACGTGGGCCTACTAAATAACGCATTCTATCAAACTTGTAAAATAGAATGCAAGTTAAACAATTTATTTCATCTTTCCTCCAAGCAATTCAGTGACAATCAAGGCGTTGGACAAAGACCTTCCGCGGTAATGCATGTAGTCGGGCAGGCATCACATACTTTTCCCTGTACATATATGTATTCGTCCAGGATATTTCCGCTGAAAAATAAATGATAATAGGGTATTTTGCCAACACAAATCTGACAGGTTGTTCTACTACTTACGCTGCTTTGTATCGGCAGACAGTGAAGGTGTTTGCTTTACAATTAACGACCGCACATCCAATCTTCACAGATTTGGCCCAGGCCATCTAAAATCATCTAGGGATGCACTTCGACTTCAGCCGGGTGTACTTCGGAAAATGCCTTAGAGTTGGAGAAAACCGAGTTCACGTCCTTTCCAGTGATTCCGAATTACTTTTCAGAGTTCGTGAAATTGGCCTGATCTAGGAACCCGCAAGCGCTATGAAAGTGAGGAACCGCTCTTCTCTACTTCGTAACTCCATTCTAACTGGGACAGTATCGTTACAAGTGTACATAAACTATTTTGTGAAAGACATCAGAAAACGTGGTCAAGTGGGAGAAAGCTTGTATGCTGCACTATCTTTGACTTTCGTAACATTGACTTTTATTTCGATTTTCATCACTACTTCTTCGCCCCAGCACACAAAGAATTCGCCTCGAATTCTGAAAATAACGCTTCTGAACCTTATCATGTTGTCTAAAGCAAAAATGTGAAAAACACTCTCACGAGCCAAGCCTTCTTCTCTAGAATCTCACCTGCGTGAATGCTCGCGGGCCGTTCGGCTTGGTGGCGAGGCTATTGAGATATTTCATCTGCCGATTTAGTCCATTGCTGTAGATCTGACTCCACCATGATTGGACTGCCTTAATTTATCGGGGAAAAGCATCCCTGATTCTCGGTTTTGACCAAAGATCATGACTAACTGCTATAGCGCCTTCTTCCAAATCGGTTACGAGGGGGCCCGAGTAAACATTCTCGCCTTCACCTGAACGCGATCCTTCAGCTGACGCGACTAGACTGCACTGCTTCGCGTAAGCTAAGGCACTCTTTTCTAGGTCACAATCGTATGCCTTAAAAAAGGATTCTGATCTCTAACAAAAGAATTTGCAGATTCATAAGCAAGTTATTTGCTACCATTTTATACATATTGGTTGCAGTGGGGCAGTTGTAAGAATTCTTTCCATTGGGGATTTTCCCTAGTGCAAGTTGCGATCTGTAAAAAATTGACTTCGGCACGTGAAGCCTCCGTATCCGTTCAAATAGGGGATCGCAGCTGAACCATAGCTACTTATAAAAAGGATTGGCATACCTGCGCCAGTTGTGCATGTCGAGAATCTTTTTACGTGCAGCATCAGTCATTTCAGCATTTGGACACGTTGCTTGTGCTGAATGGCAGAAAAATCGTTTTAGACAGGGAAGCTGAGAATATGCAATCAAGTCAAAAGCGTTAAATTCTCATACGGGTGTAAAATGTCGCGTTGAAATTAAATTAGAACGAGTTTAAACTTTTTCTCGTAATTGTGAACGAGGCTTAATTTTCTGAGCTCGTAGCCGAAAGAGGTAGTACATCTCTAGTTGTACTTATTAATTTTTGCAACTCTTCATGAGTGTCTACTTCTTCCTTCCTAGGACGAAAAGTAGGCTGAATGGTAGGGATAGGATTTATTTCTCAACGCCCACCCCTTCCTTCTCGCGTTTACTTAGTTTCATCTCATATAAACAGGGAGTTGTTTAGCCTTTGTTAGAAATGAGTGTTATTCTGAAGTTCATGAGCATTCATGAGCGATTAGAAGCTATTATTCCACGTGGCTCGGAAAAAGTTTCCTTCTCGCCAAAAACGAAATCTGCAAATTTCTCATATCTATCAAAGGTTTCTAATGATTTTGTAAAAAGAAGAGGATGAAATTCAAGATGCTGCATTAGCATAACCTTTCGCCATGGTACAAGCCCGTTCGTATTAGAGTTTTACATCGGAAAATTATTGCCATACAAATCCCGAAAACTACCAAATTCTTTTGAATAGTCTTTTTTCTGAATATTTGAAAAACCTTGGATTTCGAAATGCTTGACACAAAAACTAAACTCGAAACTCGAAATACAACGTGATTCAACTTTTTTCCGAACTACACCTTTCTAGATGTTAGGTTGGCGAGAAAGTAATGAACAAAAATTTTCAAACCCTCCTTTTGTTCGCTAAAGTAATAAAATGAGGAATAAAGTAGTCGGCTCTGATCAATCCTGTTCACGAGCTATGTCACGCATTCGACTTCATACAAAATCGTATAGGCTTGAATATGTGATGGCTTACGAGAGATGGCTCGAGGTATACGTTCGTGTACCAAGTCAGTCAGACAGTGACAGGAGCCCTACTGTTGCTCACCCGGTCAATAGCTAGATCCTTCTCATCCCACCTTGCATTCCATGTGTCGCGGTCAGAAAATTAGTATCAAAAGACTCAGGGAACTTGAAGCGCTGACCTTGTGCATTGCAAGTTCCCCACGAGTCATCGTATAGGGCATATAGGGCACACACGGACTCAATGCTTCTACGATTCTCAGATTAAGTCGAATGCGTGGCGGATTGATTAGCTTCAGCTACTTTATAATTTTACCTTCATCATATGGAAGGAAGAACTTTTGGATGAGCTTATTTTTGTTTCCATAATTTTATTGCCATTTCTTAATAATCCATCTTTGAATACTCATATTCAAAATGAATGTTTCATCTTTGTCTCTAAAGTAAGCGTAACCCCACTTTTCATTCCCATTCTGCCCATTCACATCGCGCACTGCTGGGTGGTTAGTCTGGTTAACATAACAGCCACTCTAAGTTACATACGATTCTGTGAATTTGGCTGATAACTGAAACCCAGCGCAAACATCACTTAAACGTTAAGAATCCATTCTGTGGGAGAAGTCCTCAGCACGAAACGTTTGTGTCTAGTCTTCCTCTTAGGTTTGAGAAATTGCTATGATTACACGTACGATTTGGTGGATTCTGCTTGGGAACAACGCAAAGGCTTTCCTTGCATGTAGACTGAGGATACGTAGTGCAATCCTGATTGTTCACGCAAGCAGTTCCTGGTTCGTAGATCACCTCATTGTTGGGAACACTAAATCAAATTACTACACAGCCGTCACATGAATAAATCCAGAATTTGGTACGACTCACATTTTGTTATACACGCAAGTAATGACAATTCTGCCAGGGTTTTGACACTTTGCGTAGTGACAGCCAAATAAGGTGTTCTTGGAGTAGGCGAGCTGTAACGATTTTTATGACAAGGGTGTGCTGTGGATCTAATGACATTCTTTCTTGAGGTAAACAGTTTTGGGAAACACCTATGACTTTGTTTGAATTACTGTGCTCTCTGCAGTATGAGCTGCACAGCATAGCAGTACTCACTAATATGGATTCTCACAAAAGTAGTGTGTATCAAACATGTCTTTGTGCAAAAACAGGAAATGTGAAAATCGTGGTCATCTTGGAAGCTACAGAAATCAGGTTATGCAAATCTTATGCGAAAATGAGGCTACGTGGGACGTGTACAGTGAGCGTCAATGAAACAGGGTGTTCTGCAGATGTGAGGGGGACGCTGTGCAAGCGCACTGCATGCGCTGGAACAGTCGTCGTCTTCAAAAATTACAAGCGCTTTGATGGTTTTCGTTCCATTTCATGATATCTTGGTTCTTGTAATATTTCCTCGTTCTCCTATTGAGTGTTTCTGCTATAGCTTTCTTCTTTCCTGGTGTTGTTTCCAGTTTCGTTTGAATGAGGAACTCCCACCGATGCAGCACAGCTTTTTGAATGTTTCCTCCCATGATTTCGTTCAAATTCTTTCTGTTTTTGTACTGTTTAGGCTAGAGCTGTTTATTCACTTGATATATCTTGACATATGGTAGGTGCTATTTCTTAATACAGAATGCATCCAAACCAAAACTGAAGAGACACATCCATAATGTTGGCCCACATCAGTGAGAATTTCATTTTCAAATGGAAACGAGTAGCAAATGTGACTATAAGGGAGAGTGCTACAAACTAGCAAGACGATGGAAAGCTCAAAGAATGACGAAAACGTCAAAACTTTAGGTGTGACGAGCTCTTACGTGTTTTACCCCTTTTTATTAAGGCGATTTCTCTCTTATTTCTCTTATTAGGGTTACTTTGCACGCTCCTCACGAATGTGATATCCAATTTATTCTATTCCTAGCCGCCGCAAGTGACTGGAAGCCGACCTTTACAGATCACCATGCTGGGGGATTACTACAGAACTCTCGTAAGCCGCCCTTATGGAGAAGGTTAGCGGTCTGCACCATAATACCAGCTCATAGGTGACTAAACGGGCGCTCGTGAGGGAGAGCCATGTACAACTGAGCCTTGCTAGGTGAGATTTAGATTACGGCTACCTGTGTCTGCCGCGCCTTACATGAAAGCATTGGTCTTTCCGTCACAGGCATAGGAAATTCAATGCAATTCACACTTTTAGAAATTCGTGAAAATCACGACTTCCAGCTTTGTTCACAGAAATAATGGAGACCCACGTTTGCAAACGGGTACAGACGCGGATCCGTGAATTTGTTATCCTTGTCACGTTGACCATAGTAGACAACAGGCAGATACCACTGCTTCACTGCATCTTTGAGTAAGTCGGCCTTCGGGACAGCCATAATAGATGGTTCCACATATCTGAAAAAGACCTTCCCGAGAAGATGAGGTTTTTTATATGGCTTCTCGCTTCGTAGTCTATACTTCAAAGAATGTTCAGTCAACATTCCCACTCTCCTTATTTTTTTATTTGAACATGTGATATGTCAAATATGACTATTTGAAGTAAGGTTACCTACATCTTCCAGGAACGTTTTCATAACTTTTTATGATATTTCTGGTTGGGACACCTCGCTTTAAGTTTTCGTGATCTCTCATCTCAATTAAAAAACTCACAAGCAAGCAATAATAATAATTAGGAAAATTTCTTTTAAATCACAAGGGACTCACTTTTTTAGACTTTTTTTAAATAATTGCAAAAACTTTATTTAGGTACTTATCTTTTATTCCCAGCTGAAAACTGTCTAAAAATTTGGAGTAGGATAGCACATGCGAAAAAGCAAGAACTGGTCAAGATTCATTATTTCCACTGACGGAGAAAAGCCAGTGATGTGGAACGTTCCTTGAATAATGTCATTGTGTACAAAGAAATGCTCTAACTCATAAAAAAATTATAGGCCGAGGTAGGGATTCATGAGAGCGTAACCACGCGGAACCAGGATAGCAATCAAATTTTCGCGTTCTGCAACATCAGGTGGTCCATAGGACAAACTTGTCCCTGGGACATACAGTACCGGCTAAAATTATATAGCTTTTTGGATTTTACTCCATAACTTCTGGTGGAGTAAAGCTTTGCATAGAAGGAAACCAAAGCACCTTTTTGTGATATGGGCTTCTGGGTGCATCGTGACCGATTTAACATTGTAACCAAGAAAGAATGAGCTAGTTTGGCAGAAATTGTTACATTGGTTTACCGCTGAATTGAGCCCAAGTTTGCTTCTTAAGTTTTGATCAAAGATCTGAAAACACACGTCTTCACCCAAATAGGAGTCGACTATTACAAGGAGTCCAATTCTTGTTAAAATATAAAAGCCTAGAAAAGCCCTTTTGTTATCTTTCGTAAATGATGCAAAGTACCGGATTTTGACCATTGTGAACCATTATTTCGTCCAAAGGAAACCAGTCGACGAAGTTTTCTTGTTTGTTCCATCTCTATTACATGTGTTTATCTACAACACCCATTAAAATATGAGCTCCGAAGCTTAATTCTAAATGATGTTGTGAGGAAAACGAATGGAACTCCAAAAGGTTATTAATTTTGGCCGGCACTGTACGTACCTGTCCATTTGACTACGGGGGAAATGGAAGAATTGATGCCCCACTCCGTATATCGGAAGATCAATGGGAGTCAAAGAGGTGATATTTTAATCAATCAGTATAGTCATCGTTGTCTTGTTTAGTTGTTGTTTCGCGAATCCCAACCCAGGAGGCCTCTTGGACTTTTATGCAGAACTAAACCATAACTCACACTTGGATGTTTTGCCCATATTTCTGAGGATCAGGCAATGAAGCGGAACAAGCGGCTCCTGTAGCATCGATAGCTGCCTGCTCTAGCTGACAGCTGTACTTCTGGAAAATATGCTTTTTTGCACGATTTTATTGACAAAACTGTAGCCAAGGTAGGTTATGGCTTACAGACAGAGTCTTACTTCACTTTTCTATTTAATTTATAAAGGCCTGAGCATCGCCTACCTGCCAATTCTAGCCATGTGCATAAAAATCCTCCAAAACGGCTTTCAAACCCTTCCTTCGCAACGCGGCTTGTACCAATTTTGCCAGGCCCAAATTGACGTGACAGGCTGTGTTTCAGTCCTGATCTCATCGATCGGGTGGGGTAAGGCGCTATTTATGGTTGATGCGCCTCAAATCTGACGCGTCAGCCTGAATTTTCACGAAGTTTTCGCAATGTCTCGATGCGGCGAAGATCCGAACGCAGTTTGTTCGCGCGGTCGTCGCGACGGCAAAACCAGAAACATTCGCATTCTGCCAAGAATACCCTTCTCCTCTTCGTTCTGCATTGTGTATCGCCGCTTCAAACTCGACGCGCACCAACCGTAAATACCTCCTAAGGCCCGTTGGGAAACGCTGGAGCTGTGACAGACAGCTACGTAGTACACAGGGACCACCTCGCCCGCAAGGCCGACGAAATTCGCACCTTTGTACTTTTTGGGGTTTCATTAGTTTGTTCTTAGTGTACAGTGTGAGAATCAGCTAGTGAGAAGATCAAGAATCTGGTACTATCCCCACCACGAAGAACGAGGTAGGGATGCTGCCTCTGGAAGCAGTGCCAAGGTTAAAATTTCGACTTCTTAGATTTCGTGTTATGTAATTCTCCTCAGCGAACCAAATTGTAAATATTTAGCTTTCGCCTTGAGAAATCTATGAATTTGCACCCTTTAAACTTCTAAAACTTGCTTTGTGGATGAGTTGTCACCCAAAGGTGAAAATAGAGTAATGAGACATTATTGATTCTCCGTATTTTGGGAAAACTAGTAAATTATTGCAAACCATGATGAGCGGTTTTCACTATAATTTAGGAAGGATTTTGTTTATGAGAAAACAACTTGTATTCCCCCACATGCAAATCCGCTGGAAATCTCATTACTACTCAACTCACTGCTCGTTTTATCCTCATGGGCAAAGTCTTCCTCGGAGCTAGATTTGTTTACTTGAGGGTGACTCATGCTTATAGATACTTGGTCGGGTCTAGATGATTGAGAATATGTAGGCCCCGTGGAAACTCGTGGAGGTCGCAGTGTATTTTCATCCCAAATGCACATGTCGCGTTGCCCAGTTTTCACGGAAAATTCTCTGCAAATGGATATATACGTCTGTCGGACCGCAGACTCACACATTTAGCCTAATCGCCGTCAAGTGCGTTATAAAATGTTATTATGCTCTATTGTGCTCATTTTTGATTGGTGTTGACTCGTCTTTAAGAATAAGGGTGTTAGCGTTAAATCAAAACACCTATCTATGTACTTTTTTACGATGTTTCAGAGATAGTCGAGGAGGGAAACGACATTAGCGCTGATTCTCACCATTTGGTACATGTTTTTCCCAGCAGGCAGCTTGACACCATTGTAGTTCTTTGCATTTCCTCTTGCAATTATCCTCCGAACATTATTGTGCTGTTTGATGAGCTGTTTTCGCTCATCATCTGTTAGGCCATTTCCCGGACAGCTGGCTGAACTGATAACTTTGAGCAACGAAAATAAGAATCAGGATTGAAATAACAAATGTTGTGATGAATTTCATGCCAGCTTGTGGTTTTTCACAGCCTATTGCTCAACGAGTCTCTAGGCGTTCTTCAGGCCTCTTTGCATGGATTTGGTGTTTTAACTGAAAATAAAAACTCTCCAACTTACTCGAAATCACTGACCCGACGAGTGACAGAAACAGCAGCTAAAAAGGAAATTAACACTTTGAGATCCAACAAAGAGATAAGCCACCCACCGCCAGCATCACTTCCGCTCGGCTACGTTAGCTGCAACACAGGCTTTTATTGGAGGATGTTCCCAAAAAAAGTCTGCTGCATTTCAAAACCGATGTCGATCATGCCTTTCATGTATATAAGCACAGCTGGTGCTCAACAGCAACAACGTTTTTTTATGACATTCATGTTAAACAACGCCCTTCACTGAGCAGCGGTGTTTTCGAAGAGAAGCCGCAGTTGTGCAGTTATGCGGTGCAGCAATGCGGAACAGTTTTGCACTAAGCAAATAATCTGTTTGATAGAGCTAAAAAGCTCCACAGCTCCAAACAGTTTCCAGACGAAATCACGACTATTTCGACTAATCACATGGAAGAATATCCATTTATGATTACTGTCATATTTGATAAAATTATCTTAAATGGACATGTATATGAATACGTCACCACTGTCACCAAAAAGTCATTAATTCATATCCAGCAAAAATAATAGTATTATTGGTCGAAGGACTCTTCCGGACATCGCCGCAGTCGATTCATATTTTAGTTGGACTGATACAATTTTGTAAGTAAAACAAACAAATTTCCTGTGATGATTCGACATAAGCTACTGTTATATATGACATAAATAGTTTGGCTATATTATGGCTTAAATGTGCAATATAGAGGTGGCCTTTTTTCGAAGTAATTTCTAGAACAAAAAATCTCGTGCTGCTTTTTCTTATTTGCAGATTATTATTGCCCAAGCATGTATTTATTCCTAAGATATGAGTATGAAATCGATTTTTGACATCCTTATTTTTGAAAGCTCGCGGCCGATCCCCAAATCGATGTAGGACCTGGCCAGCCCCTTCCTCCACCATCGCAGCTCGGGGAGGTATGTAGCAGTATTCCGGCGTAGATTGGCCCAGATCCATGCGTAGCTAGCTGGTTCACAGGTTAAGGAGTGTTTATACTTCGGCGCGACCGTCGCGTCCCAGCAAACTGTTCAAATACGATGGGTCCCGAGTGGATGAAAACAATGGTCGCGATGTGGTAGTGGGTGTTTCCCATCGCGATGCGACGTCGCGTCTTGTTTATACTTTTTCCGTGAAAAACGACGTGATGGGCGTGATTCACGTCGCACCTGCTAGCAGACGCGACGCGATGGTTCCTCTGGTGTTGCGGACTGGAGTTGACGACTGTTCCATAATTTTTCGAGTTGTTTTGGCCCGAAACCTACGGAAATAGACGAATTCAGTTGGAGATGTGAATGCGAACAAACTTAGACGCGTCGTATTTGTTCTGGGTAGTATTTTGTGAGCATTTCATGAATCTGATTTTGGATTCTGTTTATGAGCGGTTACTACTTCCAACTTGTCAGCCGAGCTATGGAAGAACACAATGTAGGAACACAATGAACACAACACACAACACAACACGTTACATCCATATATTGATCTAGAGATTTTCTCTTGAATTTGAGTTATCGGAATCGTTTCCCTTTCACGTAGACATCGTTGTACAGGTGCTTCAGAACAGTATTCGATCAGTGCGGTATTGATTTATAGGTGGAGGTAGGATAGTTCTGCGCTCCCACACTTCTTATAATAATTCACGTGCTGGTGTGGTTTCGCGCAAGACCCCTCCCCCCCCCCCCCCACAGAAATCACAAGATAACACGTCTAACCAGTGAAAGATTGGAAAACATCAAAAGCACTGGGCTAGAACACGACTTAGTGAATGAAACTCCCAACTACGTCAGAAGATCACACCTTCGACCAGCGCAGGACCAAAACACATCAAATCGAGGCACTGCAACAACGTATGCCTTCAACAATGAAAACCCTGACAGTACTATTAGAACACACCTGAACAGTGAAAAAAAATACAAAAAGCGTCGAAGCACGGGACTGCAACACTGTATGTATAGGAGAAAAATCATTCTGATAACTCAAACGAAACCCGCAATGTTTTTTTTCCATATCTTGGAAACAAACATCCTTGGCGAGAGACTCGGCTCAAAATTGCGGCCCCGCCGAGATCCCCACGGAAATTCGCTGTGAACGTTCTCTAAATATTCTAGACCACAAACGGTACCACGAAGTCCAGATACAGTCCGTGGAAATCTATGATCCCCGCTAAATCGAGGTGTACATATGATTTTGTGTGGGTACGTAAATTTGCGACGTTCAGCATGGCGCGACGGGGCGACGCGACGGCTCCGCTACCCGTCGCGTTGCGACCGTTGTGGCCGTCACCGCGACGCCATCGCGTCGCGAAAAAGTATAAACACTCCTTTATGCGCAATTTGAATTTAATCCCCACTGGGCCAAGCATTGCCCACCATCTTTCTGAGGACCATGCAGTAGAATTTACGTTTTTTTTTCAGCTCAATACGAGCAAATTTCTCGAGGACTTTCAGTTGCGAATGCTTTACTTATCACTTTTCCAAAGAATGTCCTTACAACTGACGAGGCAGTGATCCGTCTTGTTCCTAAACGGTCGAATATATACAATATTATCGTGCAAAAGGGTAAGTTTTGTGATACTTGTTAAGCATAGTAAGTGTAATTACATAAAGTGTTTTCATTCGTATTTCGAGGTGTTTAACGGTAGTTCTTACACTGTGCCTTTTCAATTAGCGAAGGATTTTTCTCATTATAGTCACGCAGTATCGATAGTGATAGTAAAGTCACAGTTTTTGGAAGATTGAAGTTAGGCCTGGTGGGTCCCGCCACTGGTTCTTTCGATGCTAACAAGCCAGGTATGATACACAAGCTTTATTATATGAACAACTTGTCGCCAGTACCACTGCTCTGGCGTAGGCACGAATGACTGTACGACTTCTGAACAGGCTTCTGTGCGGCTACGATATGTGGGTGATAGGCGACGATGCGGATAGTCGAGCGGCTGGATAGACGATATATAGTAGGCGAGGCGATTACGAGATAAGTGGCGAATATACTGCCGTGCAGGCAGCAGACCCAACAGATGACTAACTGACTGTAACCTCACTCTATGGCCCTTTTATAGCCTCGGTAGTGGACCTAAACATAAACACTTCAAAAAAAACATAAACAACTCTGATCATTTTTGATGCCATTTCATTCACAGTGGATAGCTCAGTGATCGGCTATCCTCACATCTCCGGGGCCCACAAGAGAGTGGTCCCTTCACTCTCTGTTTCCTCTTCTTTTTCAAACCTACCCATGTGCCCATGGCACGTTTCTTCAGACTTTCTTGGTATCTTTCCAAATTCGCTGTCTACTCTTCGGCGTTTTCGGGTATGTCCATGCGTCTCCACGTTCTTGTACTTTATGGGATCAGGCCAGGTGGGCACCCAATGGGTTTTCACGCTCTCGTACCACGTTTTCGCCTTATAGAATCCGAGCGCACCGTAGTGCTCATATGGTATTGTTCCGAGACAACGTATTGGGTTGTCCCATTCGTTTGGTCGGGCATCGCCTCCCAACCATTTGATGTCGATGAAGTCTTGGATAGCTGCTATGGCTGTTTCCACATTTTCTGCAGCTTAGTTAGGCCTGGTGGGTCCCGCCACTGGTTCTTTCGATGCTAACAAGCCAGGTATGATACACAAGCTTTATTATATGAACAACTTGTCGCCAGTACCACTGCTCTGGCGTAGGCACGAATGACTGAACGGCTTCTGAACAGGCTTCTGTGCGGCTACGATATGTGTGTGATAGGCGACGATGCGGATAGTCGAGCGGCTGGATAGACGATATATAGTAGGCGAGGCGATTACGAGATAAGTGGCGAATATACTGCCGTGCAGGCAGCAGACCCAACAGATGACTAACTGACTGTAACCTCACTCTATGGCCCTTTTATAGCCTCGGTAGTGGACCTAAACATAAACACTTCAAAAAAACATAAACAACTCTGATCATTTTTGATGCCATTTCATTCACAGTGGATAGCTCAGTGATCGGCTATCCTCACATCTCCGGGGCCCACAAGAGAGTGGTCCCTTCACTCTCTGTTTCCTCTTCTTTTTCAAACCTACCCATGTGCCCATGGCACGTTTCTTCAGACTTTCTTGGTATCTTTCCAAATTCGCTGTCTACTCTTCGGCGTTTTCGGGTATGTCCATGCGTCTCCACGTTCTTGTACTTTATGGGATCAGGCCAGGTGGGCACCCAATGGGTTTTCACGCTCTCGTACCACGTTTTCGCCTTATAGAATCCGAGCGCACCGTAGTGCTCATATGGTATTGTTCCGAGACAACGTATTGGGTTGTCCCATTCGTTTGGTCGGGCATCGCCTCCCAACCATTTGATGTCGATGAAGTCTTGGATAGCTGCTATGGCTGTTTCCACATTTTCTGCAGCTTTTTCCCATTTGGCTGCGATAGAGCTGGCGTGTCCTTCTCGTGGGGCCATTCCTATCGCGATCTGGACGTCGTACATCTCTGTAGCTTTAATCCAGGGCAGCAAAATTTGGTTTGCTCTTCCTTCTACAGAAAATTCTTTTCCAACTATCACTAGGCAGTCGTTGTGTTCTTCAGGAGTGGGTAGACCATCAATTATGTTGTATGTGACTGTGGTTACTTCGTTTGGTAGCCATTTCATAACCTGGCTCATATAGGTGGGTACGTAGAGGGTTTGCCTGCGGCGTCTTTTCTGCCATGGTTCTTCCCATTTTCTTCCTTGTATTAGGCTCAGTGCATGTTGGTACACTGCACTCATCTCTTTCTTCCATGTTGCTATCTTCACTGGTTCGTGATAGACATCTTCTGGATCGAGATTTTCGGAACTAATTTGGACGTGAAGGCATTTGTCTTTCATGTACAGCATGGCTACCGCCAATGCTTCAGCACAGAAGCCTTGGCCTCTCTTCGCCATCTCCAGGAGTTGTTCTTTTTCCGAGAGTCCATCTTGCATCCAGATGTTGATTAGTTGTGCCAAACGCAGAACATTTTCAAATGGTACAGACTCCATACTCGCGGGAAGCCCTTTCAGCACATTTCCTAACTTGTTTGCATCCTTTTCCATCAAAAAGGGGCAGGCTATGCAAAGCTTATATCCAGCAAGTTCATTGGGTGGCTTGGCAATTGCTTTCTCGTGGCATTTGAATTTGATGTGGAGCGGATGTGTGGTGTCCTCAGTCTTTACGAACTGTTTAGGAAGCGGCCTGAAATAGATTTTTTCAAATTCCATTTGTATTTGTGCTACCTTGACAGTTTTACGCCTAGTTTTTGTTTTAACTGGTTTGTTGTCAATTTGCTCTGGTATTTTGCGAAGGAGATCCATCTGTACTCTGAGAGGTTCTTTTTCGCATCCGATTTCGGAAATAAGCGCAGAATTTTCACTAGTTTCTATAACGCGATAAGGACCAGACCAGTCGAATACCAGTTTCGGGTGCTTACTTTTGGATTTTTCTGTAGGCATCCTCATGAAGACTCGATCTCCTATTTTAGGGAGTTTTTCTGCTTTTACCTTGTGCCTTCTGTCATATTGTTCCTTCATCTTGCTTCTATATTCTTCGTTCTTCTCACGTATTAGTTCTTGTGTAATTTTCATCCCGTTCATCAGTTCTGTCCGATAATCATCCATATCTATGCGATACGGTGAGACTTCACTTGTTGGGATTATTTTTGATGGGTAGACTGGGTCGAATCCATATAGGGTGAAGAAGGGACTTTCTCCTGTGGCTTCATGTGGGCTTACATTGTATGCATAAATAACGTTTGGTACAATGGTGTCCCACTCTGCGTGCACTTCACATCTCTTCTTCAACATTCTTAGTATCGTTTGGTTAGCTCTCTCTGTGATACCGTTTTCGCGAGGGTTGTAGCCTTTGGTAAATTTTTGTGAAATACCTGCGATATTACACAGTGCTTCCATGATCGTGTTCTCAAATTCTTTACCTTTGTCGGAGAGAATCGCTTTTGGCCAACGACCTCCTTCACATATCCAACGTGTGAAAATCGTCTTCGCAATTTCTTCACTTGTTTTCGATGGAATTGCATAGGCAGCTAGCCATTTCGAGAAATGATCGATGATCACTACGAGATACTTCATACCGCTTGATGAAAGTCCTACTTCTAATACGTCGACGCCTATTAGCTCGAAAGGTGCTGTGACTTTCAATGGTTTAAGGGGAGGAGTACCGTCATTTCGGTTGTTACTTAAGAAACATTGTCGGCATTGTTTGCACCACAGCACAATGTCTTGGTACATGCTTTCCCAGAAAACAATCTTCTTTAGTCTTCTGTATATCTTACGGGCGTTGAAGTGACCTGCTAAGGCCCCTGCGTGTGCTTCTTCAAAAATTGCTCGTCTCTGTGATCTAGGAACAACTTTCGCTGAGGACCCATCTTCTAGGAGTAAGCATAAGCAGTCTTCTTCTATGCAAAAATCAGCTACTCTCAGTACTTTTTCGTATCGTGGGAGTTTTACTTCATCCATGACCTTGCCTTCCTTAACTTTCGCTATCAATGGTCCATAGTCTGGATCCTTTTGCAGTTCTGTCAACCAGTCCGTCTTCGTACCTATTGCATTAACCACTTTTTCTTGCTCACTGCTGTCGTGTTCTTCGTTGTAGATACTTCCTTGTAGCCCACGTGAGAGAGCATCTGCAACTCTGTTTGCTTCACCCTTCACGTACTCAATTTCGAGATCGTAGGATTGTACTTCAAGTGCCCATCGAATGACCCTTGGTGATACATTCGACCTTTTGAACAATGTAGTGAGCGGTTGGTGATCAGTACGAACGATTGTTCTGACACCGAAAATAAAGAAATGGAATTTCTTGAGTGCAAAAATGATTGCAAGTGCTTCCAAGTCAGTGACATGGTATCGTTCTTCAGCCTTTGATAGCTTTTTTGATGCGAAGTAGAGTGGATGTAGCAGTTTATCCTCTCCTTCTTGACAAAGAACTGCTCCAACTCCTCGATTGCTTGCGTCTGTGTATATGATATAGGGTTTTTCTCCCGTCTGAGCGGCATGTACGTCGGGTTGTCCTAGCACAGGTGCACTACCTATGACATTTTTCAGATTTGCGAATGCCTTCTCGTGTTCTTCATTCCATTTGAATGGTACGCGAGTGCTTGTCAATTCATAAAGTGATTTGGCAATCTTCGAGAAATTCAGTATGAACTTTCTGTAGTATCCACACATTCCCAGAAATGTTCGAATTTCTGCTAAATTTGTTGGACGTGGGTAGTTCTTCACTTTTTCTACTTTATCTGGATCAGTCCTGACTCCGTTTTCGTCGAGAACATGTCCCAGGAAAGCTACACGGTTTTCTAACAATGAACACTTCTTTGATTTGAGTTTTAGATTGGCTGTTCTAAATGCTAAGAAAACATTTCTGAGTACTTCGTAGTGCCGGTCTTCGGTCTCTGTTGCAACTAAAATATCGTCAATATATACGAAAACTTCGTTGCCTTTCAACTCGGCTAGTACCAGATCCATGAGTCTTTGGAAAACAGCGGGAGATGTGCACAGTCCGAATGGTAATACTTTGAACTCATATAAACCTTCAGGAGTTGTGAAGGCACTTTTTCTCTGTGCATCTTTTGACAATTTTACTTGCCAGTACCCTGCAGCCATGTCTAACGTGCTGAAGAACTTTTTCCCACCTAGACTTTGCAAGACAGTGTCAATTGTTGGTAGTGGGTATGAGTCTTGGCGAGTGTGTTTGTTTAGAGCTCTGTAATCTATACAGAGTCTGAGAGTTTTGTCCTTTTTCTGGACAAGTACAACTGGGGAAGCCCAGTCTGATGAAGATTTCTGGATTATTCCACGGTTCTCTAGGTCATTAAGTATTGCTTTGAATTCTGATTGAACACCTTGAGGAACAGGTCGTACTCTTTGTTTGATTGGTTTCGTATCTCCTGTGTCGATATTATGTTCAATAAGGTCCGTTTGAGTCAGTTCCTGATCGCTCACAGCAAATACGTCTGCAAATTCTTCGATCAGTTCTCTTAACTTATTAGGCATGCCTCGATCTGTTCGATTGTTTTCCAGATGGTTGAGGAGTTCGCTCATCCTGCATCTTGGTAACTCTGTGTTAGCGATTTCCATCATATCTGATTTTGTGTTTATCATTTTCGAATTACTGTTTGACCATTCTCCTACTACTTCGCCTTCTTTGAAGACTAGCGGTTCGTCTGAGTGGTTGAATACGGGTACGTCTGTAACCCCTTGATCCGAAATTGAACATATACCGGTCTGAATTTTCTCATTCAGAGACCACAAAACTGCATCGATGGACTTCTCTGGACACAGTATCTGAACAAGATTGCATCGCCTGGGTCCAACATAAGACCTCTTTGCTACCGTTGCATACTTAATCTTTGTGTTCTGCTCCGGCGTACTTGTTTCCAAGGAGCGGATCTCGCCATGCGATGTCATTTTTGGAATCTCTGGCTCCGATGTGCTTGCCTGTAAGGGGCGGCTCTGGCCTTGCGATCTCATTTCTGGAATCGCTGGCTCCGCTGTACTTGTCTCTGAGGTGTGATTCTGTTCCCACGAAATCATTTTTGGAGTTACTGGCTCTGTAATCGGCCGTTTGTTAATCAGGATATCAACACCAAGCAACTTCAAGGCATTGGTGCCTAAGAGTAGGATGCTGTCTTTGAGCTTTTTGACATGCATCTGTATTTTTGCTTTCAAACCTCCAATTAGTTCAATCTCCGTTTCCATGCAACCCAGGAAATCCATTTTATTCCCTGATGCATCGAGCACGTTCAGATCTTCTTTAGGAAGTTGTCGACACATATCGTCCATGTCGACTCCGCTTTCTTTTGCCTTCAATAATACACTAAGCGGCATTATTGTTAGTTGCGATCCGGTATCAATCATCGCTGGGATAATGCTATTCAAACATTTCACTTTCACGATGTGCTTTGGGCCGACCAGTCCGTTCACTTTCCGTTCAGTGATGCTGGATTTGCAAGACCATGCTTCTACCACTGTACTGAAGGAGCAGTTGTTTTGCTGTCCAGGTTTCTTGCTCCAACAGTCATTTGACTGGTGACCTCTTTTTCCACAGTTGGTGCATTTAACTTGTTTGTTGCGTATATCTGGCAGCGGCTTTGATTCATCTTGCTTTACTTTTGCGCCACCTTTGTCATTATTTTCAGCGATCTTAGGGTATTGCTCATCACCGCCAGTTCGTGGCTGCAACCGATGGGATGATTTTGTGATTCCGGCTGGTTTCCTGAAAGTGTCGTTTCGTCTAAACTTCGACAATTGTTTCTGGTTTCTGATTCGTTCAATCCGAAGTGCAGCTTGCTTAATCTGCTCATACACTTCGTGTCCTTGGTGTGTTTCGAGGATTTCTGCAGTGTGATAAGCTTCTGGCCAGTCTTGGAGCTGATCCTGGAGTATCTCTGCTCGAATGAGTCCTAGAGTGTCTTCATCGCACTCAGGATGTGCCTTCGAGGATAGGATCTCCAATTCGAGGCAAAATGCACCCACACTTTGGTTCTCTCTTTTGATCAATGATCTCAGTTTTCTCAAGGCATGGGCCCTCTCTTCTTGGGTTTCTAGTCTCAACCTAGATTTTAACGCTCTCACTACTTCGTCAAGGGTGCCATTTTTAATCCTTGGCGACAGTATACTGTAGTGGAGTTTTGCTTCTCCCTCGAGGTAGCTCACGAAGATTTCTCTACGATCTTCGTTAGTATATGTCTCTTTCGGGAATTTTAAGTGGAACGATCTCAGGAATTCATCAAACTTTTGACCTCTTCTGTTCCCAAATGGTTTTACTTCCGGCATAGCTAAAGCACGGAAGAACTGCTTGATGGTTAAACTCTCCATATCTGGCTTTGGGGCAGTAGGGTTTGTACAGTTTTTTGTCTCAAGTTCAGGTCTTTCCCACTGACCTTGTGATCCATTGATTGTAGATGGGATCTTCTCTTGGTTTAGCGGGCTCCAATCTCCCATCGACTGGAAATTCTCGTATATGTTGTTATATGATGGTGTAGGTTCGGCTTCATGGCTGCCGAACTCCAGCTCACCTTCCATCATGTTATTAGGTGCCTCGTCTGAGTTCGTCTGTCCTTTTTGGAGCAGTTTTTTCCGCAACTGCGCGTTTTCAGCCTGCAAGTGAGCAACCATTTCTAAACTGCTTAATGCTTTATAGTTAAGCTCACTAGGCCTGCACATATGTGCTTGGCAGAGAGAAGATAGGACATTCCAGCACTCATCATAAGGGAGTGCTTGTCTTTCCTCTGATGCTTCTCCCACCTGGTTTCTCTTTTTCTCTTCTTTTTCGGCAACTGTGAGAGCTGCCATTCCCGCAAGCTCTGTACCGCAGTTTTCCATCTTTTCTGGACTGGTACTGCGTCTAAATCGAGCTCAAAACACTCGGGAACTGTATGGTTCTGAACAGGATTTCAATTCCTGTTCCACTTGTTTCACTTGTATGTCAACCTGCACTTGTTAGCTCTGGTTCGGCCCCCAAGTTAGGCCTGGTGGGTCCCGCCACTGGTTCTTTCGATGCTAACAAGCCAGGTATGATACACAAGCTTTATTATATGAACAACTTGTCGCCAGTACCACTGCTCTGGCGTAGGCACGAATGACTGTACGACTTCTGAACAGGCTTCTGTGCGGCTACGATATGTGTGTGATAGGCGACGATGCGGATAGTCGAGCGGCTGGATAGACGATATATAGTAGGCGAGGCGATTACGAGATAAGTGGCGAATATACTGCCGTGCAGGCAGCAGACCCAACAGATGACTAACTGACTGTAACCTCACTCTATGGCCCTTTTATAGCCTCGGTAGTGGACCTAAACATAAACACTTCAAAAAAAAACATAAACAACTCTGATCATTTTTGATGCCATTTCATTCACAGTGGATAGCTCAGTGATCGGCTATCCTCACATCTCCGGGGCCCACAAGTTAGGCCTGGTGGGTCCCGCCACTGGTTCTTTCGATGCTAACAAGCCAGGTATGATACACAAGCTTTATTATATGAACAACTTGTCGCCAGTACCACTGCTCTGGCGTAGGCACGAATGACTGTACGACTTCTGAACAGGCTTCTGTGCGGCTACGATATGTGTGTGATAGGCGACGATGCGGATAGTCGAGCGGCTGGATAGACGATATATAGTAGGCGAGGCGATTACGAGATAAGTGGCGAATATACTGCCGTGCAGGCAGCAGACCCAACAGATGACTAACTGACTGTAACCTCACTCTATGGCCCTTTTATAGCCTCGGTAGTGGACCTAAACATGAACACTTCAAAAAAAACATAAACAACTCTGATCATTTTTGATGCCATTTCATTCACAGTGGATAGCTCAGTGATCGGCTATCCTCACATTGAAGAGTTGCACTCATTTGCTAAAATTATTGCATTATCGTTGGCATTTTTACTTTGCCTTTGAGAATCACCCCTCAGGACTAGCCAATTGTGAGCATGCAGACCAATTTCGATGGCTTACGTAACCTAGCACAATGTTATCTTTTTGATATTCAAGCACATTAGCCATTGTCACCTTGCTTGGTCAGCTTTCACAAATCGCAGATCCCTATGTCACTTTTTCCTGCTTACCCCTCGCTAAATGCATAACGTACACCTCACACTACCTTTTCTTAAAACTTCGAAGAGGACTTTATTTTCTGGATTTTTGAAAAGAAAGTCTACCAGTACCAAGCTTTTTTATTTTATCGAAGTAAAAATGTGAGAATGGTGATGGTCCACTTAAATCAATCCTCCATGTTATTTGAGATAATGGGAACTTGAAGAAAAATTGCATGATGCCTTCCTGTACTTTACTCTTTCTGAAGGTTTACCGTGTGACATTTTTTGCGACTTGCATGAAGGGCATGTGTAACTTGAAAAAAACTAACGTGATACGTACTTCCGTGAATATCGAAGGTTCTGACCCGCAATCATTAAAATGTTTCACTTGGACGACTCATCCAAATGATTACTTGAAAAGTCGTGTATCCGAGATTTAGTTGAATCGATAGCCCGCAGGGAATTTGATAAAAACGAAAATTCTACAATACACATGTATTCATGAGAACAAATGTTAATTCGACCATTTATTGGACCTATTCCTGAAACAGTTCAGTGGCAATCAAGGCGTTGGGCAAAGACCTTCTGCAGTAATGCACGTATTTGGACAGGCACCGCATACTCTTCCCTGTTCGTATATGTATTCATCCAGGATGTTTCCACTGAAAAAAAAAACGAAAGATGATAGCGCAGGATGTCCACTGGTAGATGATATCGTGAATGATTAATTAATTAAATGATAAAAGTAGGCTCAAATAAAACCGAGTGATTGCTCAACATACGCTGCTTTGTATCGGCAGACGGTGAAAGTATTTGTTGAGCATTGAACGACTGCACATCCAATCTTCACAGATTTGGCCCATCCCATCTGAAAAACATCATTAAATACACTTTGACTATAAGTGAGGACTCCACAAAAATGCGCTTAAAGTGGAAGACGTTCTTCCCAATGATTCCGAATAGCTTTGAAATTCTCGAAATTCACTTCCGGAGGGGGGTAGCAGCAATTTGTCCGCGGAAAATGGGAGGAGGAGAGTTGGGGAGGGCAGGAGGTGGGGAGTAGGCATTTGCATTATGAAAGGTACTCGTTTTTTTTTCTGGGGTCTTGTATAGGAAGGGGAGAGTCGTCATGTCAGGATATGGGAACTGGAATGCACAAAAGAGTCGGTTTTTTTATCTGCTGGGAAAAATTTATTTTAGATCGTTGGTTTATCCTCTTCTTTTTTTCTCCATTATCACCATGTTATTCTGTAATTTAAGGTATAATGGGTTGGTAGCTCTCTAGCGGAGACGGGTTAAACATATTAGCGACAGAAAATTATCTGAGCAGCTATCAAATCACTGGCTTCCGATCTGGTGTCGTTCTCTAAAACAAAAAGCGTGATGAACGCTTCCATGATCCAAGTTCTTCTTGACATCTCACCTGGGTGAATGCTCGTGGACCGTTTTGCTTTGTAGCCAGGCTAATGAGATACTTCATCTGCTGATTGAGTCCATTTCTGTAGATCTGACTCCACCATGATTGGACCGCCTTAACTTGATGAAAAATAACATGACTGATTCCTGATTTTGGTATTAGATCTTAACTAACCGCTTCAGCTCCTCTCTCAAGATCCGCAACGAAGGGGCCCGTGTGAACATTTTCGCCTTCACCTGGTCGAGATCCTACGGCTGACGCGACAAGACGGCACTGCTTCGCATAGGCTAGAGCACTGTTCTCTAGGTCACAATCGTATGCCTAAATGTTATCCGAGATAGAAAAGTTGAAGAATTATAGGAGAAGTATACACTACCATCTTGTACATATTGGTTGCAGTGGGGCAATTGTAAGTATTTTTGCCGTTTGGAATTTGTCCCAGTGCAAGTGCCGATCTGTAAATGCATTGCTGTATGAATTATGGAAGTGTAAACAAGGTTCACGGATATCATACAAAAATTTCTCATTCGGCCAAGTTTGGGATAGCGATCGACCCAATGAGAGCTACTTGACGAAGATTTACACACCTGCGATGATTGTGCATGTCGAGAATCTTTCTTCGTGCCGCGTCAGTCATTTCAGCGTTCGGACACGTTACTTGCGCTAAATAGCACAAAATTATCTTTGCAGAGAGGAAAACTATAAGTAAACATCACAAGAAAAACTCTTGCAACTTCAGCACTAACTAAGTTACACTGAATACTCAATTTCCAGAAAGCCTCGTTCTAATCAGATTAGGTTAGAGTGTGAAGTCAAAGATCTCACATTAGTTGTGGACGAAGCTAAACATTCTGAACTCAACTTTAGCGCACTCTTGCAATCGTTAGCGTATGTTTGATTTTGAGTGACATGACATTAGGTCTCTGTTATGCTGTTTATACATACATATAAGAATACCTTTTTCGTTGCCATTCATACCTTTCATTGCCGCGGGTCGCTTTCTTGGGTTTTGATATCATTTCGTCCTATTGGGGACCTGGCGTGGGTGTACGCCCACCTGCTTCAGGGCAAGGACTCATGACCGCATAACCAAGCGAAAACAGGTTAAAAAACCAACTTTCACATCATATACATCCCAACAGTATGCAAATCGTGGGAAAAGCAAACATGCTAACGATTGCTGGTTCGCGTGGTAATGTTTTATGAATATCAGCCCAAATCGGCATGCAATGTTCAGCCAGCGTTGCTTGCACCTTCCGCAGTCTCCCTTGTATTCTAAACTGAGGCATATTCTACGAATGGTGTCTTCGTTGGCAAATATTATAGAACGTGGCCGTACCAATGAGAGTCGATTTTGCGTAGGTTGTCGGCAGTCAGAACGATGCCGAACGGCTCTCCAAGGTTTCGTATAGGGAGATCTTTTAGATACCCATATTCGAAATTAGTTTTTCAATTACTCTAGTCCCGAAATTGCAGCTGTCCGTGTCTCCAAAAATGCAGTAAGCACAGTTTTTCTTCCCCCACTTCTCATCCGGCCACTAGCCGCCCCTCTCTAACAATTTCTAAAGATTACGTACGATTTTGTGGATTCGGCTGATTTGGCGGATTTAGGGTGGGGAGAACACAGAGTCTGTTTTCACATCTCGACTGAGGATACGTAGTGCATTCCTGATTGTTCGTGCAAGCAGTTCCTTTCTCGTAGATCACCGCATTGTTGGGAACACTGAATCAAATTATTACTTAGCCATGAACATGAACAAGATCAAAATTGTCACAAAACTCACATGTTATTGTACATGCAAGTAATGACTACTCTGTTACCACACTTGGCGTAGTGGCATCCAAGCGCGGTGTTCTTGGAGTAGGCAAGCTGCAAACGTTTCTATAGAAGCTTTGTATACCGGATCATGTAATAATATATTTGAGGTAAAGGATTTCTTGGAAAACACGTGCTATTTGAAATGTGTTACTTTATTTGAAATGCTATATGCTTCGAAGCAGTAGCTGCAGTATTCGTTTTCATGAAACTAGACCTGATGATTTCTCAGTAAAATCATCAGTGCTATTTTCGAGGAAACAACGAAAAAATCCTCGCTACCAATAAGAAGTTGAGAGATGTGAGAATTGTGCTTCACATGTAACATGCCCACATCTGCCGAAATGTGCACGTCATGCGAACCCCGTGCAAAATACACGCCGCCTGTACATACGTTGACATGCATGTCTATACTCTACGAATTTTGTTCTGCAGTGCTTCTGTCCACTGTTAAATGAGATGAGTGCAACGTTTGAAGGATCTTTAACAGGCTGAGTTAGCTGTTTGGATCCACGGCTAGCCATTTAACCAAACCTGTCACCTGAATAATGTGGCCAGTACCACACAACCGATGAGTTTGTAACCATGAAAGCCATGTAACCTTTGCACTTGCAGTAGGACCACTTAGCCACTCGGCAAAAATACGATCTCGTCTAATGTGCAGCGTATGCATAACACAAAATGTAAACAGATATTAATTTGTTTCTTCAAAATACGCTAGTCCTTCCTCAAAAGGGCAGCTCATGCCGAGGTGCTCTGCTGTGTAGCAGGGCTGAGCAGATTATCCTTATCCAGTTATCCGTTTTGCCGTTATCCATAGGTTTTGGCCTATCCGTTATCCGGGTTTTCGGTGCCGAATAACCGTGCGGATAAGGGCGAAAATAGTACTATCAGTTCGCAAGTTCTCAACAGAGGATAGACTCCATTCCAAGAAGTATTACTCAATCTTGTGCATTTAATGTCATCATTGGTTTACAACTTTGTAGCAAGGTAAGGGAAGGTAATGTAGACTTGTACCTGCTCAAACAGAAATGTTATTGCTCATGTTTTCTGGGTCGTCCGACAAACTCAAGCAATAACCTCGAAACCACCATTTACTTGTAAAATTATCAACAACGTTGGCTGATATTTGGCCATTAACAACGTTGAAATCGGTGATCTCACCGCTAGGCGATGCCTCTTCCTCGCAAGATTCGTTCCAACTATTCACTGAACTCTACTGTTTTTATTACTTCTTGAATCTATTGATCAAATAGCGCTTGGCTCTTAGTGTGTTAAGTATGTTAAGTGGCACTTAGTTTATAATAGCCAGTACTAGAAGGTTCATCGGAATTCTGCAAAAATATAATTTATGAAGCGATACTTTGACCCCATTCTGCGAATTTTGATGACTAACAGACGAAGAATTTGTGTTAATTCTTCTCCACAATATCCATATCGTATCTAATTTTTGTCATTTTTAATATTGTAGAATGTTTTTATTGCGTCTGGATCACTTATCCGTTTTCCGGTATCCGTTATCAGTTATTCGGTCATTTTTGGCCTAGTTATCCGCACCGTTATCCGGGTCGTGGAAAATCTCGTATCCGCTCATCCCTGCTGTATTCATGATGAAGAACACGCTAAGCTGCATAACTAACCCAGCCCAGAAGCACGCGTTTGCTACTTACCAGTATTTTGGAATATTTGGCGTGATGAACAATGGTGCAGATTCAAGGCAATCCTGTATCAGTCACGATTTTCTAATCCAATCAAATTTGATCATTCCACACTTTTAAAATCAGTTGTAACCATCGCAAAACAAGGCTATTGAGTTCTTTGTGCATAGGTAGCAGCTGCAGTGATAAATTAAATAAATAAATTCTTATCAAAGAATCGAAGACCCACGTTTGCAAATTCGTACAGGCGTGGGTCAGTGAACTTGTTATCCGGGTCACGTAGGCCGTAGTAGACAGCAGGCATGGACCACTGCTTCACTGCTTCTTCTAGTAGGTCGTTTTTCGGGCTAGCGATAACAGATGGTAAGGAGAATCTAAAAAACCCCTTTTCAAAAAGGCGTGTTCGTTGTAACAAGAATTCTTGATTCTATAATGAAAAGTCAAAGGAAGTTGGGTCAAATTCAGAGTTCCCAAACTTGATTAAGTATACTTCTGTCCCTGAGCCTCATTCGTATTCAGTTCTTATTTGGGTTTGTTTCAGGCTCTTAGCAGATGCGTTTATTTCCGGCAGGCTTCCTGCGATTAACGCCTTCGTCAGACCTTAACACCAAGAAATATTACAACGTCATCAATTGCTTTACAATATTTAGATAAGCAAATCTACCGTGTGGCAAGACGACATTTGTGACTCTGACAACCAGCACAGAGATGCTAATCTATATAATATGATCTTATTGACAAGAGACGGTACTTATGACAAAGAAGGACCTCACCCCCTAGTTGTTGATGACAGAATGAGGAGAGGAGGGTTGGATCAGAGAGCGGAAAGAATGTCAAGGATTTGGATTACGTAATCAGATGCAATATCTCCCTTAACTCATCTCTGGTGTTAATTTCTGGCCCATGCCTTCTTATTTCCCTGGCTTCCATTATTTTCCTCTCCAACGTCTTTGTCAAATGACGATGGAGGACGCGGACCGTGAAGACTGGAGGTTGTTCTCTAGTGTGTCTCAGGGTCCGGTGTCTTGAGAAACTTTCTTTTGGGTACGAAGCAGTTTTCATCAGTGCCTGTCTGTGTTCGTCCAGTCTTTTTCGCAATGGTCGGATCGTTTCCCCAACATACTTTTTTTTTCCCAAACTTCTCAACTTGAACCACAGCTATGTGAATCACGATTGCACCTCTGCCCGGGACCTCCGACGCGCGCCGCTGGGCGCTGTGGAAGCCGGGTGCCGTCTCGACAGAGTCGCGCAGAACATGTAGAGCTCCAGGCCGCGGATAGGTGCAATCGTGATTGACTCTCTCTGGAAGGTACCGAATATGACCCAGAAAAAGAATTTCCTCATTTTTTTCAAAAGATTCACGAGTCCACAACTTTCACGATAAATCTGACAAAACATCTTGAGGAAGTTCCTAAAACTCTAGTCTGTAGGAGTGAAAGTTTCAGAGGCAGAAATTTACAGTGGTTCGAAAAAATTTTTAAGCCACAGTGGCTTCTATTTTCTTAGACTGTGAAATTGAAGGTGCCATTGTGGGTCAAGTTTCTAAGTTAATGGCGGAAATCTTATTTATCTGTATATTATATGCAGAAATTTGATTTGGAAATAAAAACATAAACAACAGACGCACAATTTGTCTGGAGACGAAGATTTCCAGTAGCTGCTAAAGTAATTTATCGATGTTTTCTGGAGAATATCAGCGTGTACAAAAAGTGATCCAGAAGAAGGTAAGACGTTGAGAACCCAGAAGGCCTTCTAGATTTTGACGCTGAAAGAGGAGTGACTCACACTTGGATGTTCTGCCCATATTTCTGAGGTTCGGCCAATGAAGCGGAACAAGCGTTTCCTGTAGCGTCAATGGCTGCCTGCTCCAGCTCACAGCTGTATTTCTGGAAGATGTGCTTGTTCCCTTTATGACAATATAAAAACGGCTTTAATTTAGATGGTACTATGAAAGGGACTTTGCAGGAGACTGTCGAAAACCAAGATTGAAAAGGGTTATTGCGTAAGATGAATAACGGCTCAAGAATAGCTATGCAGGACCCTGTTGTAGCTAGCAACCTCCCGCAGTAGAGGAGAGATGAAGAAGAAAGTCTGCGAAAACATCTTACTGTTATACGGATCCCCACAACATGCCGAGAAGTTTGCTTTGGAGGTAGTTTTGTTGATTACGTACATATATGGTGCTAGAGCTAGGTTATGCTTCAAGAAACAATGACTAGTCTTCAAAAGGTTTGTTAAGAACTAATCAAAAACAACAGCTTATGTTCGTTTTCACGATTTTTCAGTGCTAGTCCAAGAACAAAACGACATTGCCTCTAGCTCTTACCAATTTGTACATATTTTTTCCAGCAGGCAATCTGCCATTGTGGTTACTTGCGGTTCCTTGCGCTATTTGCCTTCGAATGTCGTTATGCTGTTTAGTGAGAAAATTACGTTGACCATCTGTTAGACCTCTTCCCTTGCATGTGGCTGAACAAATGTCTTTGAGCAACGAACATAAGAGATGCACAGTGAGTTAAGGATGTTAACGACCCTCCACACAGTGCTCATGCCTTATGCATAAGTTATCATAGGTTTCCAGCTGAATTTGAAATGTGCCGACTTACTCGAAATCACAGAGCCGACGAGTGACAGAAACAGCAGCTAAACAAAAAATTGACAGTATGGAGGTCCAGAGAAGAGAAGAGATACTTACCGCCAGCATCATTTCCGCTCGGGTACGTTAACGGCAACACAGGCTTATATTTGGGGATGTTTTCAAAAAAAAACCTTTGCACTCCAGAACCCATGTCGTTTATGCCCTTTCCTGGATGTAAGCGCAGCTGGTGTTCAGCGGCAACAACGTTTTTTATGGCATTAATGTTAAACAATGGCTTTCACTGAGCAAGGGTGTTTTCGAAGAGAAACCACAGTTGTGCAGCTATGCGGAACTGTTTTGTACTAAATAAATATTCTGTATGATATAGCTAAAACGCTCAGCGGAAATTCCCTCCAAACAATTTTATTAAAAAATCAGAATTATTTCAACAATTTGCCCGGGAGAAAATTTACTCTCGATAACGTTCCGGTTATTTTTTCCCCACAACTTTATGAGCACCGCCTTGCGCAGAACTAGGAAAGCTTTGAAAAGAAGAAGAAGTTTGACATGTCGATTTCCCTTGAAGTGAAAAACCCTTCAAAATATGTTGATTAGTAAATTACTTCTCAGCAAAAAAAAACACGAAATTTGAGCCAGCTTTCGCAAGGGGATTTTGGTCGACCGCCGTTGTGCAAAAAATTGCCCTTTGACTACCCGACATTTTTCTAGCAGACCTTTCACTTTTTCGTGCGAGTAGTTGAGGATGATGTTTTCCGAAGTTTCCCAAAAAGCAGCCTGGAGAATATCTCCTACTGAGAATTCTAGAAATAACACAGGATATATTTCGAAACATGCTCATCTGCGTTTCATTAGGAGCGAGGACGTTGCACTTGAGCTTACATGTGGAGTGGATAGTTCAGGTTCGAGACAAATACAAAAAATGTCGGAATTGTACTGTTTTCGGAGTTACGGAAAAATCCTCGCAATTCAAAGAGCTGAAAAAGCGATCTCCGAACATTTTCCATTATTTCACTGCTGCTAATCGCAGCTGATATATTCTATACACGAAGAACAGATGGACCTGCTTTGCTCCACAAGTGAGTTATCATACTTAGACGACATACCATGACCCTAAAGAATGATACGCGTCGGAAAAAGACGCACCATTCCTTTTGCACCATCCTCATATTATTAAGTTGTCGGAAAGCTTCTCGCCACCTTCTTTTCTGTATTGAAAATTTCTCAAGATTGTTCCGAAACGTTCTATCCAAGAATTACATAAATGAACCAGCGATCTAGCCATACCACATTTCTCTTTGCATCTTATCACGATTATAGCCGAGAATCGTCGTTTGTCGTCGTTGACTTCAAGCATGTTCTGCTGCCTCTCCTCTGAGATTTTAGAAATCATAGCAAAGTGAGCGAGATAAACCAGGATTTCATCGACCTGTTGAGGTGATTGGCGAGCGCCTTCTGGAGCTGATTGAAAAGAATCCGTATAGTGGTATCTATGCGATGGCAAAAAAACTTCAGGGCTACTATTATACATGCTGTGGTTGTGCGTCTGTTTCACCTCGAAGAGGCAAGGAAATAATTAATTCTCATAGTTTGAGTGCCATCACCTCTAACTGAAAAAAGGTGTGTGCCTGAACTCTGTGACTTTTTCAGACACTTTCGCTTCGTTCGACAATTGGGATATCGATGACGAGAAGTAGGTTTCTCAGGCAAATTACAAGTGTAAGTATGGGTGGCTCGGAAGCTGTTAACCTTGGATTCCATTGCCAGAACGAATACAACCCTCTCAAGAAGCAAAGCTCAGTGTTTGGTGGAATTCATTCGTTCATCATGTTATCTTTTTGAAACTTTTATGCCGCTGTTTTTTCATATCACCTCAAAGGCTATCAATTTTCCCCATTGTGTTCGTGACAGCGTTTGTTTATCAATCTGGAGCACTTGTTCTGTTTCCTCTTCCAAAAGGGCTGCCCTTCGGATTACATAGGGATCATTGCCAACTAGCCGTGGCACCAGAGTTCGCTGTTTACACTATTCAGCGGTGGGTAGACTTCGCAGAGCGTTTTTTTTTTCAGGGGGAAATTCATATATCTGGTTGTCAAGAGTTTTTGTTTCACCTGCACAAAAAATTGCTGCTTATTTCGTGACTGAAGTAAGAGTTTGTGTGTTTTTGTGTGTGTCTGTATGTGTGTATGTTACAAATAAAGGCTGCGGAGGTTCAACCTATCCGGAACATATTATGCGACCACGTCCACAAGGCGACGGAGGAAGCTATACCTCGATCAGCTCTTCGATTCTTCCGATTTTATAGGAGAGAAATTTCTCTTTATGAGCGTTTTAGGTAAAGTAGTACATCTCTGTGAAATTCCACCAGCAGAATAAACCTGGATGAAATTCGAAGCCTATACTTTGCGATTTTCCATCGAAGATCTAGGCGAGAACATGAAAACATCGTATTCTATGTAGGCACAACCAACGGCGAAACTGATGATGATTTAGTAGTGCTGAGACCGAATTTCGGCGTGACTGTAAACGGCCAGATTTGGCCGCCAATATGTGTACTGTGACGGTATCTCACAGAACTCCTTCAAATTTCGCAAATAGGGGTTATTTCACGTGTTTTACACGAATATTGTATTCATTTTGTGCCATACCCTCGTTTGTGTGGGTGGTGGAAAACGTACTTAATAAGGCGCCATGTAGCCAGCCTCTAATGGCCACGGAAGCGGCCAAGTGTGGTTAAACTCTTCAAAAACTATTACCTAAAACTTAGCTTAGGGGTCGGGGGAAGGTTATTTTAGGCGCTGGACGCTAAAATCGCATCCATTCTTATAATAACTAGGGGTTACGGTAGCAACCCGGTAGATATGGTATCTCCCAGAACTTTCTAAAACTGCGCACAGGCGGTTGTTTGAGCTGCGGTGTTGCTTGTGCCTGTCCTCTTGTTAACAAATTTGCGTTGGACAGATTCTTGAGAAAAACTATTTTAAGGGTTGCTTTGTTTTAGATATGGATAACAAAATATGCACGCTCTCTATCAAATATGTTAGAAACATTTAACGATAGAAGTGAATGTATACTGGCACAGCCATTACACGGCTTTTGCATATGTTATGGAACTCGGTTCATACTGTGTTTTTCACATTTCTACATAGATTATGTGTGAATTGCAGTCGTAGATGAAATTTCCTGGCTCTATCGTACGGCGTTATGGCTTCTTACAGGCGTTCTGTTCTATTCACACACAGTCTCCATTTGAAATTGGGAAAAATTAGAGAATTCGCAATGAGAAGCGGACCTTTTAAACGAGAAGGAGATTGGAGCTCCAGAGTAATTTTGGCTGCTGAATAAAATGCTGCTCGTATTGGATTGTCGTTGCAGCTTCGACTTTTGCAAACGGAAAGTTAGGGTTCATCCATGGCGTTAAAATGGACCACTTATCAGATTTAGCCTGTGCTCAAGAGGGCAAATGCTGATGAAACGATTTATCTGATCTGTTCGTGAAACAGTCCAGTGAAAATCAAGGCGTTGGGCAAAGACCTTCCGCGGTAATGCATGTGGCTTTACAGGCGTCGCATACATTTCCCTTGGTATAGATGAATTCGCCCACGATGTTTCCGCTGAAAAAAAGACCAATAGTAGGTAAAAAGTCAATATAATTGCTTGTTTGTGTTGTCGAGTTCATTGAGGAAAAACGTGTTAAAAAGTTGGAAAGACTGATCAACTTACGCAGCTTTGTATCTACAGACGGTGAAGGTATCTGCCTGACAATTAGAGACAGCACATCCAAGCTTTACGGATTTGGCCCACGCCATCTGAAATCAGCTTTGGCCGAATATCGATTGAATAACTTCGCTCTCCTAGCACATTACTCAAGTAAAAACAATCCGTCTGCTCTGTGTTTGTGTTTTCCAGAGGGCTTGCTGAGACATTCTCTATGACTCCTAGCCCAAGAATTCTCTACGCGTAGATGAAGGAGAAATCGCTGCTAACATCACCCCTTCCTATTTTCTTCTTCTTCACCTTACTCAATTAGATGTGCGGTAAGTGGTGATGCTGGTTCCACCCACCTTCCCTATAACAAGCGCGGACCCCCGGGTGGAGAGAGCGACTGTGGTTGGCTGCCCCACCCATTTTGCTTGTCACTACGTTACTCAGCATAAACAGTGAGGATCAGAGGAATGCTGATGGTGAATGTATGTATGCCACATGAGTTGCAAAAAAGTGATGTCAATGGAGAGTGCTGGATTTTTGAAGGCGACAACTTGTAGACGTGATATATGAGGATTTGGTTTCGTAAAAGTCGCATGATTTATCGAGAGGGACAGCGGCTGAGCTGGAATCCCCATTTTTATCAGAAGAGCGCCTTTTCCGCGCTAGCGTGAAGAAGTTTGTCCCGAAACACTAGTTTTACAATGAACAACGGTGCGGGAGAATTGGGAAGGGTTTCCATTTTAAACTACAAAGGTGATTTCACAATTCATCCAGAATCATGCAGAATTGCAGGTCTCTAATTCAATGTATATGCAGGCCTGCGGTTGTTGTATTTCAAGACCAGAGAGCGAGTAACAACTCTCATGTTTTCAACACCGCGAGAAATTCCTCATTTTCCTCATTTTCTTGCACGAAAAAGGGGAGCACACAATATCGCAGAGAGTCATTGTCATCCGCGGAAGATGACAATGATTTTTTTCGCGTTCAGACCGATGGGTTGGTTCCTTTTTTGTAAGTGCAGATGGCTCAAAAGTAACGTGCCGCACGGGTCCGAGAGCTCGGTGATATATTATAGATAGATATGATAGATGCAAAAGACATACACCGCTTCTAAATTGATACCTTCTAGCCTTGCTCAAGCGCTGAGCAGAGTGAATATGACAAGAATTTTTTCTATAATGTGAAGTTTTCAAAATATCACCTGTGTAAACGCTGTCGGAGCGTCAGGCTTGTCCTTCAAGAAAGCAGTGAATTTCATCTGTGCATTGAGTCCATTTTGTGAGATTTGACTCCACCATGCTTGAACTGCCTAAATATAATGAAGCCATCCTTGAGTTTTGGTTCTTGGCATTAATTTTTAACTAACGGTCTGAACTGCAGCCTCCGGATCGGTTACGAGAGCGCCTTTGTGGACATTCTCGCCTTCTCCTGGACGAGTTCCTTCTGCTGAACCAACGAGACTACATTGCTTTGCATACGCTAGAGCGCTGTTCTCGAGGTCGCAATCATATTCCTCAAAAGTTCTTTTTAGATAAAATAAGATGACCATAGAAAAGTTATGCAATACCATCTTGTACATGTCTGTTGCAGTGGGGCAGTTGTAAGCATTTTTCCCGTTTTGAACGTTTCCCAGAGCGAGCTGCGATCTACAAAATTGAGAGGTCAACAGAGTCAACAGATGGAAAAGTAGTATTCAAATAAACAGTTATTGTATTGTTGTAGCTTTTTTTACGTCATGCACATTTTCATTCAAACACGTTTTCTGCAAGTGAAATAAAGAAAGTAAGGAGTTATTTGTCTTGATTTTGGCAGTGGTGAAATTCAAGAATGCTAAATACCCAGAAAATCCGTCATTGTTTCCAATGAATCTGTGCGCGTGAGCAGCATATAAAGGATTTACCCCACCTGCGCCAGTTGTGCATGTCGAGGACCTTCTTTCGTGCTGCATCAGTCATTTCAGCGTTTGGACACATTGCAGGTGGTGCTAAATATTGATGAAAACATAAGTCAATCAGTCAGCCGCAATCTTTGAGGATATTTTGGAAAGTGATCTGTCATCCGTTTGCTCATTTTGTTTTCCATATACGGGTAATTAAGTTTAAGAAATCAAGTTTTCCTCAAAAACTTCACGGCATTTCTCTCTGCAACAATGTAGGAATTTGCCTTCTGCTCTGTCACCTATCACGATTAAATAACTGAAAAAAAATGAATGGAAACTTTCACGTCTTCACCCTTTACAGATTCGCGTACACTACACTCAACCGGTTGCTTGGGACTGTGTGCACAACCGGTGGGGCACAAATGTATGCTTATGAGACCGCCCATGTCCCATGTGCGTGATAAATCCCAAAATTGTAAGTCGACGAATGCGTTAGAGACCACATTTCAGGCTCGCTAACGCCCCGATAATTACTGGAACTTAACGAAAACATCCATCAAACATCAAAAGTCCATTTCGTGGAAGGACTTTCAGCATGAACAATTTGTGCCTCTTTCTCCCCTCAGATCTTAGAAATTGTTACGATCACAACGTACGATTTGGTGGATTTGGTGGATGTGGCGTAGGAATAATGCAAAGGCTGTCCTTGCATGTGGACTGAGGATAAGTAGTGCAGTCCTGATCTTTTACGCAAGCAGTTCCTGGCTCGTAGATCACAGCGTTGTCAGGAACGCTGAACAAACGACGTTAATTGACACGAACGATTAGTGGATAAAACAAAGGGTAATGCTCACACGTTGTTGTACATGCAACTAATGACGATTCTGTCAGGGCCTTGACATTTCGCATAGTGACAGCCAAGTGCAGTGTTCTTGTCGTAGGCGAGCTAAAGCGGTTGTGAGAAGTATGTTCTTACAGAAATAACTCACAAGGAAGGGGCAAAAGGTTCGGCTCGCAGATCAGAATGAAACCTGTCCGTCTTGAATCTTTGTTTGAGTAGGTGCTACACCACGTATTTCATTACTGATGAACGTTCTTGCAAAGATGACTGTGTGGTGTGCAGTACAAGAAACGCAACAGTTCAGCAGTCAGTGACAAAAAGCATTGCAAAACTACAGTGGGTGCCAATCGTTTTTGCACCTCGGAAATGAGGCCGCGTCGCACCATCTGCGTGGCGCAGTACGCGAGCTGGGCGTTGCGGTTCTTGAGCGTGATTGGAAGTGCTACTCTGCTTGTTTCTGCCTCGAGAGTTCCTTTTTATCCATATATCCAACTAGGGAAAATCCCGGTCACGTTCAGGAACCACACCACCCGGCTGTTCGCCCCGGCAAGTAAGTGATGCGGCACAACTCGATTTTCAGGCGTGTATTAAATACTGACACCACCTGTGGAGTTAACGAGTTTTTGATGCCTAGATGACAGCGGTAGTGACAATTTTTGTATTTCATCCTGAAAAAAGAACAAAGACCAACGTTTGCAAATGTGTACAAGCGCGGATCGGTGAACTTGTTGGCCGCGTCGCGTTGGCCGTAGTAGATAACAGGCAGATACCATTGTTTCACTGCATCTTCAAGAAGGTCGTTTTTCGGGCGAGCGATTATAGATGGTGTGACGTATCTGGAAAAATCCATTTCGCAAAGCAAAGACTTGTGAAGTGTCTGTTTTTCATTTCCATAGAAAAGAATAGAACGAAATGTGACTCAACGTTTTCTTAACATGTTAACTACCCAAGTTGGAGCCTTTTGTCCACTGATAACTCTTTGTTCCTGTTCATCTTATCTCTGCTCTCCCTTATTGGGAGTTCGGAGAATCCCAACATTGGTGAGGTTTTCAATATTCCTATATGACATTGTTTGGCATAGGACTTTCTTTTCTCAAGGTCATATCTTGGAATCGTTTTTGAGAGTTTTCCATAAAAGAATCTCTAGGAGCAGCTAGCCATGATATACGTGACTTCGTGTGAAACATGTGAAAACTCTGCTTCTTGGCCTCAATCTTCCGGGAAGCTTGTGGCTGGCGTTGAGGGATGGTGCGAAGGTGAGAGGGCGAAGTTTCTGAATGACGCCTTTTCGAGCGCACCTTCCGATAAGACTTGTGCTCTTCGTGGAGGTTCCACATCATACACTACCTAAGATAGGGAGACCGCTCCGTATGTAACCAGCAACTGGTGGCAGGAAACGTATAGTCTCATCATGCTTCAGCCACAAGCTCTTCAAAGGTTAGGACTCGAGAAAGGTTTTTTTTCTGTGATACTGTGCCACGGAATTATTTAAATCACTACAATAAAGCGCCCTTAGGTACTCTTTCAGAGCGACAACCTCAGAAACAACGCTGGGATAGGACGATGGGTTTAATGACGAGCAATGGGCTATACTTAAAAGCTCAGCCTCCTAAGGGAACGGCATGAACCTGAAGCTAAGACTTTTTCCTCGTTGTTTTTTTTCCTTTATTCTCAATCCTAGAATTTCGTTTGTCTTGTTTTACACTCATAACATCTTGCGGTTATGTCCATTTCTAATGCGTCCTTTTTATTATAAACTCGACCTAAACTTCTAGGTACCAAGTCAGTATGTACTGCGAGCGTGGATGTGCGTTTTTCGCTAACTCGGGAAGCACGCTGCGAGATCGCGCCTCTCGCGCTGGAGTTAACAACGAACCATAGGTTATCATTTTTAAATAAAATTCTTGATGGTTGACATCAAGAAGAATTGAAAATGATCACGAGAGCCTCAGAATTGCTGTTACGGAGCAATTCTAGCGCGAGCGGCGTGGCTCCGTCGTGCGCCTCTGGGATTGAATGTTTCAGAAGCCGAGCCCAATATTTCTTTGAATTTGTTAACCAGACTTGTAGATGCCCGTTTCAACTTTCTTCTTTCAGTTCGTGACTAAAACATTTTTAAACTCTTTGACAAATGCGTATGACTCACGCTTGGATGTTTTGTCCATATTTCTGTGGTTCCTCCAATGATGCGGAACAGAAGGTTTGACTAGCATCAATAGCAGCCTGTTCCAGCTCACAGCTGTATCTCTGGAATCACTACCGATTACTTCGAATTACAAAACCAGAGCATTCTCAAGTTTGCAATACAGCACGAAGAAGGAGTGAAAGCGTTGTAACAAATGTGTTTTAACTGTCCAGATATACCTAGACAAAGCGAAGAACTGGGAGAAAGATCAGAAGCATAATCGCTACAGCCCGAATGTTCCACGGTTATTCCAACATATTTTTGACAGTGTTTCGTCTTCTTACCATCCTGTATATGTTCTTTCCAGCAGGCAGTTTACCACCATGGTAGTTGTTTGCAACTCCTTGCGCTATTTCCCGTCGAATGGAATTGTGCACCCTAGTTAGCAGTGTGCGTTCAGCATCTGTTAGATCATTTCCCGGACAAGTGGCTGAACAAATAAACAAGAAACTTTAGGCATACATACGTATTCACTTATACTTTATGCACGATGTTGTTATATAGACCTGAGAGCATATGCAAATTTATTCATCTGCCGCCCTATTGTGAGCGCTCCGAACGGGGGTCATATGAGGCAGGACAATGAACTTTGCGACGAATTGAGCGCACAACTAGAAGATGAAAAAGAGGTCAGGTGTAAAAACTGTTCATATATTATTTGCCGCTTCTATGTAAACCTGTGCTCGCACCTTCCATATCACTGTATGTGCTCGCTTTTTTGGATAAATTTTCGAAGATATGATAGTGTCCTAAATGAATACGAATAGGTAAACTTACTTGAAAGAATCGCTCCTGGTAGCGAGAGAAACAGCAGCTGAACAAGAAATTAATACGAGGAATATTCAAGAAATAGATGGACCACATGCCTAAAAGACTCCGGAGCCTATACAGCGGCGGCCACATGTCTGATACGCTGCTAATTTTGGGCGAACAACAGACGAAAATATGAAACCCGTATTCCAAGCCTGGAACGAGCTATCAGGACAGTATCGATAGTGTGATATGGCATAGTGTTCTCCTTCTTACTCCTACTTTTCTCCTCAGGGAAATGTATCTTGATGGAACTGCGTTAATTCTTCGCGACTCGGGCTCAAAATGCAATACTTTCGGAAATATTTTCGTTTCTTCCCTTCGTTAATTTGTCGAATGGGGGAGGCGTGGTTTTGTTCTCGATATTAGTGCGCATTCTCCGATAGTGGTTTTGATGCGCAGTTGTTCACCTCAAGAATAAGGATAGTCATCATGAATGGAGAATTGCAAAAAAAGGATTCGTGATGAGCAGAAAGCATGCACTTTGGATGCTGATTTTTTTCTCGGATCTGTGCCACTAACATGCATTGAGGTAATCACCGGAAAAATCGCTTGCATTGTTCTCGAGATTTGATAAAATGGACTTTTCTACAAATTTGGTGGTTTGTTTCTGTCTCTTTGGTCCAGCTGGTATGGGGAGTGCGCTAATAGCATCCATAGCAAAATGTTTAGGAGAGGAGGCCTTAATATAAGTCACAGCTACAGTGCTCTCCATAGGCAAATACAAAACTTTTACACCTCGTTCGAGAAAACCAACAAAGTTGATATTTTATTTTTTTAATTCAGCTCCAATTGGCTCTGTGCTCGTGGTGAGCAACAGGAAGCAAACTCATGTAGAGCTTCAGCATATTCTCGGAATTGGTTTCGATTGCTCATCTTAAGGCTGAGACCTGCAGAAAGGTTTTGATTGCTTATCCTGAAGCTGAAATATGCAGAAAATTCTGTGGACCAAAAACGTAAGTGTGCTAAATATGTGGCCGCCACTGTATGTGTACCTGTCAATTGGGTGCAATAAAAGCAATTTTGAATGGTCAGACGCACGCTCTATATGTGGAGGATCTTCCATGAAGACCGGTCAACCGATGCTATTGGCTCAGATGAATGAACTTACCAGGAGTAGATTCGGCATTTTCGATGCAGTGAGAGTTCTCCTAAACGCACACTGCAGTAGTATGACAAGTAAAGTATTGCATGTTCTTTTATAGCCGAAAGAATTTTATTTTGCGTTCAAAAGAAATAGCCGTATCTGCTTATCAAATACGTGCAGATAAACAGTACTTCACGCAATCAAATTTTTTTCCAGCCTCAAAACACGCCGCTGCAAGAGTGCATTCATATGGAAACTCACACAGATTTATGTTATAACCTAAGACAAGTATGACAAATGAACTGAGTCTTGCGCAGCTCCTCGCAGACAAATATTGAATCGAGTATGGAGCACCGCCAAAATTCTTCTGTTCGAGATTTTGCCAGATCCAAGTGTTTTGAATCACTTCATGTCCAATATGAGAAGTCCACGAAATCGGGGTGCTGTTTCCGTCGCGCACGTAATGCGCATCGGCACATGTCTGGTTTCCCTCTAGTAGACATTTGCGAGTTTTGGCGCGAGGCAATTAGTCTCACTTGTACAACCCCTGTGAGCTGACGCGTCGTCACTGTGCAAGTGCGTGAATGGTAGCTTGGTTTGTTTGTTTTTTTTTCGTGGTTGTAATTCGAGTTTTTCCTCAAATGCTCACTCTTCATGTTTATTTGACATTTGTAACGCCCTCGCGTGTGTGTAGTGTTTGTCACAGTTGTTACTTCATCTTAGCGCCAGGAATTTTGACGTGCTGTATTTCAAAGGATCCCAAAAACGTCTACATTTTTCCTTTTATACAGGGCAAATTCCAGTGCTGGCCGTGTACATTCGTATAGCTACAGCAAGGAAAGGAAGTGTGCACTTTATAGCAAGGAAAGATTCGCAATGTCCTAGAAAATTGTTCTGAGGAATACGATCCTTGAAGGGATAGTTTTCCATGAAATTGAAAAAGTGATACAATCAGGTGAGGTGTTTTTGAATAGTACAAGGTGTCCTCAAATAAAGATAACTTGGATAATAAAGGTATATGGATAAGAAATAAAATGAAATTTTTTTCCTTGTTGTACTGCTTGCGTTCGAATGACTACCATCACGTGGATAGAGGAAGAATTTACCGTGGACAGAGAAAAAGTTAACCGTTTCCTTAAGATGAGAGGAGCGAAAACGGTTCGTTGGGATGTTTTTGTAGGTATCATTCGTATCGTAATGATCTTACCAATCCTCGAGCAGCGAATTTTTTTTTAATATGCAGACTGTAGATGACGTTCATCATGTTGTCTCATACGTATTTCACTCAAAAGTAATCCATATCGCCGGAGTATGTATCATCGTCAAAGAACCGAGAACAAGGAACAAAATGTCTTAACAGAGTTTTAAAAAGTCCTCGTTCTCAGAAATTCTGAAAACCGTGGTTGACACCGAATTGCCACCAACATTCCGTCAAGTATAGTTGGTGGCAATTCCGCATCAACTTCATGCTATCCAAACTGATGTTAGCCTGAGAATTGCATGGAATTGACATCGGATTGACATCATCTCGTAACCCTCAAAGTGTTATAACTCGGCCAAAACACAACGTTCTTCACCAGTTTGATGTCCATTTAATTCGCTAGATCTTCTTAAACAATCTAGTGATAATGATATCTCTATATTGGAAACTACGATCGCAAAGGTCTACAAACTTTTGAAAGGCGATTTCGGTATTCTTCAGATCAGCAATCTGCTGCTCTCACAGGTTTGCATCTTGGACTCGGTGAAAGTGATATTAAGTAAGGCAACGGTCTGATTAATGAGGAGAATGAGTGAAAACCTTGATGCCTTACTGCGCTCGTTTTTGCCGGATGATTTTTTAAGTGAGAGGTTTGGCGCTACCCTGGATCATGGGAAAACTGATCTGTTCACCACCACCAGCCATACCCACAGCAGAATCTTGGACACCAACTCGAATTTGCATAACTAGGATTCTGCTGTCGACGCTTGACTAGGTTGGAGGAGGCTGCAGTCAATCGCACCCCTACAGGACTACCAAATTCATGGCTAAATCTCCCCAGAGAGAACATCTGGTTCAGGAAAACTCAGAAATGGGGAGACGTCTCTATCCTCACCTATTCACATTTCTTGTTAAAGCACAGAAACCGTGCTTTAACGACATCACTCACATGGTCTGGAAATGAGTCGTTTTGGGAAGAAAAATCAAGTTAGAAAAGATGTCAGAGCGTGTGAGACGCTGGTCATCGGTCAGATTGTAGGGTGTTCACTTCCGCGCCTTTACTACCCTGCCGATTGAAGTCAAATGTTTCAAAACTGTAGTATAGTGAGCATCCATCCTTGCTCGCAACGTCCGAATGGCAAGACCAGATTTAGGTCCCACGACTGTCCTCAACACTTGATCGCCAACTAGCAACATGCTATCACGACCATGGTTCCCTTGGTGTTCAAAATTGCCAGAAGGAAACTTTGAGAACCAGTGACTCACTTCCCACTGGAAAGGAGATTCCGAGCCAATATAAATATAAGATTACCAAACACCTCCTATGAAAAATGGTCGAGTTTGAAGTCATTAACCATGATCACCCAAAAATCGCGTCGGCTCATCATTTGTTCGCGGCTCTACAAAAAGGTACAGAGAAGAGCTAGCTAGAATGTTCAAGCGGCAATCGAAAGAAGCGGAAATTGGAATTGCTTAAATTCTGCGGAAGAAAAATGTTTATTTGTGCATACCCCAATACGGCAATTAATTTCGCACCGGCCTAATACCTTCCACAAGGAAATATCTATTGACTAATCGATCATATCTATTTTATTGATTTTTTTGGCCAAGCGTCGATGAAGGCTGCTGGGGTTCCTCAATGCGCTGAGCATGAAAATGACGACCATTTTGCATAAAACATCGATGTAACGATTTTATTGATTTTTCGCTATTCTTACTCACAGGCCAGTGAAGACATGCCTGTGGGGGTTTCTCAATACGCTGAACATGAATATGACATCAATTCTGCATGGAGTATCGATTTATTGATTTTATCTGCTTTTTTCACTTTTGCTCAGAGATTAGTGAGGGCATGTCTACTGGGTGTCTCAATACGCTCAGCGCAAATATTACAATCTCTTTTCGAGAAAATGCCGAGTAATTGATTTTTTCGATTTCTCTACCACTGATTATTGACGTGTAAAAACACTTCCGCTGGGCTTCTCCACCACGCTGAACATGAATATGACAAAGATTTCAAAGGAATTTATCTAACAAACAGAGTGAGAGTGGGTAATACTGGGTCACTTAGGCTGATCATTAGAATGATGAATACTTTGGAAGGATGCACTGCATTTCACCATTATCATCAACAGAGTTCAATAGCCGGGAGAAGTAAAATCCCTTGCGAAGCCGGACATTCCATTCAGTGCGACATAATAACAGACTTAAATCTATGAGATTGTGTCAGACCGTTACGATATTCTAAGATTGGTCAGAGATAGTAATTGTGTGCTCATCAAAGAGGCTAGGTACAGAAGTGCAGTGGTGTACTGGTATAAGTAGAAGGTCAACGATAAAATCAGGTAATGTCTAATGGCTGTGACAAAGGTGCACCGACGTTGAAAGTGGGGAAATAACAGTGGAACATCTCAAATCAGAACATTCCGCAGACATATCCCGCATGGACAAATGGAGATTCAGTCATCTCATCTCAGAACATCAAAATGGAAGGAATCACACCACATACACATCAAAACTTACAGAAGAAGGTGTAGACCGGAAATGCCGGTCGGCCTGCATATACTACTGCGGTCGCAACTGATCACAAAGTCTACTTTACATGTAAATAGCTACGGTCTTTTAACTCAGGGAGGCACTCCCTGAGTTAAAAGACCGTAGCTATTTATATGTAAAGTAGACGGTGCAGATTCTTTCATTTTGGCGGCTGAGGAAGGGCCTAGAGGGATTCGCATCTACCATCACCACGCTTGTGCCTGCTCGAAATTTTAATAGGTGGGAGCAAAAAAAAGGTGATTGCGCTGAAGACGAATATTATAATCTTATTAAGCTGAAAAAGACAAGGGATACGTTGCAAAGAGGCCACCCTATGGCCGGCCCGGCGCTTCCCAATCCACCGTAACCATTCGCGCGCGGTGAGACCAACGCGCAGTCGCGCCTTCTGCTGGCGCTGTGGTCGGCGACCGATCGTCCCTTCGTTCTGTTGTTCTACCCCATCCATATCAAACATAGATGAAGAAAAGCAATAGAATCATAGAGCATTAGAATAATAGAAACTCAAAAGGTTCAAATAGGGCCGTCGCACCGAAGCCAACTACAAGTTCTGTCGATCGAAAATCACGCGGGACATTCATATTAACACTCAGATATGTAGTGCTTGTTAAGCTCGGCTTTGAAGATGTGAGCAGTACTGACTGTTTCTGATTAGCTCTCGTCTAGATTAAAGCGAAAGTAGGAAACGATAATAAGTGCGGAAGTGAGAAGAGAGTGGGGAAGAAGTGAGAAATGACCGCACGGCTGGGACTGAGTTAACACGTTGCTAACAGGGCGCAACAACGTGTTGCGTGACGTCACAGCGTGAAGTTTACATGACGTCAACCTCATGCATGCGCGGAGGCGTTCATGCATGAGTTTAACATCATGTGCGTGAAGTTAACATCGGTTTCTTGCTAGCAACATCGATTATGTCCAATGACAGCTTCATGTACTGCCCCGAACCGATGCACATCTGATGGAACTCCCATGTCAACCACGGTTTTTCCCCTACGAACGTCGATTTTTCGGTACGAGCATGGTTTTTTGTACGAACACGGCTTTTTTCACAACACGGTTTCTAAAGTTCCTTAATTGAGTTCATTTCAGACTTTCGAACTTTTAAGAAGTTGTCCACGTGCCCACCACAAGCTCCTCCATAGCTTCAGTCACGAACTAAGTCTCACTAAGGAGAGGACATCATCACTTCTAGGATGGACCATATAGGAAATTATATGGGATTCCGTAGTTTTTGAGTTCGACATCCAGACATCATTTCCTTAAGTGAAATACCTCCTTGATAACTGTGATATCCAGAAGGTTCCCTCCATTCACCTGTTGGGCCCGAATCCTTTTCGGTCTGTATTTGGGCTGTCCTTGTCATTTCCGAGCTGTGTGAAGCATTTGATGATGCCGTAGACAGTACAGGAAGACATTTGAAGCCACCGTGCTGTTTCAGAAATCGGAGCTCCTGCGAGACGCAGCTACAATGACGGCGCCCTGAATGTAAATGGCCTCTAAATGTGCTAGATGTCCCGCGAAAAGAGTCAAGAATCCACGTCCGCGAACATAAGCCGCATCTAGTGGAACACGAGCACAAGACTGGCCTTTCTTCTCAGAAGAGCAGCCTTGTCGCACTTTTTTCTCAGAAGAGCAGCCTCGTCGCAAACTCTCTCTTTGAGTCTTTAGTAAATTCTCAAAACCAGAGAGAGCAGGTTTCGAAGAAGCCTACTAGTCGTTATTTGTGTTATATGTAGATGCTCTCGTCCTCGCTCCCATCCGGCATTAACGGATCCTACACATGGTATGCGTTTCTCGTCTACTTCTATTCGTCTTGGTCACATTTTGCTATTTATTTCTACATTCGTCTCCTCTTTTTGTTAGTGAACATTGAACACGCATCGCAAAGTTCATCTTCGTTTTTCTAGAAAAAAAATTTGTCACAAAACAAAGGCAGTTCATCAAAGGTAGAATGCGGACTGTTGTTGAAATGATCATTTGATTTTCTATTCTTATGGAGCAAGAAAATGGGTAAAAACAATTTCGCTGCTATCAGTTATCATCTTAGGTGGCAACGACAGTAACCACTAATGAATTTTAATCTTCTGTTTACCCTATAGATGTGTCGAAGCAATAATACGCAGACATTCTTCAGGAGTTCTAAAGCTGCTATCGAAAACTAATACATTTGTATAAACTCCAATTATGTTTTCCTGCTTAGGTAAGCACGCATCCAAAGGTCCCTCATGTGTGGAGCAAGATTAGACGCCTTTCTCAGAAGCTTACTTTGGCTTCAGATAAACTGCTTATGGAGTATAAGAAGCGCAGTACTGTCCATCGCCTTCTCAAATATGAAGTCAATATGAGCCGTTAGATCCTGTGTACAAAATGATATGAGCTACTAGAGTAAAGCTCAAGTACGGGTAACTATCTAGGCGGACGGAAATTAGAATTCATGTGCTTATTCCGACTCTTTTTTAGTGTTTGCTGGAAGTTGTGTAAGTTTTATAATAAAATTTCCTGTGTATTTTTTACACTTGTGATTACCCAAAGCTCATGTAGAAGCACCAACTACGGCTAGAATATTATTAGCTAGGCTATTATTGAAGTTAGGCACTGCTGGTTATTTACGTTCTTTGCTGAAGTGAAATCGGATCTCGTACTGAACAATCTATTTCACTTATTTGGCATAAATCAACAGGAAAATTTAGCAAGATGTCTTTCAGAGATATCGAGGAGGTTACAGAATCCCGCATTGATGCCCCATCTCTATAATTCAGGCACCATGCCGATCATCTGCGCAATGTCGTGGGAGACCGAAAATGGATAAAAGAATTCGTCCCAAACAATCTTCTCCAGAGAAGCGGCTCTAAGACTGATTCGGAACATCATCGCGATGCAGAGCAATGGCAGCACTGTGTTTTTTTTTTTCATTGCAGCTCATATTTCAACTTGTTGATGTGAGTGTAGAGCCCTGATCCAACCTTAATCACAACGTAATTAACGAGCAAAAGCGCGTGCACCTGCATTACGTGCGCCGCCGCCGCTATGCGCTGATCGCGTGGCAAAATGCAGACGAGTCTTTGTCGCCTTCACAGTTTTTGCCCTTAAAGGCAGTTATCACCTCGTTTTCGTATTTGAGGTTTTGGCGGATCCTGAATCTCCTCGATGCGCTGAGTCCAGCGGTATACATAAATGTTACAAAACCGCCTTCAAACCCGTCTTTCAATTGTTTTTAGGGACGGGATTTGGAACAGTTTGTCGAGCCGAGTGGGCGCGTGAAACCGTTGATCTCATCGACCGCCACGTCTGACGTGTTGGCCAACGCTGCAGACGTGGCGAACAGCCAGCACATTCACGGAACGCTCCGCCCAGGTGGTCCGTGAATTGCACTTTCAGACCCTCCGAAAAGGGGGTTTTCGTCTTTTCTATGAGCTTTGACGTACATTTTTGGAATTAGCGTGACGAGGAGGTGTAGAATCTGTTGATATCTGCAACCCATAAAACGAGGTGACACACTGCCTTTAAGGACACCAATTAACTAATCCACAATTTCGATCTATCTTAGTGGGAAACACAAACTAGAATAAGAAGCGAAACTACCTCCGAGAATATAAAGCAAAACTACCCTACAGCTTCATGCAGAACTACTTAATTTGGAGAGTTTAAGCTTTTTCCTAATTATATGTTCAGTGCATTAGGTTAGTCACAGCACGTTCCACTTCGCTAAATAATTTACCTAAAATTGTTCTTGATTCCATATTAACCCTGTCTCACGACAGGTTTTATTCGTGACAGCTGTCGTATTACATCTTATAGAGCTATGACTATTTCCATGCATAAACATTCTTTATTCTTTATTTGTAGACGTGCAGGTAGCACGCATTTGCCATGTACAACAGGCATTGAGACCGACAAAAAAAACGAGAACACAAACAAACTAGAACAACAACAACAAGGTAAACGACGCTAGCGGGCAACAACTGAGTCAGCTGTCAGACCAGCTAGTTTTTTGGAAGATTGCAATGAGAACTGCAGCGATTGTTGCCTTACAAAGAAAGTAGGAACTGTTCTATGAGAGAAAAATTTTGGTCGGACCTGAGTTTTACCAGCGAAACCTTAAGTCAAAGTGAGCTCCTCTGTTTCTGGAACGAACGAGGTGGAAGAAGTCACCCGGTTCAACTAGTTCCACACTCAGCTAGTGGACGAAAATATGTTTTGGAAGCCTTTATGAGAATTTGTGAGTTTTTTTTTGTTTTTAGAGCTTCGAAAAGTCTGAAAATCCTGAGGTGGGTTTTCGTTACAATGAATTTGCAGTGGGTGCCGAAGTTCAGTTTGTCTTCAACAAGAAACCATAAGTCACGCATTTCAGTAACACATTCTAGATCATGTTCTCAAAATTGATATGAAGCACTGGATGGACCACGACCCACAAGCAGAAAGCGCGTCTTGTCGAGCACCAAGGGCAGTTCTCACGCTTCTGCCCAGTTTGCAGCATAATCTGTTGCTTTTGCAGATCCAGGCAATCCTTGGCTACAGATTTATAAATTCCCAAATCATCTGCACACATTTGACAACCTGCTCTATAACTGGATAAAGCAGCAGGAAGGTCGTAGGTGTAGATCAAAAAGAGCAGGGGGTCACAACCTTGCGGGAAACAGCTAGGCATAGGAAAACGGCTAGAAAATTCACGCATCCACCGAGCGAGCTGAGGATGAATTCCAACAGTGTTCAGCTGTTGGTCCGGAAGTCTTGCATCAAATTTCATACTTTTTTCAAAGAAAGTCAAGTTTATTGTGAATAGATATCAATCACCAAAGTAATTACCATTATGATCCATGAGGTATGGTCAACGCTCCACTTGAGCATCAGATCCAGAAGTGAAGAACCCTGGCTGCTGCGAGTCGAAGAATCTTGAAATCTCACTTTTTAGTTTAGTCTGACCATCGAATTTTTCTTCTCGGGAATGCAGCTTCAGTGCTCCAAACAAGTGGTGGTCAGACGAGGTCAAGTCGGGAGAATGAGCAGAGTGAAGTAGAACTTTCCAACCAAGTTCGACAACTTTCTGGCGGGGAAGCTTTGCCACGTGGGGTCGGGCGTTGCCATGAAGTGCAGCAACATAGTCAATTTTTCCACGCTTCAGCAGAGATGCCTTTACCAGTTTTTGTAGTTAAGAAGTGTAGACTTAGGCGGTTACGGTGGTACAGGTATCAGCAGTTCTCGATAGAGCATTCCATCGGAATCCCAGCAACACCACAGAAAAACCTCCTTTCGCGCACTTCTACTTTCGGCTGTCTTGGAGATGGTTCGCCACGCGGGAGTCAACTTCTCTCTTCTGTATGGTGAACACACATCCAACTCTCGTCTAGCAGCAGTAAAGACTGGCATACACTCAGTCTTGCAAGGCGTTCATGTCGTGAACGACACAAGCCGACATCAGTTTTCTGTGACCTAGCGCTTGGAGTTGTCCGACGATTGTTGTACGGCTGCAGATAGGTGTGTATTACAGTTCACATGTAGTCGCATTCTGATTCAGTGCCTATGAAATTTTGGATCTTAAAAAATGTATTGGTGCAGAACTTTCGGACCAACCTAATACCTTTGCAGTGGGGACCTTATCAAAAGCTCTGACAAAATCAAAGTAAGCTGTGTGGACTTTGCTGATTTTCATCCAACGATTTTGTCCACTTATGAAGTCATACCAGTAATTCTGTTTATACCGGTAATCATTTGCAGAAACCACGCTGATTCCTAGGAATTACCTTGTTTTGATCGAGATGACAGATTATACTTTACTTAACGGTCTTTTCAAAAGTCCTGGCAGAGATAGATGTAGTACTAATTGGAAGGCGACTGCTAGGTGAATTGAAAGGGGGTTTCTTTAGGACTAAAGTAATTAATTAATGAGTGCTTCCATGGGGGCTTGTACCCGCATGTACGAGAGATTAAAAATATGTTCAAAACAGCACGAAATATTCAATGAGATAATGCGAAATTTTCGAAAGGGGCTTGTACGCTTCATCCACCGAAGTAACGCAGCGCAAAGAACCAATCCTCACAATAAGTCGCTGAAGCTAAAGTCTCCTAACGCACCGTGGGACCATTATGCGAACAAACTCACTAATAGCCTTCAGAAGCTGTAACTGTACTGTACTTGCAGCAGGACAACTAGATACCCGGTAAACGCATAAGCTACATTTGTAGTGCATCGGAGTCCGATACGGTCGGATAAGGAAAGAGATGTATCGATCCTCGTCGAATAGATGTGGATAAGGATCGATACGTATCTTTCCTTATCAGACCGGATCGGACTCCCACTATAAATGTGCCTATACTATCCTTAACGACTTATTATGGACTGAATATCAGTGACTAAAATTTCATAGGAATCTTTGACTGACTCTTCAAAGACTGTGGAGTAATGGAGCAGGTGCTTTAGAGGGATAGCAATTCCACTACCCTTCTTGTTTAGCTTATAGCAGCGTGCTGTAGAGAGCCCAGTTCGGACCTAGCAAAGAAAGTTTATCGATGAATCGAGCCAGGTTTCTGAGAGAACAACTAGTGCCACTTTGTGTCAAAAATGCGGAGAGGGGATCTGCATTTCTTCTCATAGACCGAATTTTCGAAAGAAGACGTTTTCCCCCTTTGTTGATATCGCGAAGACTCCATGAGTATCTTTATTTGTTAGCTTTCGGCGACTAACGCTTTCGTCAGACCAAAATTTTACAAATAAATTGCTACTTTGTCACAATTACAGAAACACTTACAGTAACGACACCAAATGCGCAGGTAGTAACGCAGTCTTTCGACTTCGAGGCCGACCAATTGGAAAATGTTTACCTACATTTCAATAACTTAGTCTCAACACAATTTAACATGTCAAGCAAATGATAACCTCACCCTTACGATGTTATTCAGAGAATGAGACTACCACAAAATGACCAGACTAGGAGGAGTTTATACTTCTGATCAGGCGATAAGCCGCAGCACCTCCTTTAGCTCCTCTTTATTACTGATTTCCGGGCCATGTCTCTTTATTTCGATCGGTTCCATAATTTTTCTGTTCAAAGTCCCGGTCATGTTTCGATGTAGAACGACTACATTTAACTTCGGAGCATGATCGTTGGTGTGTCTCGAGGTACGATGCCTTGAGAAGCCCTCTGATGGGTAAGAAGCAAGGTTTGTCAGTGTTCATCCAATCTTCGTCGTAATGGCCTCATTGTTTCGCCCACATACTTCTCTCCACAACCTTCTCATTTGATAAGATAGACTGTGCCCCGTAACATACAAATACTGTAGACGTGAAGGATTGACGGTCCAACGAAATTCCTGAAAAATTCGTTAAAGTCTACCCTGTCAAAAAGCAATTGATTGAGGATTTCTTCAAAAAAGACCTGACTTGCTATATCTTATCCATACATACAGCAGTCTGATAATACTTGAATTCCGATATTATCTTTTAATAACTGTTAACACAAAGGCTATGGCTATAGACCATGCTTGATTATTAAAATTATGCTTGCTTTTATATTCTAAAATCGATCCTGATTTAGGTCTGAAGATCCTGAAAGATTAATAATGTGTAACTGTCCTCTATCAAATAACAGCCTGAGCTTCTACGCTGAAGGTGAGGATGACTACACTCTGTTAACTTCAAAACCTAAGGAGTTCGTCTGCCGGCTTGGTTTCATAAATATCACGACTGTTTGACAGACTGAAACGAAATCCGTCTGGAAACAATTCCCTCCTTTGAGTAATTATCCATACTGTCTCTGAATCTTCATTCGTTCCGAATAGATTTCGTGTGAATTTGCTTTCGTACTTATAAAAAGCAATATTTTACACATGAACTCGTCAGTTCCTTTGGTCCGGGATCTCGGGTGAGTTTGCTCATCAAGATGGGCGTCCAAGGCGTGGCAGAGGTAGTCCATCAATTGCGTTCAGAATATAGGAAAAGGATTCCACAGTGAACTTAATCGTTGTCAGGAGAAGGACAACGACATGGTGACCCCGATTTGGGACAAATTTCATTTGTATTATCAGGGAGAATGTGGATGAATTCTCTCCTGTATTTCACATTCTCTCCTGTATTTTTGCGTCTATCAATGGTGTACCCTTAAGGCGATGATTACATGTAGATGAATAAATAAATAGGTTTCCATCACATTCACTCACATCTCACTTCTTCAGTCTAACATTAGAGATTACATACTGCTCCTGGCTTTGTCTTCACATCAGGATTGAGAAATGTATGTAGATCATGTTCGTGTCAATACGACAATATCTTTTAGAGCTGCTTGTTTAGCTTTGCAAGTGAGAAAAGCTTACCATATGCAGGTTTTTGAACACATCTCTTGATTCAGCTGAAATTTTAATCTTCAGGAAGTGGTGTTGTAGTCTTCTGCACAAATGGTTTGTCCATAAGAGTATGAGTCTTTCTCACAGCCTTCCTTCTATTGTTGTTGTTTTTTTTTTGTTTTTTTTTGCCCTATACGGTTTTATCTCGCAGACCATGATTCCTAAGGTTACGGGCGTATTAAATAAACAAATAAATAATATTCACCACTGTTTTACATTCACCTTTTTATATCGCTATTCACCAGCCCTTATTTGATCATCAGCTTTAAGTTTTTAGCGCCCTGCCTAGCATTCCTTTACCGTAGACAAATAATGGATCACCGCTAAATCCACACGGTGTGAAACTGCTGATGCGCGCAGCCCTTTTCACCTTTATCAGCCTGTGATTGAGGGTCAACTGTTCAAGGTACTTCAAAGGAGAATTCATTGCGAATACTCGAACTGACTGAAATAACGTAAACTTAGAAACAGCCGTCGTCAAACAACCATGTTCTTCTGTACTGTGCCAGGAAAACGGATTTCTTGGAACAAACTCAATAACGAATAAGAGAAGACCGTATTGCGAGAGCACACACGAAAAATTAGGAGAACCCCGTAATCCGGTTCTTAAATGGATTACCCAAGTTCAGAGGATGTGGGTTGCCCAGATTCAGAGGATGATATTGTCTTCGTGATAAAGTATGAAAGGATTGTTTGACTGGAGGTGCTGAACTCGTTACAAATACGGCAGCTTGCGACAAAAATTCAGCTATATACGTAGTCCCCCCCCCCCCATTCCCTCGTCCAACCTCCACCTTTTCACGAACACCCCCCCCCCCTCCATTCTGCTCCCGCATGCTTTCTCTGTACAATGAACAGTTTCAAGGAAGAAGACACAAAAGAAACACATTAAAAGCCCGAAATCGAAACTAAAACAATCTTGAAGTCGATTTGCGTCCTTTCTTATCCGATCGGATCAGACAGCCAGCAAGAACGATCGCGTCATCACGTGTCAAAACAGGGTTGATTGGAGGCGCATGCGACAAGTCGGTTTCAGCGCTGGCATTTGCGCGCCCACGGGTTCGATTCCCGGCGCCTCCAAGAAGTTTTTGCACGGGTCAGAACCGCTTCAGAATTTAGTCTGGAGTAGAGAGAATGGAAAGATTTGAAAATGAAGTGGGGGAAGCGAAATCGATCGATTACACATGCGAGAATCAGCTTACATTGGCCGCCAGTTTGTGGAAAACTAGGGTGACTTAGACCTCCTACTGAAGTCCTCTGACTTGAAATCAGCAAATGCTTTTTTAGTTGCCCTAGAGGACGATCAGCTCTATCGTTTGCCAGAGTTTCAATTTTCTAGACCTTCATATCTTTTTGGGAGCTCGATGGGAAGTCGATGGGAAATTTGACGAATTTCCCATCGATTTGCCATCTAAATTGCGGGAAAACGAGCGAACTTCGTGGAGCCAGATTCTGCATTCAAAAGGGAAATTTCCTCAGCTAAAGCTCATAGAAGAAAAGTTATCTCGTAGTAATATCTGCAAATTTCTTCTCATTGATTTCCCAAACAGATTTACTCCATTTTCACTATCTTTTCAAATTTCGAGGTTTTCACTTCTTCAACGCCCATGAAGAAAGTTTGCCTTTCACCAAAATTCCACTATTTCACGTAATAGAGCTCCGAGCATAGATTCTTCATCCCCATTATCGCACCCCAAAGGTTGCTCCTGCTTGCGTGAGTTAGACGGGAAATTTCCCCTCGAAGACGCGAAAATTTGAAAAATTTCCCATCGAGCTCCCAAAGATATATGGAGTTATAGAAAATTGAAACTCTGGCAAAAGATAGAGCTCATCGTTCTCTGTGGAAATGTCATTTGCTGATTTCGAGTCAGAGAACTTCAGCACGAGGTCTAACTCACCCTCTTTTCCATGTTCTGACGGGCCCTGCAGTCAAACACTCGCATGTGCAATCGATCGATCTCGCTACCCACACTTCATTTTTTAGCATTTCCACCCTCTTTACTCCACACTTGATTCTGAAGTAATTCCGTCTCGTGCAAAAATCTATTGAAGGCGCCGGGAATCGAACCCGTGACGCTGAAGCTGATTTCTCTCATACGCTTCCAAGCAGTCCTGCTCAGGGTCAAGGGTGATGATGGTAAGAAGTCGATCCCCATACGACCCCCTCCCCCTTTCAGCCACCAAAAATACGACCCCCCCCCCCTTTGCACACAAATTTCCTTCTATGCTTGCAGAATTTAGATATTTAGATATCCCATTTCAGGTGTTCGTACTGCGAGAGGTGTGGTGGAGCCAGAGCATAGGAAGGAGAAAGAGGCTCTTTTGTATCTAACTAGTTGTTTGGAAGTTTTTTGGAAAACGTTGAAATGTACGCGGTGGACAAAAAACGTGCATTAACTATGCAATGTTGCTTACGTAACTAATTAGGCTCGAACACATCGAGAAAAAACATCTATATACATCATCTACATGGTGAAGGGTTCGATCCCTACGGAGGCTAAAATTTTTGCTGAGGGTTAGAGCGTGTGCGGTGAGCGAATTTCAGTCTGAAAGCGTCCGTACAGAGTTTCTAAACGAAATACCTTCGTATTCGTCACGAAAAACAACCATACACATCATCGACATGGTCAAGGGTTTGATCCCCCCCCGAGCCTAGAATTTTTGCATGGCGTAAAATGACACGCGCTTGTAGTAGATTCGAGATGATCCACCGTAAAGCACGAAATAACTGTTTGTAGGGGTGGAGGACTGGGTAGGACTTTCAGTACGGACGTGCGAAAATTTCAGCCTAAAATTTTGACTCGTTCAGAGGCATGGTTGTAGTCGGACACGAATATCAGAAGATCTGGGCCGTTGAGGTCCCAATTTTTTTCAGGTTTTTAATAGTCGAAGGTTTGCGCTTTCAGGCTATACAGCTCGTTTCTCCGCAGCTGCTTCCACCGCGATTCAACTCCGTCGATAAAAACATGGAAAAAAGGCCATTTTTATCGACGAAACCTCATCTCCGTAATTCCCGTGCTGAATCGTTCCTCTTGAAGCTGGAGACCTGAAACTTGGGGGTAAAGCACTATTAGGTAGGACCCATAAAATGACTTTTTACCGGCCTGCAGGACTGGGTAGGATTTTCAGTACGGACGTGCGAAAATTTTAGCCTATACTCCCCCCCCCACTTTTCACTATTCAAATCATCCTGTTAAAGTCGTTTAATCACGTCAAAACAAATTCTGTGTATGGATAATTCAGTGTCTCACTTCTTCCGTTTTTTTATCTTTTTTTTCTACCTCCTATTCCACACTAAGGCACCCCCCTCCCGACCACGACCCCCCACCCTTACGCCCCCCTCTTCCCCCCTCCCCCGTACGACCCCCCCCCCTTGATAATTTATCGACGCACGCTTGACCCTGGTCCTGCTTTAACTCGTAATGACGTGATCGTTCTTGTTGGCAAGGGCGGAAGGTCATTTGTCATAATGTCATGAAACAATCATGAATTTACATTCAATGGTCAAGCCATTCTTCTACTTACCCCGACCCCAGCTCTCCCATACGACCCCCCCCCCTTCCCCCCTTCCCAGCTTCCTCGCATACGACCCCCTCATGGGAAATTCCCATCGGACGCTTGACCCTGATCATCACCTTGTCAAAACAAAGATTACATAAAATTTCTCACGATCTGGCCCAGCCGCAAATGCGAAGAAATACCCAATGAAAACTGAAGAGAGAATATGGGAGGGGGGGGGGGGGGCTATTTTCATTGGTCACGTAGTCGATACTTGCCATTATAGGACTGCTACATGATTCCGGCTGGGAATCTTTACTGGCGAAAAGAAGCACAAAAACTGCGAAAAAAGTCGCTTTTCTGATAGATACCTGTTTTCACCCACAGCTCAGTGATTTTTCAGAAGGAATTTGGATTCTTACGTGAAGGATGAGGAAGGGTAACCGAGAGTAACAGTTGATACTGTTTTGAATGTGAATTTCTGCTGTTGAATTTAGAATACGTTTTGTTTTGCGGGAAAACTTATATCCTTAATTTCACCTCTTATAGACCAAGAAACTCCTTCTTGAAAATGTGGTAGTTTCTTAATATTTCTGATAAAGCGACTTATTAGGGAAACAACAAGCAAATTTTGAAAAAAGAAACGGTGGAAAGTAAGACAGCAATAGTAAATAATATCTATTATGGCTTAGTTCTGATTGCAAGACATCCTTCTCTGATTCTGTTTGTCCTAGGGTGTAAATCTATGGATTTTTATTTTTATTTTCTACCACCTTACTGGACTCGTTAGTGAACATTCACGCTCGATTATTGGACACACTGAAAAAGCAATTTCTTATGCATCTGAAGATATTCAAATTGCTGAACAAATTCCAATCTCCTATTTTCAAGGAAATTTTGAAAGTGGTCGATCAAAACTGTGGACCTTCCATTCGTGTGTTATACGACTTCAAACAGAGGAAGACAAAACCATAGGATCGCACAGCACTTCATTTCAAACTTTTATAGGACAATTGTTTTCCTACTAAATCACATTCGTGTAAAAATCTCCTTTAAAATACCCCGACGTTGCGCAATTGAACCGAAATTTCGAGTGCCGATCGAACTTTCAGTCGTCCTCATCTTCTAACCTAGGCAGGTAAGTCATCCTTATGTTCGCCTTGTAACTTAGACTTGACGCTATCAGGCTGTCACTTGCTTCTGCACAAGACGCTTTTTTGGAGATAGAAAAACTTTAAAAACCGTGTCGGGTCAAAATTCGGACGAGTAGCTATTTTGTCTCATGGAGCAGCGACCTCGTTCAAGGAGGCCCTCGTTTTTTGGGCAGAACATGGCAAAGGGTCACAGATACCTATCAGGGTAACCGTCCGGGCTAAGGTGTTTTATCTCCATTTTTTAAATAATTTTTGCTTGACGAACAAAGCGCATTTATAATTATACACCTCAATGTATTCTAAAGAACTTTCATGATTTCAAACCAAATCATAATAGAGCCAAAACATAGTGTTCATGTCTTCATTTCTCGTACTCGTGAACATTTTACGGAAGGTTCTAGCTTCTCGCCAAGCTTCTCCAGGATAGACGAGTTTCTCGAGCGAAAAGTGAGTTCTATGATTCGCTTTATAACCCGATTGAGTCGGATTGGAGTCGCTCCAACGTCATCTACCTATTTTTACGTGCAAAGCTCGTCCTTCAGAGGTGTGTGCAGGACGACGCTATCGGAAACGTTTAGAAATAGCAGAGATATCTCTTTTTCTTTCTTTCTTCCTTTCTTTTTCTGTCTCTCTCTACCTGGAAGAACATTGCCAGGAATCCACTCTTCAACGCCTCTTCAGGATTAATCGAGGTGAACACTGTGGACTCTCCAATCACGGATAAGCTGCGCTCTTCCAGAAAATACAGCTGGCATTGCGAGTTTCTGGCAGAACTGCCACAGTGGCGATGCTCGCTGGAGCCGATGTCCACTTGTCCCTCACGTCGCGCTCGGCCTCCGTCTCTTCCATTTGTGGAGGCGTGGCGTGACGAATTATCTTGGTGTGTATGTGTGCAGAAGGGTGGAAATCGATTCTCGCGGACGGACGTACGCTGCTTGCTGCCTAGGGGGTGGTGTGGAGCCTAGAAGAGAAGAGAGCAGCCAGCCAGCCACGGCGGTAGGACGACAGGACGGCGGCGGCGGCAGCGGCAGCAGCCTTCGATGGGCGACTACGACTACCTCATTAAATTTCTCGCCCTCGGTGATTCTGGAGTGGGAAAGACGTCATTTCTGGTGATGATTTTCGTCGTCGCTCTTCTTCGAGAGCTTTTATTCTCCGTTCAAGTGGTCCGTTGCAGCATCGATACACTGACAACACGTTCACCGGCCAGTTCATCTCTACCGTAGGCATCGATTTCAAGGAGAAAAAAGTGGTAAGAGTTCGGATTCTATGCTTTTATTCATCAGAAATGCACTAAAAAGCCAAGCATCTGCATATTTGATGGCATGGCATAGAAAAACTTCATAATTCCTTCACAACAGCTATATTAACAGTGATTTGCTTTAGATGTTGCCATCATCAACCTCTGCATACTTTCTCAAGTTCCTGGATTTTTCCTAAATTTATCCTAGGTTCCTGTTGAATCGTTCTGCCTCTCCTGATCTTACTGCCTGGAAAACTATCTCCTGGACTTCTGGAACGTCTCACTTGAAACGCCGCATTTCGCAATCCAAGGGAGTGCACACACTGTCTGTGGCCTGCACCTATAATTCCCACGAAATTGCCTCTTCCACTCTTTAGAATTTCCTGAGAAACTGGTGACGGCTATTAATAGACATAAGCTAATCTGTGATGTCCAGGCTTTGTTGATTCTATGCCAGCGATTTTACCTAGATTCCGGGAGAAGCTGTGTGGAACGCGGTACGGAAATAAACGGAATGAACCTGGCATTTGAGCGGGGACCATGAATTAATCCAAATTTTTAAGGAGATTCAAATGAGGCTGCCCAATCGTTTCAGATTTATAAGATTTACACAATTTTCAACCTGAATGTACCCGGACACCTGCCGAAATTTGGTTTGAAAAACAAAAATTTTCCTGGATATTCTTAGGACTCTCTCGGAAATCCGCTGTCATCTAATTATTGGAATGAAATAAGTAACGCGATAGAAAAAATGCGCGGATTCTTGACCCAGAAATTGAAGGAAGACGACCAAAAGTGCCCCGAATCAATCTGGCTGTTTTTTTTGATTTTCACAGCTTCTCCAGATCCATTCTTTAAGTAAACTCGGCCTGAATTTACTCGGAAACCTGTTAAAATTTGACAAATACGGCAATTTTTCTGGATATTCTTGGGAATCCCCCGGAAATCCTATACTAGATTAGCTGCTATTTAATTATTAGAATGACATAAGGAACGTGATAAAGAACTAGGTGGATTCTATTTATTTCACCAAGAATTTCAGGAAAAACCACCAAATTGTCCCGAATTTACCTGACTGTTATTTGGAATACATAGGTTCCTTTTGAGGACCATGATTTACGCAGCCTCAGCCTGAATTTACTGGAGGACCTGCGGAAACTTGTGAAATTCAACGAATTACCTGTAGATTCTCACAAATTCCACATAAACCCCTGTTGTACAATCATCAAAATGATATTTCAAGGATAATCTTATTTTCCTCTGGATCTCCTAGCACTCTTTGAATAAGGAAAATCTTATTTCACTGTTTGATTTTCATTCTGTTGTTGTTTTTCTTTCATTGCCGTCGTCTTTGCAGTTTTATGACATGTAAATTCAAATGGAATTCCGCGGAACCCCTGTTTCCAGCTGTATTATCCAACAAAGTGATAGGAACTTTCTCGAATCCAGAAGGAGTCATACCAAAGCCATAAACATAAAATTCAGCGAGAATGATAGTCTTTGGAGAATTTTGTTTTGTCTTTAGAAATCTATGAGATTCTCAGATTTCTGGAAGTGTCCATAGAAATATCGCTGTCTCTTTTCTCAGGATTACGTTGTAGTTACTGCGTCTGATAGACCATCAAGGTTCTAAGCCCAAGAAAATAAGGTTTTGCGGACGTAATTATGCACAAGAAAGACCTCATCTACAATGCGTAAGAGAATAAGCGAAAATGAATGTGGTGAAGCGGGAGAGAATTGAAAGCAGAAAAACTCAGATGCATCATGAGGAGCTCTGAAGGTTGGCATCAGGTCAGAAATTGGCTGTGGAGCGCCATGTGCTCTATACCTCATAGATTCATTTACATGTGCCTGACGTTATATAAAAGGCATACTGGTTAAAAAAGGCATGGTTTGATTAGGTTATCTCCAAGTTTTCTGAATATGCTGCAACTTCTGTATGAGTTGTGCCAGCAGAGCTGGAATTTTGCACAAATTCTCATTGACAATACTACTTCCCAGCGAGTCTTTCGAGCTGCCAACGCGCCATTCCGTCGGCGTCTTATTGCTGGCTCCTATTTCATTATAAGTGTGCCACTACTCGTATCCCCCGAGGCTAAAACAGCGCGTTCCACGACCAACTTCCGCGCTGGTTATCAGTCCAGGGACCTACTATCACACCTCTCTAAACACTTCAACGCCTCTGTATCGATTCGCCACCGTCCGTTTCCTTGACATCAGCCGGTTCTCCATTGAATGTTTGCGATAGATAAGTGAAGAGCAAAGCCGTTGTTGTTGTTTTTAGGTCTATAAAAGTGCCCGCGGTGGCTTTGGAGGGCGAGGACAGCGGGTGTTGCTGCAGTTATGGGACACGGCAGGCCAGGAAAGGTATGCGTCGATTTCAATTCCACTTCGGACTGCTATTCATCATGCGAAAAGCACCCATTGTGTCTCCGGAGGTCGAGCGTGGTTGGCTGCGCTTAACGAGCTCGGGTTCTTTTCCCGGGAGACCGTTGTTCCGGAAAAGTCAAATAACTTGAGGAATTGTTATTTTTCAGGATTGCTCTCACTGACTCTTGAGCGTTCTTTCATGAGCTCCCCCTTAATTACATTATTTGAGAAAGTTTGGAAATCTTCCAGTGATTTTAAATCGTTAGATTCTACAATACTTCTGAAAGAATATGTGAAGAATGTGGCATGAAGAAAGAATTTAAACTTTTTATCGTAAAATTTACCTAGATTTACCGAAATTTTATCGTAATCCACGAAAATTGTCCAGGGCTGAGATGAATCGTTGAGGTTACCCATGGTAAACATGTTAACCTGCCCAAATTTACCATTCATGTGGCGCCTACCAACATATTCAACGGTACATGTCGTTCGTTGTCTATACCCAGCCGCTACCCCATAGGCAATCACACCCACAGGTGTAAGATTACCGATACTTCCAAGGATGCTATTACACGCAGAAGTATAGCAGAATTTCAGTGGGATCCGTCTGCGATTTTGAAAATCTATGGTTCATGCTGGGTTCGACTGGAATTTATCCAAAAACCGGCAAAAATTAGCAAATTCCACGTTTTCCACTGACATTTCCCGAAAATAAGCATGAAATTGCCAAATTAACCACCAAGGCTCAGATGCATCATTGGGAGGATGGGTAATCTCATAACCTAGGGTGTGATTACCCATGGGGTGCAACTGAGTACAGAGAACGTGGGTGGTGATGATGACGGACAGGAAAAGAGTAGATTCGGTTACTTCAACATGTTGAGCATAGCAATTTCAATGGTTATCCGGAGCAAGATTAACGCAGTGGATTTCTTCGACTTCTTTGGGCATGAATTATAAATTCCTCAAGTTGCTACTCTACAACTATAGAAAAGTCCCATCTTTCTTGTTTGTTTATGGCCTCTCAAAAAAGAATAAGAATTTGGAATTATTTCCGTTTTTTATGGTGGTCGTAACTCTACGAACAACCGCCTGTTTTTTCCAAAAAGTGCCATCAGGGACAGAATATCCCTGTCCACTCATAAACTTCAAATGTTCCAATGCACTTTGCACTGACGCTCGAGGCGCTATTAGCGGAAATGGAAACACATCGCCAGAGCTCACTATTGAACGAATGTGACATCATTCAACGATGAGTTCTGATGTCACGGGACACAGTAGCAATCCTGTGCTTTTCGTGCAAACCGCAGTGATTGCGTAATGGAAACACGGAATCGTGGTTCGGAAAAAAATCGTTCTGACGTCAAACCTGACGCAGTGACGAGATTGCAATCGGTGGGTGGCTGGGGTTCCATGAGTGGAGGCGTATTCCTGGAGTTTTTCACATGACCTTTGTCACCAGCCACTCAATTGGGTTGGAACTTTGCTTGCAGAAGGTGGATTTGAAGAAAAACGGCTTATGTTCTTCTGGAAATACGGGTCTTCGGTTTGTTAGTCAGTGTTCAAATCGCCGTACTAAATTCATCTATCATGAGTCACTATGCAAATTTCGTCGCTATTCAAAGAAAACAAACTAGAGAGTGGGAAATTAAGTGCATATTTTTCCAGATTGTCTTGTCTATCAAATACTTTTTTCTTTGAATTTTGATTGGTAAGGTGAGTATATGGCGGTGGTGGTAGAAAGTTAGAAGCTGTTGTAGACGCTCAAAGGCAGTATTCATCTACATCTTTCAATGTAACTTTCTTTACCATTCTTCGAACTATGTAATGTGTTATAACCGCTGGATTTGAGTACCTCAGTAGTTTAAACAATCATTGCGATTTTCGATATCGGACCCCCAGTAGACGTTCTGTTCAAGAATACGGAAAAGTCTCGATCCTAACTCTTTGTTTTGGACAGAGTTAGTAATTAATTAATTGACTCTAATCGGTCCTGGAAGCAATATCCTTCACAATACTTCAACTCTCTATAAAACCCTTTTATAACTTCCGTTCCGTGGAATCCAGGAATATTTCAACTCCGACACACCTCGACAAGATTTCTTACGGATTTGCGATCCTAATGAACTCTTTTCATCTTACTGGAAGATCATTTGCAAAATTCCCAATCCAACAATCAGCTGGCTCAACGTGAAATTTACTTATGCAGCACTGATGCGAACTGGTCGTTCTGGCACGTAGGCAGCAGCCACAGCGCTGCAGAAAAGTAGGCTCCTTCCTTGAAGCGGGGCCAAGGCTGTTCTAGTACTCTTCATCTTCCAGGCTTAAATCACCTTCCGAATGGTGAGAAGGTTAAAATTTCGCGCAAACAAGTCCTACGATGCATTACCGGGTGCTGTTAAATATCCTAGTGGCATCGTGGTAAAAAAAATGGATGTATTGCCAAGCGAATCGCACTTCATATGATAAAACTTTCGTGAGATTGACATCATTCACGTACTTTAGCCATTAACCCATTGATGACCGCGTGGCTCACCGGTGGGCCGCGCATATTTTCGCATGGTCTGATTTGAGGGATCACTAGGCCCTAATTATTTCAGCAGTTTCCTTGAAGTGTGACGTAGTAAGACATCTAAGTCAATGTGTTTAAGAAAATCCACATAAGAGTTTTCATAAAAATTTCTGAGAAGTGAAAGGGACAAGAAGTTGAGCAAATGTGAAAAACGCGGAAAAGGGCGCGGTCGTCAATGAGTTAAAATTGGAATAATGTCAGAGTTCCATTGCAAACATTGATTTGAACATTCCTCCATTTAAAGTAGTGAGAGTACATATAACAGTGCAATTGTCTAGGATAACTCCAGAAATTTGCATACCATGAGCAATTGATCAGAAACCAGATGAATGTTTAATCGTAATTGCGCGCATTCTTGAGATGAGTGTACCTACCGCTGTTTAACAACCCACCACTTATTTCTTCGAGCACCTCCTGGTGTTCACTTAGCTGATGGGCAACGGTTCTGGATAATTGTGTGTCAGCTAATAGACCTTTCTCATATCAAAATTTGGATAGTCCACGATGTTGAGCGGTCTCATTAGTGAGAGTCTCCCACCCCAATGATTCATTTGCGGAGTTTTAAACTACGACTAGGCTTTTTCTGTTGCTTTTTCAATTGTCTTACACATATTTATATGTCCCATTTTCCTTTTTCTACCAGAAGTATGGTCAAAATTTTTGATGGGAGCCCAGACAAGACCTCATGCCTTTTCTTCTAAAGTTATTTTGTGACCAAACCTTATTTGATTTGACTAAACTCATTTTTAACATTTCGACGTTCTATTTCTTGCGGTTCTATCGCCCTTACGGTGTTCAATCTTGTTTCTTTTTGCACTAGTATAGCGTGCTTGATGAGTGAATATCTAAATATATAACTAAACAAATATTTATATGCTATGCGTGCCAACAGAATTCAAAGCATTCACCCATTTTCTTAAGCTCACATTAGCGCTCAAATCCGGTTATTCCCACGAATGGATCTCTTCCATATCTCGGCAATAACTCGCGAATACTCCCTTTTTGTTGTTCCATCGTCCTCAACAAAAGCAAATCTCCTAGGAGCAACTTTTTCCGTTTCACATTCAAAGGTGTAATTTGCCCTGGCCATTCCAGCTTTAATGGCCGGTCGTCCAGTATCCCCATCCGTGCAGCAAAGAACGCTGAAGGTATTGAGGTTCGGAGCTGCTCTTCCTCGCTAATTAGCAAGTTTCGTCCAGAAGCTGGTGTCTCCGCTTATTCCCATGGAATAGAATTTGCTTCCTGGGACCAGAAAAAGCTAGGGGCTCATTTAGCACTGAGTTCAGCTGTGGAATGAAATTTGCAATTACATTAGTGCAAGAAAACTAGCAATGCAGTCACGGAACCACGGCCGTCATGTATCATCATTACTAAAGTAAACGTATTAACATCCCCACATATACCCATCTTTAACAAGAACGCACCTTTACCCTACATAATCCTATGTTTTTTTATGTTGGATCTATAGCTAGTTTTCGTTTCATGCATTATCCTTTTACGGGGTCTTAGCTTCATTATTGGTTTCCTTCTGCACTTATCAGTAAGGTAAAGGAAATTTCATATTGAGCTGTTGTAAGCTTCGTCAGAGATGCATTTCTACCTCCCAATGATGAATACAGGCGTAGCATATTCCCACTGTTCAGGTTTAGTTCAGGGTCTCTATACAATGAACCTCATTTATTTATCCATTTATTTATTTGCTCGTTTGTTTATTCATACATTTATTCATTTAGCTATTTATGTTTGTTTGTGGTCAGTAGCTGTACATGTTTACCAATCAAAGCATGGATAATACACGGCATGGCAGCTGACCCTAGGAAAATCTGTTATTGCTTTGCCATGAGCCTTTTTGCACATTGGAGTGTAAACAAATAAACGAGTGAATGAATAAATAAGTGGAAAAATAAATTCGAAAAATGTAGTTGCACGGGGGATAGACGCACGCAATCAGTATTACTCGCTCTAGACGCGTTCTGGCAGATACCTTGATGTTTTTTTGGATATATTGCTATAGAAGAAAATTCAACTGCGGAGATATTTACCCAATTCTGTAGCTGCCGGATATTTTTTTCCAGTTGCTATCCGCCTGATAGGGGCCCATTGCATGCTTCAATATCAATTCGTGTTGTTTCGCACCGATGCACTGCCTTTGTGCCACCCTAATTGGATAGGTGACATGAACGGATAAGTTATACTGGATAACAGAGTATAAGGGCCAATGGGAACGGGTATAGATATGCATGTCTGCTGTGGATTTCTTTTCTATGTGGAAAATGTTGAATACTACCCCTGTTCTATGTACTTCGTGGTAAACTGCTTCTTTGGTGAGTTTATGTCCATAACGTTCTCATTTTTAAGACTCATCTTTTTTCATTGTGGTGACATGAACCCTACGAAAACTACGCTATTTACTTCTTTCCCACTATGGAAATTTTTTGGTCCTGTATTTTATCCTTTTATCAAGTGCGATCTTACCGTATCAATTCCCAACGATTTGTCGTGTCCTTCCCCGAATTGCTTCACTCAGCAGAACAAACCTCTTTCTTAACGCTGATTCAAAGTAAAAACGTGGATGTCCAGAAAAGAATGGAGGACGAGTATGAGGACCGCAACCGACACAGAAAAAAATCCGAGATCTCATTGAATTATGTGCCCGCTTCGGGGTTTGGAGTGTCTGAGAAGATTTCGAGAGAGCATCTCAAGTTCTTATCCTTTTCACGAGAACAATTCTAGTACATTATAAAGCGCAGACCCCAAACCCTATCGTCAGGCGGGGATCAACTCGTCATGCCTGTTGACCGCCTCACCATAATCAATAAACAAATTATAAATTACTTAAAAAAACAATTGGAAAAATGGCTCAACTTCCGTTTCGTACTTTACCCTTATACCGAAGCTGAGCTGGAAGCGTAGGACTTCCCCCAGTACTCATAGGACTTCTCCAGTACTCGCCATGCCCCACCTCTTTTGCCATCGCCAATGGGCAGGAAAAACGTGGCATTACACTGATTTCAAGGAGGACCGCATAATTCTGGATTCTGGTGTTTTGGTTCGGAATTTTTTCCCATCCTTGTTTCCCATGTTCAATGGGCTTAGACGTTCCCATTTTTACCTTGAAACTCACCATAATGCCTTTTCTTGCTACTAAGCCATGCCCTTTCATTTCTATAAATACTTTGCAGCAGAGTAGCCCAGGTGCGTGGGTGAGCAAAAACGCCATTGTTAGCGTCGACATAACATAGCCCTCCTCGTAGGCATCACAGTATGAAACAAAGGAAGTTTTCGCCTCGAAAAACATGGGGCTTTTATGAGGACCATGTGTGGTTGGTTGAGGAGTACGGTATTTGAGTACAGTATCGCGCCAGTAATCCGGCCTATTAAATGAGCTCTCAGTTTAAGTTCTCAATTTCACGATTTGGTGTACAGAGTGGAAAGCATTGTCAGATTATTGTGATTCTGAAGAAAATGCGAAGAATGACCTGCCTCAGGAGATACTTCTGACAGGGGCATGGACTCTGTTCCCTGAGCCCTATGTTTGACAACGCGCCAGCTTACGCAATCTTAGCTACTTTTGGATAATTCACATGCTTTTCTGCATCACCTCGTATCACTAAATATAACCACGGTAAATCTCCGACTGCATTTCCTCCGTACCTTCATTCCACGAATGGTATAATTGCGGCTCTGCTGCGTAGGAGCTCCTCGGAACTCACATGAGTTCTAAATTATGGTGTTTTTCCACCCTCAGCGGGAGCTAAAGATAATCTGCTGAGTGCTAGACACGTAAAGATGAAAACTTGCAGCGATTCTAGCAGCGCAGTGATAGAGCAGTATCAACATCATCAACAGTAAAAAAATCTACCTCAATAGGGGCCATAACCCTACTTTAAAGTAAAATCAATTGAATGGAAGATTGTAAAGCATTGGACTGGTGCAAAAGCTTTCCACCTAATCCCGGTCGGCTTATTGTAGAAGTTTAGGTAGTTTTAATCTTGGTAAGCACAGTTCCTTCCTTAATTGCAGCGACGATTGGCCATTGAACGAGTAAGTAGGTTCTTGCTACCCACGCCTGATACTCGTGCAGCGGAGCGGAGAACTCAGAGACTGCTTCTTTATGTCCTCATATAGGCTCAGTGTTTTCTTGTAAAGGAGACCGTTTTTCACGCCGCGACGAAGTATAGGCGGCCGTCCTACTTGTTAGACGGAGCCAGAATCACCCGATTAAAACTGGAGCTCTTAATGGCCCAGACTTTATGTTTCGTGTGTTCTGCATAGAATCTCGGTCGCTCTTCTCTTCCACAAAAGCACTAAATATTTATACATTTGCAATGAGATCCGTGCAGTTTTTTAGTTTTTCCTTCAATTTATTAGGGCGTAAAATTATAAATGCGCGCACACTTTTTCGTCTCTATCAGGGTATTATTGAAGGTATATGCTCAACTTTCTGGAGTGGCGTGAAGAGCAATTTCTTGCACATTTATTGGTATATGAGCTGGTTGGGAAAACTCAATTTTTGTTTTTTTTTTAATTTGAAAGGCTGCCAGCTAGAGTGGCGTGGTTGTGGTGGAAACCCCCATCTAACAAATTCTTCTATGTAGTACCTTGAATAACAAGTTTCTTGAAGCAAGTTTAATTCCGATTAGGAGAGGGGCATATTACGAAAGCAATCGCAAAAATGGCTGTGGTGCGCCATACAGCTCCAAACATGGTTGCCCCCGTACAGAAGAAGACATTGTCTTCATTGTAAAATATGAGAGGAGTGATCTGATGGTGGGGCCAAGTCCCATGCAGTCAATTACGGCACATCTCTGTCTTCAACAGTTGGGCCACATAATTCAGCCAGTTCACCATCATCTTGTCAGACCAACGATCACCAGGGAATGATCACAACCTGGCCCATCCGAAGGCGAGGAAAAATACCCAACAAAACCTGGAGATTTAAGTTGGAAAGTCCTGTCTCAGCCGCCACGTAGCCACGACTCCACACTATCAGACCACATGTTAGTTCTGCCTAGGAATCTTTCCTCGTGAAGAAAAATTTAGAAGACCGCGAAAAAAGTGAGGGTCGGGTGAGCGGCTGTTTCGACTCACAGCGCAGTGACTTTCCCAAGAGGGAACCTCGTTCCCTGCATGGAGGATGCGGAAGGGTAGTTGAGAGTAACTGTACGTACAATTTTGATTGAGGCGTTCTGCTTCGTTTTTTAGAACAAATTTTGTTCCGCGCGAAAACGCGCATCCATAGTTTTACACCCTAATACTAGAGTGATTTCGGTTCCGCTTGGCTGTTATTTAGCGAATTCCGACCATTCTTTTTATCACTAGCTCCATTCCCATGGATCACTGGTTTGGATTTCGAGAGAAACAAATGAATACCCCCGAAAATGAGTCGCCAAACTTTTGAAATTGCCTTACAATACGGTATATAAAGCTTTTGTACTAGTTTATTTTTAATAGTTCATCTTTATTATCATTATTTTTGAAATAATTCTCACTCATTGTCTATTATTATAAAAAAACATTTGTGTTATTTTCCATCTGGTCCTCAGTTGCGGAAACCACCCTTTTCTTCCCACGCCTCCCCCCTTCCGCCCACTTTCTGCGTCCGGCACGGACATCTAGGTATTCCTATAATATTTTTTGCTTTATCCGAGTTATTAGGTGGACATCTTGTCTTGACTATGGATCCTTTCATTGGTATTTGAATGTCAGACGGAACGTATTTTCAAAAAATCCAATGCACAGGGTGGCCGAAAATTACGCGTGCACCTATTTATTGACGCTAAAACTTAACCGTGAATCATCTTGTATTCTGATTTTAAGGGAAGTTTGCAGAACATTAATAATCATTCAACAGTTTTCGGATTTTTCTCTATCAGCGGGGATACATGCGCCCGGAAGCCATAGCCCGATTCTCGCTTGCAAAACTAGCACTCTATTTAGTGCCACTGCTATAGCATAACAGGATCTTTCGATCCCAAATTTCTGCAGTGAACAGAAGAAGTCCTGCTTTACAACGGTAAGCAAGCTGTGACGTTCGACGTGTACGAAAACGATGTGGGCCAGGGCGATTCCCAACGCTGGATGAAAAAGATCGGCAAGATTGTGCTTGGAAGTTCTCTGCTCTAGCGAGCCAGCACATGGAAATCTAAGTCACAGCTAGTGCATTGCCCTCACAAGGGCTACTTAATGCTGAATTGTGTTTGCCAGAACTCAGTCCTTGTCTAGAATTTGATTCAATTTTAAGTAGGTGCACGGGTAATTTTCGGCCATCTTGTATACTATTATGTCTGAGCTTTGATGTTTCTGAATTTTGCTTTACAATTTGAAGTTGAAATTTCTGTTTAATATTATGAACTGGTTTATAATTCCAGTAAAAATGAGTAAAATTAAATTCCAGTTGATGATTTTGGGCAATAACTCTGATATTTCGACTGCTTTATAGCGCTGCAAAACAAGCCTAATGGAATTTCAATACCTCGTCCTAAGGCTTGGAAACTCCTACGAACGTCAGTGTTTTTGGTGTCCAAGCACTATTTGCTCCGCATAAACGTCACCTTTGATGAACACGACACGAAAATTCCTCTAATGGACGGCGACGTCTCGCTCGAAGCCGGCGCATGCCAGCAAATTGGCAGCCGAACGGCGCCGAACTGAAAAACCTCCTGGGATGCCGAATGAGCCCGACTCGAACACATTGGGTAATAATCTCTTGCACTCTAGCATTCAGAATCGCTGGGGTGGCTTAGTGGCATACGGCTAGCTTCACGCTGTTTGGCATTTCAGCAGCTGTAGGGGTATGCAGTTGGCTTTCTGGGGTACATAATGGAGAGATTTTTTCTCTATTTCGAAGAAACGGAACTGGAGGGACTGAGGAAAACTCCGACACTTGGATCCATTCCCGTAGAGTTTCCTGTTGTTCCAGAGTGGGCGAGTTTCTTGAGCAAAATTGACATATTTTAGTCTTCTCACAATTACTTCTCCTCATTAGCTGAGACAAATCCTCGGATCGTGTACACCTGTATTTCCTGGAGAACTCGTCCGCTCTACATAGAAGAGCCACTAGATCATAACCTTTCTAGGAACTTTCATGAATCTCGCCACTTCGTAGGTCTCTTCATAGAACTGTAGTACACATGATCTTCGAACCTGGATTAGTAACCCAGGCCTTGGTTGAATATTATCTCACCTAAGACAAAATAGTCGAGAGCGCTACCTTCTTCATTACAGTGCGATTGATTACCGAACGATGAAATGGTGAAGATTCCGGGAGTCATTTCTCTCCAGTATTGTGACATTCGTATCCAGATGGATTGAGATAATGCTAGATTAGCTGGCGGAGGCTTCCTCTGATTAACGGGGGAGGTGGGGGGGGGGAGGAGAGGTGGGGAATTCAAGGCGGTTTCACATCGCTAGAATAATCCCAGTAGCCTTCATGAAAACCAATTTTTGCTTTGTATAACATCAATAGCCTCGATTTCCAGTGGAAACTCCACTGTCGAGATAATCAGATAAATATTTTCGCATCTTAACAACTATGTATAACGGGTGAGGGAGTTGGCTTTTTCGTCTTTCTTGGGACGCTGTGGGTAGAACACACTCCGCTTCAATTCAGAATTGTAAATCCTTCTGAATGAGCATGTTTTTTATACAGAAACTTCTGGGGAGCACCCGTTGTATCAAGTCAACAATTTACCCTCCAGACTGCACTGGACTTATTTTCCCACTCCGTAGGGGTGGATAGCTTGGCTGGACAAGGCGGGGATCAAACCATTACCATCGACCCCGCGAGTGACAGCAGATTCTTTGCCTCTGCGTTAAACACAATATTACCGGAAATTTTTCAAGGTTCGGCTTGATATTGTATGGTAGCTGGAGGTCCTATCACACTATCCTGTTAGGCATTCACCGAAGATAGAAATTGAGAGAAATGATATGAGAAATAAGTTTGAACTTACTAAAACAACCCACTAATAGGATATCCATACAACTGCGCCAGGTAACAGGTAACAAAGCCCCGAGCATCCAACCACCCCGATACCCCGGAGATGTCCTAGACGCTCTTCTGGACACCAGTACATATTTACATGAATCAAAGCCAGTGAAGCCTTCAACCGCACCGATTTCAGATTTCGCAGCCTTACAACGGCGTTCTTCCGCGATGCGATGGGTTTCATCCTCATCTTCGACATCACCAACGAGCAGTCGTTCCTGAACATCAGGGACTGGTTGTCGCAACTGAAGGCAAGTGTGTCCACGCTCGGCATGGAATTTCGCGTCCAGCAAGTTCGACAAAGCGTGATGTTGTCGATGTGACAGCACCCATGCTCACGCGTCACTTCGCTCGGACACTACCGTAATCCGTTGGTCGTTTCAGGTGCATGCGTACTGTGAAGCTCCGGATATAATTATATGTGGCAACAAAGCCGATTTGGAAAATAGACGACAAGTTAGCACGGCTCGGGCAAAGCAGTTAGCCGATCAGCTGGGGTGAGTTCATCAAGTGTTTTTGGAATTCGCAAAAAAGACTGTGCAGATTCGGCCGCCTAGGGAGCACATGCCTTCAATAGGGTAATTTATACTAGCTGCGTGCGTCAGTCGCGCATCAGTCGCACGCATCCATTTGCAAAGGATTTTCCATGAAAACCAGTCAACACGGCACGTACATCCTCAACGAGAACAACGCGCGGCCGCCGCGGCGCGTAAACGCGTGCGTCTGTGCTGCGACAGCGATGCGACAACAATGCGGCGGTAGCCTATTCTTCATCATATAGACGCACGCGCATCATCCATTATCAACTGCCTCAATGTTGACCTTGCAATCTTTAAATTATGTATATCATCTTCTATAATAATAATATCTTTAAATTTTAAAATAAAACTTGTTCTTATTTGAGTTTAGCAGATGCGTTTACGTATTTCCTTAGCAGATGCGTTTATTTCCGGCAAGCTTTCGGCGATTAACGCCTTCGTCGGACCTTAACACAAGACATATTACAATATCATCAATTGCTTTGCAATACTGAGATAAGCAAATCTACCGTGTGGCAAGACGACAATGGCGACTCTGACAACCAACACAGAGATGCTAATCTATATAACATTAAGCTCTGACAAGGCGTGAATCGCCGAAAGGTTACCGGAAATAAACGCACCTGCTAAGAGCCTAAAAGAAACCCAAATAAGAACTAGATACGAATGAGGCTCAGGGACAGAAGTATCCTCAATTATACTTGTTATTGACTTCATTGTCATTGAGCTGTTGCAGGGGAAGATATCCAGGATCAGTGCTCTTATTTCCTCTTCAGTTGTTACCTTTTGCTCATGGGCATCCCACGAGTTTCCACCACATCTAGGCCCGGGCTGGGATTGACGAAACGATAACCAAGCAAACCAACAATGGTTACCGTGATTGGGTTTCGTGTAGACTACATGGTGCTAAGAGACGCAGGCAACGAAGATGGGTTTGCTAGTCTGGGTTTGCTTGGTTATGCGTTCATGAATGCTGGCCCCAAATGCCGTTCGTGAATCCTGGCCCCAAATGAAAGTCGCTTATTTTAACTAGCAACCTAGGAAGCGATTTTTTTAAATTGAGTATTCAGTAATAATTCGAGAAAGAAAAAGCCCTACAGTAGTGTTTGTCCTTCATCCAGGGCTGAATCGCTCTCTTTTCGGAGCATCTGGATTTTCAACTTCATCAATAGTTAAACCATAAATGAAAAATCGATGAAAAAAGAATTTTAAAAGAAAACGAAAAATTATCTGTTTATCTACGTTTGTTTTATTATTTTTCTACTTTTGTCTTTCATTTTGTTTATTTTTATCAAAACCGAATACTCGAATTCTGGTACATCTAGTACAGCATTCGGTACTGAATACAGTTTCCATACAATTTACCCTTAACAACAGTTTTCTTGGACAAAACGTAAATTTTCCTGATCTCTATCCTCTTACTATCTTCTTGCTACGTCGTTAGATTCACTTTAGAAACAATTCTCACCAAATTATTGACCTTTTTATTTGGTCCCTACATATTTGTTCACTTGCTTATGTATTTATTTACTTTTTTCTCTAATTGAAGTCAGTTTAGGATTGGTTACTGTTCAAACACTTGTGTGCTTATTCTAGAAATGCATGAATTCCCTGTAACATAGAAGCCTGTTTTGGCGCATATTTTTGGTGAAGAAATAATTATTAGTTGGATAAATACTTTAATACGAGATTAAATAAACATATAGCAGAAGAGATTAAATTGCTTGTTATCTTGTCTGGAACAAATTCTTCTAGGACTAAAATGGTTTTGACGTTTCTGTTCTTTACCGAGCTTTCATGTTTGTAGATGAACACATTAATGAGTATTCACACTCGTCTGAATTTTTTTTTGAGATTTTTTTTCATATAAAAATTCAAAATCGTTAATTCAAGTTCAGTTTTTAGCTTTTACAGAGTAGAGCTGGTTACACAGCTAGTGGAGCTATGTAATTACACATCTGTAAGACTGCTCTGAACATTTAAATGTCAGATGTTCGAAATTTCGAGGAACATTCGAATAATTGAACACCATTTGAATTCGTTGTTACAGTAATACATATTTGCTCAGCTAATATACGGCATTTGAAAAAGAGTGAATATTGGTGCATATGGTACCGAAAATATGGTTGTGCACTATCAAACGTGCTTGATACTGATCGAAAACGCCTTCCTGTGTATAGGTCTTCTATGTACCAATAATCATTACAGTTGAATGAAACATAGTTTCGTACCCGGGTTCATCTCTCCCTTCGTAAATTGCTTATCTATTATATTAATCAAAGGACCTCTTGATCTCTTGGAAGATCCCCGTTTATTCGACTTTTATTTGCTGTTGTCATGTCACTGTCGTGTCTTACTTTTGATTTTTAAAAAGACTGAAAAACCTTAGCTTTTTTTACAGTGCACATAAAGTATCTGAATACCAGTACATACTAATATTTGGCTGCTCGAACGTTCGAACATTTGAATGTTTCGAACAGGTACTTCAATATCAGATCGTAACTTTTTCACATATTGACTTCCAGACATGGAGGGAGATCTCTGCAATAAACCAAGTGTTTACAGTAGATGCAATTCATGCAAAATAGGAATTAGTATTGAATCACAGGAAATGCACATAGACGAAATTTCAAAACTGCTATGATTTTGAACTCTATCTATGTACACTCATATCTCATGCTTGAAAATGTGCATACATATCTCATACAAACAATGCCGTAACCAAACCCATAAGCGCTTGAAAAAACAGATCTCAGTGACAGACGTAACGCTGATGAATCGTTGGCAGCGTAATTTATTGCACCCCATTCCTCGAACAGTCCTTTGCTTCGAGACGTCCCGCTCAATTCGAAAGAATTTAACTAATTGCGAAGACGCTATCCATTTCCTCTCATTTGGGAAATGACTTTTTTTCTGCTTTCCATCTCATTGCCTTTTTCATACTCAATAAAATTCTGCGGATGTTACTGCCACTCATGCTATTTCAGCAGACATCGAAGTAAGAGACAAATCATACTTCTTCTTAATTGGCAGTTCATGTGTGTGTGTGTGTGTGTGCACGAGAACCAGCCATCGAAAACGCAAAATACCTACACCATTGTGTTCAGCGCATCGAGTTATGTACGAAAATGTGGTAAATTTCGATTTTTACCTTGAATTAGAGGTGTTTCGGGCCACGCCAGTCGTGTTCAGACATGTTAATGTCCGACTGTTGTTTTCATCACAGTCGGAATGAATGAGATAGGCCTGTGATTACAGAACCGTATAAAAGGAGAGAGACGGATAGGTTGCCTTTATAACGAAGAGGAGGAACGAGGCGGACGAGGAACGACGAGGATGAGGATTAGGCCTTAGTGTAGTGTTAGAGGTGGGCTGGGGGTGTGATAAGGATGCTCCGGCGTCCATAAGTGAGGAAACGTCTGAAGTCAAGTCCAACGGCGTGATAAGGGAGCGCCGTCATCCAAAAGAGAGAAGACACCTGGAGTCGGGTCCAACGGTGTGATAAGGGTGTGCCGGCGTCCAAAAGTGGGAAAACGCCTGCAGTCGGGTCCAACGGTATGATAGAGTGCGCCGGCGTCCAAAAGTGGAGAAACGCCTGGAGTCGGGTCCAACGGTGTGATAAGGGTGCGCTGGCGTCGAAAAGTGGGGAAACGCTTGGAGTCGGGTCCAACGGTGTGATAAGGGTGCGCCGGCGTCGAAAAGTGGAGAAACGCCTGGAGTCGGGTCCAACGGTGTGATAAGGGTGTGCCGGCGTCGAAAAGTGGAGAAACGCTTGGAGTCGGGTCCAACGGTGTGATAAGGGTGCGCCGGCGTCGAAAAGTGGAGAAACGCCTGGAGTCGGGTCCAACGGTGTGATAAGGGTGTGCCGGCGTCCAAAAGCGGGGAAACGCGTGGAGTCCAACGGTGTGATAAGGGTGCGCCGGCGTCCAAAAGTGGAGAAACGCTTGGAGTCGGGTCCAACGGTGTGATAAGGGTGCGCCGGCGTCGAAAAGTGGAGAAACGCTTGGAGTCGGGTCCAACGGTGTGATAAGGGTGCGCCGGCGTCGAAAAGTGGAGAAACGCCCGGAGTCGGGTCCAACGGTGTGATAAGGGTGCGCCGGCGTCGAAAAGTGGAGAAACGCCTGGAGTCGGGTCCAACGGTGTGATAAGGGTGCGCCGGCGTCCGAAAAGTGGGGAAACGCTGGAGTCGGGTCCAACGGTGTGATAAGGGTGCGCCGGCGTCGAAAAGTGGAGAAACGCCTGGAGTCGGGTCCAACGGCGTGTAAGGGTGTGCCGGCGTCTAAAAGTGGGGAAACGCGTGGAGTCGGGTCCAACGGCGCGATAAGGGTGCGTCGGCGTCCAAAAGCGGGGAAACGCGTGGAGTCCAAAGGTGTGATAAGGGTGCGCCGGTTTCCGAAAGTGGGAAAACGCCTGGAGTCGGCTCCAACGGCGTGACAAGTGTGCGCCGGCGTCCAAAACGGGAAGAACCTTTGGAGGCAGGTTCCAACGGTGAGATAAGGGTGCACCGGTGTTCAGGTCCAATCCCAGTTTGCACTTACTCGGTCAATTTTTACTATTTACTTCAACCGAAATGCGGCACCACAAATTGTTGGAAAGGAGCTGTCCATAGTGGGTCAATGGTTCCATGAACCGCGGTAAAGAATGCTTCTCTGTGGATGGTGTCTGTTCATCCATCTGCATTAATCTTATCTGAGGACAATGAAAATATGCGAGCGAAGAGCACAAAAAGAAGCCTGAGAGTCCGGCGTTAGCCGGACGATCAGGCTGGTATCAGGGTGAAATGCCAGTATGCATACGATTGTTACACATGAATATTTGTTGTTCAAAGCATAAACTGCAAAATTGTGCACGAGCCATCGAATTTCACTTTTTTAAACAAGCCCTTGTGAAAATTGTGTTTCCATGTTCGATCAAATCAGCAGTTTTGTCCGTACAGAATCTTAGAACCTGTTTTTATACATATTTCGAATTAGCATCACAGATTATTATCGCTGTATATTAATGAAAATGTTGCTAACGAAAACGAAGACGAGCTTGCAAACTGCTCGACCAGAGATTGTTGTAGACGCATTGTAAGCTATGCATGATACATGAAACATCCAAATTTCTTATTCCAATATTAAACAGGGAGACGTGCATACTACATAAGTTATTGCACAACGTTTGCTCCGTTATTTCTCAGTTGTAGACCCTCGCTTTGTCTTTTTCGTATTCCTTCCAAATAGGAATATAATCATAGTATTCTCGTGTCGACACTGGTCTTTATAGAAGGAGTTCGCTGACAAGCAGTGGAAACTCATTTCCAAAAAATCGGAGAGGGGGGTCGTAATTACAATATTACCTGCAAAATCCACTATTTCTTATTTCTGCGGAGAGAACTAGAAAGAGAGAGAGAGAGAAAGAGAGAGAGAGAGAGAGAGAGAGAGAGAGAGAGAGAGAGAACGTTCTACTTATAAGGCAATTCAGAAACCGCGAGGAGTCCTCTTTCTAACGGTACCCACGGTTATCCATAAATGGATAGATAAAATTAGAGGAGAAAAGAATGCGGCTACTCCATATTCCCGTAATTACCAACTCTCACCCAATTGCTTCCCAGAAATTTTTCCCTAGAAAATTGGAAAACGCAGCAGATTTGAGAACAAAACTGAGAACGCTACATAATGGCTATCAAACCCTAGGATTGGGTTTGGGCCAACTGTCACTCTGAAGGTGTAGGGCATGTCTTTCGCATCCAATCTATTTTTTTACGTTCTCGTTCTCTGCTGCTATACATATATGGTAATCTGGCGTAAATTTTGCGTGACCGTCTCGTAATGGTTATCAGCACGACGGTGCAATGCAATGCTTTGTCCAATGTAGTACCGTTGTCAAAGCTGCTTTTTTTTCCACTGCACTGCTTGTAAATTGCGATTTGAACCAGCGCATCTAACGGCATTAAAAATTACAACCAGAGGTTTGCTTTCAAATCTTTTGCCTTTAACGCATTTCTCTGGAGTTTGTAAGAAAAATTGTGTAAATTCAGCACTGTTGAATACAAATCAGCTCAACAAAAAAAACTTGTGTTTATACTGCAGTGAAATAAGCAGTCAATCGATGTACAATAACTTACATATGACAATTCATAAGTATCTTTTATCACCTTGACCAAAAAATGCATTAAATAGCTCTCGATTCGTTCAAAATTCGAAAATTCGATTTCGAATAAGCCCATAGATTGGATGTTGAAGAAGAGGGAGCAGTAGAATACTCTGGGAATGATAAGGAGGCATTAAGGTCTCTTTTTTTTGTTTGAATAATTGGAATTTAGAAGAATATCCATTTTGCTGCCTGTCACCTCATGGAAGGTAATCGAGGTGTGAATTTGGATATTTTTAGGTTTTATTATATGGTTTCCTCAACTCACTGATTTCATTTATTTTCTTTTTCGTTTCTCCTTCATTTGTCTCGTTTCTTTTTCTTTTTAATTTTTACAATAGTGTGGTGTACCTTCTTGTAGGCAAATGAACATACAAATGAATAAATACGTGACCGTATGTGTATCCCCGCCTCTCATCAGTAGATAAATGAGGTGAATCACCTCCTTTATCTCTGCAACAACTTGCACCCTGATCATCCACTTTTTCCTCCTTCCATCTAATTCTGTTTCTACACCGCCTGTGCAGCCATCCGATTTAAATAGCCGTTTCAGTCTACCGTACTTCGAGACATCGGCGTGCACGTCAACGAACGTCGAGCGAGCAGTGGACTGTCTGCTCGACCTCGTCATGCAGCGAATACAGCAGAGCGTCGAGACGTCCGGACTTCCCCTTTCCGGTGGGCTGCGCTTTGGATTTGCACTAGTTCCAGCTTCGTGAAATTTTCCCTTGCAGGGGTTATCGATCCACGAGAAGAATGTTTCTCGAATCCAGAATCTAATGAAATGCTTTCTGGATTCTCTCTCATTCTATTCATTCGCGATCCACTTGAACCCTGGATCCTGAAATTTCAAATAACAGCCACGCAGCGATGGGATTTGGACGTCCATAGGCTGTCCTAATTAAAGTTGCCGGGTAGCGCTAGATCCAAAGAAGAAGGGAGAGAATGTCAAGAGTTCCAAATTATTCAACAAGGGAGCAATGTTGACGTTAGATAACTCTATGGAAAGTACCTGCTCAAAAGCATGATACGTATTCTTATAGGCTGAGTTATGCTACTACATGAAACACAGCATTTTTTTTTCAAAAAGAACTGTAGCTGGAAGCTCTCAAAACTACGTACGTGAATGAGTTTTTGCACTTTCAGTACGTGCAAATATTTTCTTCCCTCATATATCTCACTGTTGGAACTTGAAAATGACCACATGATTGCCAAAAAGGCTAATAATTTTTTCAGAACTCTTGCAAAACTATTGGGCTGGTGAGTAATTACTCGTCTCAGTCTTTCTAGAAGTTCGGCAAGTATTCGAAATCATTCGGTATTTCTGTGAACGTAGAACTCTTTCAAAGCCATTACCCAGCCAATTTCCAGATTTTTTTGAACTTACTGAGCTAGGAAACAATAAAATCATCAAAGAACTGAAAATTTTTTGAAGGAATGCTGCCTATTTCCCCGTTTCGTTTCCTCATCCATACACGGGTATATGGGTAAATGGGTTTGAAAATTGGATTTTCTCAGGAATTCTTCACTATGGCGAGGAGAACTTCAAATCTTCATTTGAATAACGGGAGAGCAAAAAACTTGTCTTAGATTCTCAGATTTCGATGAACATATCGACGTTCACGTCCATTGCCAGATCTGGGGTAGCCAAGCACAGTGGTTTTGTCAAAATCCGATGGCCCACTTCTTCTTCATTTCTCATCTAAGCTAGTCCATACCACAGCCAAGGGTTCCTTTTCTGATTTTCTTCAGCGAACCCTCGCCGAGATCGCGAAATAAACATCTGGTTATGGATGTAGGTTATAATCAGGCGGAAAGGGGCGAGTTATGCACCTGTGATTAGGCCACTTAAAAGCCGTTGATATCCATGATTTCTTGACTTTATAGAGTATGTTTGAATCTATGGACATTATCTCGATCAATTTTGTCTAGATAGGCAGGCTTTTGTGTTGAGAGAATATTAAGTAACTACTAGAGATTATATCTCACAAAAAATATAGGATAAACAACATGTCAACTTCCACAAGTAAAAAATGAACAGCAAAAACGCTGGACAACTATGCATCAATGCACCGGTTACGACTGGCCAACCATCTGCCATTCAACCTATCCACTATGCTTCTGCTGTACCTGTCCACATTGCCCACCTCACCCACGGGGCCCGTGTCCTCATCGTTAACGTGCATGGCCGTGCCATCATCATTACTACGTCCACGATATGGCCAAATTTCTTTTTGATGATGTTGTTTATCGCCTTGAAATACTGCCCAAGAATCCTCGATATGGACCTTGTCTTATAAGTAAAAAAAGTAAGAGATAACCTCGAATGATCTGGAGCTTTATAGCGTAAATTGCGAATTCTTGCCCCACTTTTTACCTACCAGGGTTTCTTACGCATTTCTTAGAATGTCCTATGAGGTCCTGAACATTGACTTTTGCACTTTTGTGATTATTTTTGGCATCAAACATTTCTAGACATTCAGTGCAATTCCAAAAAAATGTCATAGCAAGCCAGTAATGAGAGCCTTGCAACAAGAAACATTGACAAGGGAGGTGCAAGAGGTTCGGCTCACAGATGGGAATGGAATCTATCTGGCTTGAATATTTGTTTGAAAAGGTGCTACAGTATATATTTCATTATTGCCCGCGGGGTCAAAAAATAGAAATCCCACTGCATCACTAGATGCGTTCGCTGCCGAGTGGAGAAGTCACTGCACTGTCAGGCAGAGGGTCGAGGTTTCGAAGCCCGTCATTAGCGGCCGTTTTGCATTCTTCTTTGTTCTTTGGAGTCGAGGGCAGTAATGAAATACATGGTGTAGCACCTACTGAAACAACGATTCAATCCAGGTAGGTTTCTTTCCGATCTGCGAGCCAAACCTCTTGCACCCCCTTCTGAGTTCTAGTGGAGCTAGTATACATCAGAAATCGTCTGTTAGGCTAACAACTTAGTCATTACTGCTAACATTATATTCACGTCTCGCCCACCCCCCCCCCCCCCCCCCCCGTGCGTAATCACAGTCATCACCACTTTTTAGTCGAATTAGAGGTTGTCTATGTATAGTGCATTCACAGGACAGGCGTTTTTTCCTGCACTATAAAGCCATCAATTGAAACCGTTCGTGCTCTAAATGTAATTGAGCAACTGATCCCTCCTCCACCATTTTGAATTCTCCGACTGGTAAGACCTTGCAGCATACCTTTAGAACTAGAAGTTATGGGGACAAATTCCAGAAAAAAATAAAAAACATCAACACTTTCGTGGATACTACGAGTCAACAGTAATTTTCAAAGAACCATGTTCTTAGGTTTTTTCACGTTTTTACAGAGATTATTGGTGTAATCGACCACGTTTGGAAACAGGGTTACAGATGAATCCTGGAGCTCGAATGTTCCCTAGATGCTGCTTCCAAGTCCTTCAAAAATTCGAAACCATGCATTATTTCTATCCCATACCCTCTCTCCACTTCCCCTCATTACCTTTTTTCCTGAAAATGGAAAATATTATTATTCTTCCATTACTATTCTATAATACATATAATTAATACAGTGATTTCAGATTGCCGAGGAGTAAGTCTCGACGCCGATTTGCCGTCAACTTCATCATATTGTGCAAATTGTTAAGCTCGATAATCAGCTGTTTCTTTTCCAATACACATGCAACACTCATACAATTTCTCTTCCGGTGTGTCGTGCCTATACATATTCAGCAAGCATCGCAGGCAAACCCGCGTCCCATTTGAAATTACGTACACTTAGCTGCCAAAGTCGTTGAGATTAAGTAGTAGACTACATATTCGCTGCTTGCTTGGTCCCATCTTTTCTCAGTCTGGTACTTGCTGTACTTAACCGTATCGATCTGATTGTTTGCCACAATGGATCTGTCCACTTTGACTCGTCACGCTAGTGTCCATTCCGAACAATGAATAACTTGCTACATATCACTAGTTCGTTAAAGGTCTTTCCGCGCTGCCGCTAACCATTCCCAGTTAATAAGTTGTATGTATTAGCCCGTTCATATATAGTAGCTATTGTAGCATAATTAATGACTGTCAGGAGAATTGAATAAAGTCTTCATTCTTTCCTTTTTAATGCGAAACCAGATTTCACCGGGATTGGCAGATGTTAATATAAACAACATTCACAGGTAATGCTCACAGCTATTACTTAATACCTATTAACACACTAACAACTCGTAAAAGTAGATATATTACAAGGCTAAGGTGGCCAGCACCAATCTACTTGTACTCTTGGAGGAATTTAGTGTGGAATGACTTGAATCGAGTCAGCATATCCTTCATCAACTCCGGTTGTGGAAGAATCGTTGTTCTAAACAAGGAAGGATAGCGTTTAAACTGATTGAAACCAACTCACAAGTCCATGACTCACCGGAAATGATAAGTTCCCTGCTTTTGGCCAAATCCACTTCCAGGTACAATGCAAACACCAGTAGATTCAAGTAACTGCATAGCATAGAAGAAGTCAGGCTCTTGACCCAACGACTGAAAACATACTGTGACTTCTGAAATTCTTTCAGGTACAAAACGCTTTGTTGAAAAAACTCATAACAAAGAGTTAGTCAAAAAAAATTTGAATAAAATTGATGGTGAGGAATCCGCTTAGGTTTCAGGACAATAAAACTTACGAAACCCTTATTAAATTGCCTATGAAAAAGGTGCGAGAATAGCAACAGATGTTAGCATAAAAAACAAAGGGTTGCAAACGACACGTTCTGGTCAACATAACAAAAAGGGTGTATGCTAGGAAGAACTATAGCTGACAGTAGTTGGCTGCTATGAACCCGTGTCAATATCCAATGCAACTGTGGCCCACCCCTAGGTAGGTTACAGAGTTACAGATTTGCAGGCGCTGCAGTTACCTGCATGTTGATTACCTTCCACTGGTGAAGATATTTATGACCTTTTTGAGCAAACCATCAAAAGGGAAGCAGTTCCAGCCTAGTTTTAACTATTACAAATACTTTTGTTCTATACCCTAAACGTCCATAATCAGTGCAGCCCTAATTAAAATGGAGTCTTCTGTCCTCTGAAAAGGGTGTGCATCGTGCCAGATGGGCGTAACAACCTTTGTATGGTGTGTGTGTGTGCAGTAGGTGGTAGCTGTCACAACCTATCGTTCTTCATGACCGCCTAACGAACAAAAACTATAACGAAGATGAGCGGTGAAAAGTTATCTGAGAAAAAGATCCCATTAAAAAATGCAAAAGATGGCATTGTGAAAAAAACTTTTCATTATTGAGAAGAATTTTCTCTAAGCCAAATATCGTCTTGCTAGATTAACAAACAAAAGCCGACTTCTACAGAACTTACCCTGGCCTTATCGATAGCCTTTTGCGGAAGCTCAATTTGCGGGAAAGCGTACATTGCTCCTTGCACTTCGTTGCACCTTATTCCTTCTATGCTTCCGTATGCTTCTTTGACAAGTGTTGCCCTTTGTTTAAGCGAATCGAGGACAGCAGTCTTCTCCTGGAAGAGGACGTGGGTAAAGCGAGCTCAGAAAGACTACATCTCATTGTTTACCGACGGCAAGACAAAAGTCATGTACGGAACTCAGTGGAATCGATTTTTCTATTTTCTTCTATTCAACATCGTTACAACAACCTAGTGCGCCCTGCCATATATGGCAAAGAAGATGAGAGCTTGTCGTGAGAGCTTCCCTGCACTTGTGTATAAGACATAGTACCGCTCATTTCACCGATGAGAATTACTTTCATTGATAACCGACATTTCAAACTTTGCAGTTTCACGTTCTCTCTTCAAGATGCATAAACATAGTTAAATGACGCTTTAATGAGCTAGAACATTTCTGACTAAGAGTCAACAAGCTTTCATAATGGGATTCGGAAACAACCCAAAAGGTGGTCTTTCCCGTTACAAAAGGGTAATTTTTATTGAATGTGTGCATTCGACACGAGCGCACCCGTATGATGAAGGGTAATAAGCGGAGTCGTATCCCTGCCACAGGTGAGACCTATGCGTTTGCGACTCCGCAGCGGCTGCACGACGTTCTCTTTCGGAGTATACACGCCGCGGTGATCAATTTTCGTATAAAATTCTCCACAAATACATGTGTGCATATGATGGGCGAGTGATGCACGCATCTAGTATAAATTGCCCTACACGGAAGTTACCAACTGGACTTACACCACCAATTATTCAGTTATTAAAAAAGCACATTGTAAAGAAAGTGTAAAGCAAACCTTTAGCCATAAGTCGTATGATGGTTCACCGGGCTTAGGTGGATTCACAACGCAGTCCATAACTACCTAAACAAATCCCAGTAACATCTAGCGGAAGGAACCAATTGGAATAAATTTTGATTCGCTGTTTGATTCGCCGGAACTCACCTGACCGAGAATCGTAGAGCACAGTTTTGCGGAAATCATCTTCTTGAACAATACATAGACCTGAGGATCAAGGTTAAAGAACTCCACATATCCTCCCCGCATACCGCACTCGCCCATGTACCCCTTCGATACAGAGTGGAAAGATGCCAACTCCATTCTGAAAAACAACTAATAGTAAGGTGGATCATCTTTGTGAGAAGATAAACCTATGTGCTAAAATTGGCGGACTTATTTGTTTTCAAAGAAAACATATCAAAGGGTCACACAGCAAGATTGGAACAAGCGAAGAGGATGTTTTCATAGCGCCTCACCGCAAAATTCCACTCGAAATGGACAAGAACAATCTGATCTATGAGGGATAAGGCAGACGCATGAAGTATGGACTAAGAACCAGAGAACCAGACTTATAAGCCCGCAAAATTTTGCCCGCAACTTCGCAGTAAAATATTACTTCTTAAACTACCTGGATTCTCATTCTGAAACGAAGAGACCTTTCAACGACATTACATAGCTGCCCCTTCTTCACCTTCATTATGAGGTTTCATCAAATAATCTTTCCGGAATTTCACATAAAGAGACTCCGAAGACAGGAGCTTCCTGGTCCTCAACACCATTTCCAACTTTACAGTGAATAAAAACAGGTAAAATTAGTTTTTTTTTAAATGTTAGCTTTGCTTTCACGCTCACTCCCTTTGTTATCGTCATGTTAACCCATCACTCCTTCTGTTGATTGAAATAAACCAGTGAACAAACAAAGAGGCTGCTTGAAAGGGGAAATGGCCTGATTCGGAATTAAATCCAGTTACTCAAAAGTGAAAATTTTACTTAAACTGTAGAAAGTAAGTGAAACAAGGAGACAATGTTAAAAATAGGCATGAGAATTTACTCACTTGTTGTACGGGTCACCCATTTCATTAATAACCTTCTTGAAGGAGTGGAACTTTGAGCCCTCCGCATAAATATTATCCTTAAAAGATAATGTATGGAAGAACTCATCAAAATGTATGAGATGGAAAACAACATTTCGCCAACCTGATATACTTCGTCGGCCATAAGGAAAAGATGATGTTTATGAGCAAACTTTATGATGGTTTCGATATTTTGTCGAGAAAGCACCTGTAATATGCGGGCTATGTTAGCCAAGAGCTATTAACCCAACCGAATGGAGAAATTATACCTGTCCAGTGGGATTTCCAGGGTTGATCACACAAAGCACTCTCGTGTCAAACTTCTTCAGACTTTCCTGATAAGCTCGCTCCAACTCATTCTCTTCGAGACTCCAATTTTTCTCCTCGTGGAGGTAATATCCAACCTACATATCGGTAAAAAGTAGTTTTAACATGTGCAACAATTACATAATTAAGTTCAGTAGCACTCACTTGTCCAAGACCAAACTCCTCAGTACTTGCTGAATACAAAGGATACTGAGGGATCGGGATCATGACTCCGACTTTCTTGCTGCCGTCACGTCGAATGAACAACTTCAGCACATTTCTGATAGATTCCGAAGCACCACCAGAGAGAATTACATTTTCCATATCACAAGGGAATCCATCACGTTTCTAAACCAAAATTAAGAATAGATTCGTACATAAGCGTGTATTCATTACTTTACGAAGCAACTCACCGATATATATTCAGAAATGTGCTTTCGAATAACATCGATTCCAGTGCTCTGACTGTAAGCACCAGCGCTGTGGCCACCACATCCGCCAAGAAGAGTCTGAAGGCAACAACGTAGTATCACAGTTTTGTTTTAAGAGGAGGGTAAGAAAAGAGCAGTAGGGAAAGAGTAACGAGAAATCTTCCTGATACTGACACAGTTCTAGAGAGAGAAGCTTTCCCTGAATATGCCTAACCCGTTAAAAGCCTCCCAAATGAAAAATACAACAGAACAGATTGATGTGAGACGATTTCTTGCACAAGGAATGAGTCATCTAATCGATAATTCCAGCAGCTGGGCGTGAATCCTTAACACCCAGCTTGCACTTTGAATAGCATTGATATTTGTATGTTTTCTTGTAGGAATTTTAGCTACATTTCCCAGTTTTGCACCGGATGGGTAGAAATCTAGATTCAAACAGTAAATTCAATTTCCTACGAGACTAACTTTCGACCAAGCCAAAAATGAGCTCCCTTTTGCATTTATCCGTGTATAAAGCACAAAATCCCAAACAAACTCCTTATGAGCCCACTCCTAGGTACGAACTGTCAGAACATTACCCTCTGATCGTTCTATGGATCACACCACTAATATGAACGTGCCAATCGGCCTCTTCTCCGCTATCAGTGAGCTTTATCTTTCGATAATGTACCAGCATACCTTTGAGTGCTCGATAACATCAGATGGAAATTTGCCGGTCTCCATTAAAGACGGATTTGACACACATGCAAGCACCTGAACGAAAAAAAAAACAACTGAAAATCAACGCATAGCTTAAACTTCAGAGTTCAACCACTTAGAAAATCCAAAGAAAATTGTTTATAGGCACCTGTCTGATAAATGTGATCGGCTTCTGTCCCATTGCATGAGCATCACCGATGTTCGCCTTGATTACATTCTTGAAAGGCTTGTTAGCTCCCTTAAAAATTGATCATAGAACATCCATCGTTTCGATTTAATACAAAAATGAATTGATGCAAGCGTAGCATAGCATGCAAGCAACCTTAGCAAGTTCCTTCTCTATCTCAACAGCTCGGATGACTATTGGACCACGTACTGCATACTGCATGGTGATGACCTGTGGGTTGATGTTCTCGGTGGTCAAAACCTGAAAAAAAAAACCAGGAATCATCCAGTAATTGGCGCAGGAACCCAATGATGTATCCAAACGTCAGCGACCACAAATCAAATCAGCAAAATTAATGTGTTGGTTACCTTGTTCGAAGCCATCCTTGACAGGAAAAGCAGACGTCGGGAGCTATTCAAGAAGAGTGGAGCAATCCTCATACTAAAATATATATTTGTGGTGGCGTGTTTACAGTAGCTACAAGAATTCTGAGAGATGCAAGGAAACGGGAGAAGTTCATCAGAAGCTGTCAGTAGAAACGAGATTAGCGGGTAAAAATGATAAGACAGCCTCTTGCACCTTCCACTAACATTTCAAAGTCAGGTCCCACCCTGGATGCCGCCAAGTGGCTGTTGCGGAGATCTCGAATACGATAACGTTTTCGACGCGATTCTCAAGAAGTTCTACGTGTGAATTTGACAAGGCCACCTTCTGTCGGTGTTGATATTGCGCGGTCCGCATTCAAAAGAAAAACTCTCGAGACAGCGCTGATGGCCGAGAAACAACTGCTGCGGATCATCTCAAGACCAATAACCACTCCGTATTTGCCATCACTTCCAAAATGATGATCTAGAGCTCAAATGATCAACTAAAACTATGCAATCAAATGGGAGAATTCGTACTGGAAGAATACTAGAACGCTGTGCGACCTTTTGATATCGAAGTGCAAAGGGTCACGTAACAATGTGTTTTCGCACACAAGCTGCGTTACTTGGCGAGAGTCCGAGCAAAAAAGTCGGATATTCCGCTAGCGGCGCTGCTCTAGCACGACAACACAACTGCTTCTCGCCTATCCCCAGAACTCCTACCTTTCCTGCTGGCTTTTATAAAAGCTCGAAGATACAATGTGAATGAGAACAGACTAGAATAGTATGCTTTTGTCTCTGAGCCTCATTTAATGTTCACTTTTCTGAGTTATTGAGACTCTTTTTCGATGTCTTTATTCCTGTTAGCTTTCGGCATATGTAATGCCTTCGTCAGACCTTAACATTCAGAACGACTGCAAAATTATCAGATACAGAGATGAACAACCTAAATAGCAACAATACCGTGAGGCAAGACTTTGGTGATGACTCTAGCTACTAGAGTGTTGACCGAATCGAATAATATTCGAATAATTATTCGAATATTCGAAACATTCGAATATTCGAGAAATCAGAATATTCGGATTATTCGAATATTCGAATATTCGAAACCTTCGAAATATTCGTTTATTCGAATATTCGAATATTCGATCACTCTTAATTATTCGATTATTCGAATATTCGAATATTCGAGGTGGGTTCATTCGAATATTTGATTATTCGAATAATCGAGTAGTCATTTTCAACAGCACCTTCGCTGTCATAATCATCCTCGAGTCCCATCAGCAAGCAGGTACCGTTGCTAAATTTGAGATTGCTAAAATTTCATTTACACATCGCCAGTAAGCATCACTGCCGTTGGAAGCACGCCATATTATCATTTCAGCGGGCTGACAGCGGATTTTCTGCAGGCTCACCGCACGTAGATAATTTAATGACCACGTTCATTTACTTGGTAGGCTGTAGAGTTGCCTACGCCAAATATTGGTACCGCGGTTCACCCGCACATTGTCTGAGAATTCCTGCTGACGTAGGCAGATCGCTACAACTTTGTGGCAAGTCCTGAGCCTTCAGTTTGGTGAAAAAACTCTGCAGAAAAGCAGAGAGCTTACTGGGAATTTTCAATCTTTATGATAATAGTCTGCCATTGAGGCTCTACGCCGGCTTGGCAGTTATCGGCTTACGAGTCAACCACATTTCCTTACGTGAATTACATAAAGAACCCTCTTCTCGTCACCGGTAACCAAGATGGCTAGTTGTGCAAAGCTCTGTTGAAAACTCAAAAATTTTATGTAAGCACTCTACGCACTTGAAACCAGACATGAGGTATCCACACGTCGCATTTCCTTGCCTCCCCGTGGAGAAGCAGGTAAAAAAATACAGTGTCGCGATGACGTTGGAGGTCCTCTGCCAGGTCAAGGATACCACTACGCGGATTCTATTCAATCAGTTCCAGGAGGCGCTCGCTTTTGTGGCATCCCTTGAGTTGCTACGTTTTCTGAGTTATCAAACCAGAAGCAGCTGAACATGTTTGTAGTCAGAGATAATATTTTCAGTCACGATCGCAGAGGAATGATAGGACAAACTCGATATAGGTAGAGCATTGACTAACCGTTATATAAGTTTTGGACAGAAAATTCCAAATCAGTTTCGGAAAAAATAGCAACACACAAAAGTAAGTGACTTTTACTAAGTAAGTAGTAGTAAATAGTGGTAAAGTGACTAAGTAACTTTCGTGGCAACCTAATGAGTAATTGTTCTATTCAGAGAACTTCCCTTTGCATACTCAGCCGAAATAAATGTAGAGCAACTTCCAAAATATTCGAAATATTCGAGGCTCATGACCGAATATTCGAATAATTCGAATATTCGAGAGGTTGGAATATTCGAATTATTCGAATATTCGAATATTCGGAAACGTCGAAATATTCGTTTATTCGAATATTCGAATATTCGGGCGTTTCAAAATATTCGTTTATTCGAATATTCGAATATTCGGCCATATGGAAATATTCGATTATTCGAATATTCGAATATTCGAAAAAAAATTTCGAATGCAACACTCTACTAGCTACCAACACAGCACTGTAGACCTATAGAATGGAATCTCACTTAGAACGGAAGAGAAGAGCGTGACATAGAGAAGGCCTTTTTTTTTGGTCGCAGCAATAGAGTGAGGAGTACTGAACCAGAGCGCCTTAAAAAGGAAAGGAGATCTAATCATGTGATCAACCTTAACATCTCCTTCAACTCATCTCTCTTGTTCATCTCTGGCTCGTGCCTTCTGATTTCTCTTGCTTCCATTATTTTTCTCTCCAAAGTTTTAGTTAGGTGACGATGCAACACTCGGACAGTGAACACCGGTGGTTGTTGAGCCGCGTGCCTGAGGGTACGGTATCGCGAAAAACTTTCCTTCGGGTAGGAAGCCGGTTGTAAAATATCCGACATCCGACAGACTCCCTCAGATACGCGACTGAATGAGCTGAAGGAGATATTGAGGTTGATCACATGATTAGATCTCCTTTCCTTTTTAAGGCGCTCTGGTTCAGTACCCCTCACTCTACTGCTGCAACCAAAAAAAAAAGGCCTTCTCTGTCTCACGCTCTTCTCTTCCGTTCTAAATGAGATTCCATTCAATAGGTCTACAGTACTGTGTTGATAGGTAGAGACATCACCAAAGTCTTGCCTCACGGTATTGTTGCTATTTAGATTGTTCGTCTCTGTATCTGATAATTTTGCAATCGTTCTGAATGTTAAGGTCTGACGAAGGCATGCCGAAAGCTAACAAGAATAAAGACATCGGAAAAGAGTCTCAATAACTCAGAAAACTGAACAGACTAGAATATTGAATAATAAATGTGCTAACATGTCAATGCTGAGTTATTATAGTTTTGCGACTAGTTCAGCTTGTACACCATAAGTGCACCAACAAATAGCAATAGTAATAAAACCTCTCTCTGGAGAATAAAAAAAAACGACTCGAGAAATTTACTCGGATGGTAGTGTGGTCTAATAAGTGGTTTTAACCTAGAGCTATATTCATAGTGCATCGTAATCGATCCGGTCGAATAAGAAAAGATACATATCGATCCTCATCCGTACCTATCCGACGAGGATCGATATGTATCATTTCTTATCCGACCGGACCGGACTCCGATGCACTATAAATGTAGCTTAAGAAGAAGTGCTCAGTATTCGAGGACTTGTGAGAAAAAAATAAGAAAATTCATAAAATGATGTGGTGATGATTAAATGCAGCAAACTAGTTTTCTGATACACAGAGAGTCCTCAGACCCGTGGCCTTTTCTAGATCCCGAATATAAAAAGTTCATGGGAACCACGCTGAAAATCCTAGTACTCCAATCTGCCCAAAAATCGACGTTTCAGAGGAAAAAACTGCCAAATTCGGTTAGATCACGTAGACCAAGTAAATTCAGATTCTTTAGTAATTGCAGATGACTGCAGACACATGGAGACGAAGTACGAATCATTGATATCCTACAATACTTGCCATCATGTTCTTGGATCATTGAACGTGCTACTGTCGCACGTGTTTATGATGGGACAGTGTTATCTATGGGAACGAAGTGCTTCCTGTAAAAACGAACCGCACTATTCTCATTCTCCGCACATTTTAGCTTTTACTACTGCGAATACTTATAGGAACACCTTTCCATGGAGCGAATGGATTTTTACCTTCTAACAACATCCGAACTCTCTAGAGCTATACTCTGGCTCGAGAGGCGCTCCAACATACATACAATTTAGACCATAACAAGACCAGACAAAGCGAAGCCTGTTCAAATCCTTTTTAGATATATTTTGTTCCAAACAGTTACTTATAAAATATTTTATGATTTCCCACTGTGAAGACCTAGTACGCCACACCAAAAAAAGTACAACCAAAACAAAACCCCCTTAAATGCTTCTTAAATGCGTCTATTTGTTCTCTTTGGTTATATACAAAACATCTCATAGCGTTCGAATAAGAAAATGATTTTAGGCCATACAAAGGAACTATATGAAGTATAAAACTCTGTTGAATCGCTTCTGTAAGTACTTATTTGTTTATTTTCGTCATTTACAAAAAGTCTTACGACTTTTACTACAAAAAACAGTGATAAATAGTAAAAACAACACTCACTTTGCAACCATCTTCGGAAAAGCGATGAAGTGAAATGAGGACGATATCAACTAATGCCTATCAGTTACTTAACACGCCACAACACGCAAGTTCTTGTGATGCGTGTTTTTACGTGCGTGTGGAGAAATGCACTCGTAAGAACATGAAAACCCCACCCCTTCACACGAGAAAATGTGAGTAAACACGTAAGCGAAACCAATTTTCACATGTTTCCCTTGTGGCGAAGGTGACTACCGAGTACGCACAAACAAGTAAGGGTCCAGAAGTTTCCAGAAAAAAAAAAGAGTGAAAACTGAACTGATGAGGTAATCTGGCATAGGCAGACACTACAGGCACTATTTGTTTTGCGCGACTGCATCGCTTGCCCGTTAAACATATAACTTCCCTGCAGTTCTTTGGCATCAAATGGAATGGAGACGTCATATTAATTCAGGCAACTTCCACGAACCAGGCGACCGTCCTTCACAATGCTTTCGCATGTCCTTCGCCCAGTTATTGTTGGACCGATATAAAAGTTATTTGTTTATATTTATTTGTATGTGGGTAAACCACTCGTAACAATAGTAATTAACGTTTAAAAACATGGACAAAACATGAATTCATTCATGAATGATGAGACTAAGCAGATTCACTCAGGAACTTGTCTACCACTCTTTTGTATTTATTTCAACACAACCTTGTTTTGACGTTTTAAAATCTGTGTAGAAATAAATTTGTGCACCAAAACCGTACCATAATCTTATCTTGCGAGTCTGGCCCGTATCCAGTACCTTTTGTCAACTGTCTCTATCCACTCTGCTAGCTAATATAATTTACCCTTCCAAATGTTCCCTGCCCGAAATCGAAAATATGGTGCAGATGACTTGTGAGAAAAGGGAAATAGGGAATGATGGGGAATAGACGAGAATACATAGAAGAGATGGATATCTTTATTGATAGAATGAAAATAACCTGCAGTGGAACGTTTGCTATATATGTCCGCTCCACTAAGTCCCAATCATCCTAATTTCATGCAGAAAAATTTCATTGGATAGTAATATATAGGGAACTCCAAATGTACGCAGACAAGGGTCGGGACCGCGGCGCGGCTCTATTGGGCAGAGACATGGACGCTTTGCATACTGAGCGCCTGCGTCTCTGCCCAAGAGAGCCGCGCCGCGGCCCCGACCCTTGTCTGCGTACGTTTGGAGTTTCGTGTATCCAAAACCCATCAATACACATAATCATCAGTGCGCGTCTATCCAGCTGAACATCTATCCAGCTGAACAAAGTACAGTTCCTTTCAAAAGCGAAAATTGTTGAATACTTGTGCCTTTTGCCTGCGCTGAGTGTGGGGCACGATAAGTGGAAACGCGCTTTCAAATTCCCAAACTGTGTGAACTCGTCCACAGTAGGGCAGTTTATACTAGATCCCTGCGTCAGTCGCGCATTAAACGCACGCACCCCTTTGCGAGGAATTCTCATCGAAGCCAGTCATGAAAGTAGGAGCTGCTTCACTAGGGAATACATATATAGTGGACGGCAATGGCGATGGCCCATCTGCGGCCTCGAGAAGAACGCAGCGTGACCGCACCGCGCGGCCGGGATCGGTGTCGTCTACCTCCGAAATGCTATTTCTAGGTTCTTTTCTTCCCGATTTGGTCGAAAATCCTTAGAATCGGGTGGAAAGTTGCTAGAAATAGCATAAAGCAGCGGAAAACATAGGTTGTGGAGCGCGCGGCGCGGTCGCGCTGCGTCCTTCTCGAGGCCGCAGATGGGCCACCACTATTGCCGTCTACTGTATGTACTCTGATAACTGCGCAGGATGAACGCAGACCACACGGCGTAATGTTTCTGGTAGAAACCATAGCAGCAAAGGTTGTCAGTTGCTGCCATCCTCCCCTCGATTGCTGCTCAATCTGTCGGCCCTTTAGCAGCAATTGCTGAGGGACGGCAGCAATCAAGGGGAGAATGGCAGCAACTGGTAACCGTTGCTGCTAGGGTTTCTAACCGAACCATTACGCCGTTCTGGCTGCGCTCGTGCTGCACAGTTATCAGAGTAGTTGGACAGACCCTGGGGAGAAAAACCAGGCGAAAACGTCACTTCCACAAAAAAAAACGCACATGGGAAAGTGCGCAGGAATTGGTTAGTGGCAAGAACTATACGTGAATACTAAAATATCGTCATGGTTGAAATAGACTACACAGCCGAAACGAAAACTTTGCGAATAACCACGTGACTACGTCTCACTTCCATCTGAGCTGCGTCGGCTGTGCGACTGCGCCTATTTTTCATCGCAGAGACACACGCGCGTCCAACGGAGACATCTAATATAATTTGGCCTGCTCACGGTTAAATTTTGCGTATGCGTAGTGAGGTCGCTTACGAGGAGGAATCAGTCGACACTGGAAAGCATGAAAAGGATTTGGATGAACCAGATATTTTTGCAGGTAGACCCATGCTCAAGAAAAAATGTGGGGTCTTGAGCGGTCTGCGGGTGTGTTGAGAGAAAACGCACAGAGAGTACATTTATTCGCGAGACGGGCTCCCTCGCCTTCTGCATCTGCGCCAGTGATTAATCCTGACCATTACCTGTGAATGTCAACAATTTTGCGCGAAGATGCGCACTCGTCCGAGAATATGAATTTCAGTGTTACCATGGCGGGAATCTTTTCCTTACCAAATTTTCTCTATAATAAATATACGCGCAGTTCTACTAAAACCATCTAAATATGTAACTGTAATGAAGACTACGAAAGATTCTCAGGATTTGGCTATAATCCAAAGAGACAATATGATGTCTGGAAGGACTTGCGTTTAAGCCCAGCCAAAAAAGGGGCTTGGCTGGCGGTGTCCCGCGGATACGCACGCAGCGCGCCGCCACTAAGTGACAGTCAGGGAAGCTCACGCTGAGGGGTGTCATTCTTAAACTGGATCTCTTAAAATCTCTTAAAACCCTCCAAAATTTTCCCCGCAGAAGGCTACTTGCTGTGCTGATCGCGGAATCGGTGTCCATTTTGTCAAATAACGTCACTTTTATTCAGTTGAAGGCCTGGTTTTCGTGTTCAGCCCGTGAAATAACCTCACTACAAAATTTCCCAGAGGATTCTACGAAATCTCTGCCAGCGTATCAGGTTCCGATTCAAAAGCGTATCACTTCCCTTTGATTTATTAAAATTTTCCAGATCTTTCCACACTGTAACCTCGTACGCCAATGGTCATGCATAAATTAGTACAGCCCGCCGCGGCGCGCCACTCTGTCTGCTGCAACATATAAGACTAATTTGAACTAAACAAATTAATAAGCACCGATGTCACAGTCGGCAGCATCAGCGTAGGCCCGTCGCCAACTTCGGGGAATGCCGCTAAGCCCAGCCGTCAATCGATGGGCACCGGTGTCATAGTCGGCAACATCAGCGATGGCTCGTCGCCAACTTCGAGGAATGCCGCCAAGCCCAGCCGTCCATCGATGGGCACCGCTGACACAGTCGCCAGCTACTGCGACATAGGGTGCTACACTCCACGTGGACTATGGCGGCAGTATAAATAATTCAAGCTCTCTCACTCTCGACCACACTGCTGCGTATTCTACTGGGCCGTAGGAGCAAAAACAGTTGCAGTTTCCTGTACATGAAATGTGCATTGAATTTTCAGGCCTTTACCACTCTCCCTGCCGCTTTGATAATTCTCCGGTTCGCATGAATGGGGTTATTTGGAGTTATTTTAATCGCTGAACATGAAAATCATATCCATTTTGTACCGTGGCAGCATTTTTATAGGTCACAGTAAAGATAAGGTACACGGGGTATCTCACAGAACCCTTCCACTGTCTGTTCTAAGGGATAATTTCAAACGCTGGACACGTATATCACCATCACTTTGAATGACAGTACCATTTCACTGCCGAAATCGAGAAGCCCTACAAAAACGAGATTACGGTACAAAATGGATGGGATATTCGCGTTCAACACCTCAAGGAACCTCTCTGTGCAAATTTGAGGGGATTTTACGCCACATCTCTGTACTATCTACCGCATTGTCAAGATACTATTCATGTTCGGCACCTCGAGTAAATCGAGTACGCAAAACTTCAGATAGAAAAAAAATTTTTTTGGGCCTTGGGTGTGGAATAGTGCCGTTTTCTTGTGTAAAGATGAGTTATCATTTTACGTTTTTAAAATTTCTTGAACAACAACAGTATTTCCTTTTTTATGAATTGAAATTCACCAAACGGAGGCGCTGCAACAACGCTCACATTCTTAACATGTCAATTCATGCACTAACTGCTGTCATTTCGTATTAACATGTCAAAACGAGGCTCGTTATCACGTCTAACTTGTAAATCACGTGGGGAAGCTTTACGAACCCAGTCACAGATGGAATCGTGCCCTTACTTCCTTCGCTGCAACTGCTTTTCATTGGAGAAATCAGGTACGCTTTGAAAATGAATTTCAGACTATCTACAGCACTAGACACTATACCGAGTTCTATATCTACAAGATACCACTTTCAGATTCGCCCAGACGACTTTTTTGCAAACGTTCAAATTTCTTCTTGGATGTGGCATCCACAGAATATTTCATGCTTGAGATTCTGCTGTATTTTGTATTTTGGAACTGTGAGGTAGACGGAACTCATATACCTTGCTGGAATTGTGGGAAACACGCAGGGAATCGAAGGAATCGGTGCGTTTTTTTTTCATATTTTTCAACATGCAGATTCAAACGGCAGAAGTTTTGAAAATAAAGTTAATATGTAGAGAATTAATTTCAATACATTGCGGTCAATGTGGTGCATATGATACATCACGACCTGTCTTTCCGTGTGGTCACGTGATGCACATGGTGCATCACGCAAAGCGCACTCCTGTCCGAAAACCGTTCCCCTCTCATGATGCAATATCAAAAAAAAAATGTCCTTTGGTCACCCGCGCTCGCCATGCAAAAATAGGCTCGACCCGAATTGTGTTAAATCTAAACAAATGAAATAAGCATTCAAAAGTAATTATAAAAATAGGGGGTTAGAAGCAAGCTAATTCAAAATTTTCATCCATTTTACAAAATAATTTCAAAAATTCGGCGACGAAATTCAATGTCTACACTTTGCGCACTCGGCGAAACTCGCCTAGAGTTGCGAGCTATAGTGTGTTTCAGCGCGAGGTATAGTTGTGAAGATATCAGAGAAACGAAGAACGCGAGAAAGTGTGCAGCATTAGCAGAGGCACGCGACAAATGCAGGCCATGTGCATAAGTCATCTACTACAATCGTTTTTGAAAGGGACCATAGCACGTCGATGCATAATTTCCCCCTATCATTTGCTTCCGACTGCACTTTTGATCGCTTAACCTGAGTGAGAATCTTATTATTTTTTTGAAGTGTGATCCAGTGACAACCGCTCATACGTGACACAACTTCCTAGGAGAATTTTACGCTACGTGATAGAAACAGAAATTCCATCAAAACAACGACTTCAAGATTTTCTCAAAGAATGACTCCAAGATTTTCGTGTAGAAAAACCAGAGGCATCGAAATTTTGGGACGACCTGCCATTCTAAAACGCATTGTACTTTCAGGCAAATTTTGAGACCGCCGCAAGAGTCGGTTTTCCTTTGTTCTACATGCGCATTTTTTCTTGAAACAATCCGTGAATGAGCCAATGTTCAGCTTTCAAAGACATAAGGACACAGCATCCACACTCCACTCATTAAGAATTCCTTCCGTGGTATTCAGATTAACGAAAAACGAAGAATTTTACCGGAAAAAACTGCTGCGCAGCGGTATAATTTGTGCTAACACCAGTAAATAAAGAAAGGTTGTATATCCCCAGGTGATTTTGGCGACTTCTATTCATTACAGCTTCTTGCAGTGTACATTTACCTTTTCGTTTCAACCAAGCACCGCAAACACTTGTTTCATTCAGTGTCTTTTTTATCTTTATTACTGAAAAAGCAAAAAAACTCCAGGCATGTAGGCCTTGTAGATAAGCAGCTTTTTTGGCAACGTAAAACTGCTGGCATTAAAAGTGAGAGATATTATCGATCTCCAAATCACTTGTGTTGGATGTGAGTCAATTTCTGGCGTCGCACTCCATTCATAACTCTCTACCTTCCAACAGTTTGACTCGAGTTTAGCATGATAGGGAGGTTAAATCATACGGTTAGGCGTTGAGTGAAGCGCCGGTTCTGCAGCTACACCCACCACGTGGGGCGACTGCGGCTTTTGAAATTGATGGGGGGATTTAGAACTGACCCACTTGAGAGGCTGAAAAAGTAGGAAAAAGGCAATAGTTCCAGTAATCCAGCCACGGATGAGAAAGTTATAGGACAAGGAGGCCATGCCCGAGGGGAGGCCTAAGTAACAACTGTTAATAACAGGAATGAGTTGAGAACCTCCATGAAATCCCTCCTTTTTGAGCTTAGCGCTGGAAAGTCTTGGTTCAGAGCGGCTATACAGAATTACTGGTATGAAAGATGTAGTGGTGTGCAGAATCATGACTTCTTATCAGGAATAAGGACGAAACGGATAGCAGTTTGTTTACTGCCAGGTTCTACGTTGGATGTGAACCGCAGCGCGGAGGCCCGCGGCGCGTCCACTCAATTAGGTTCTGCTGGTGCATCGAAACAACCACAATAGGGGAGAGTAACGAGGACAGCAGGAAGCAGTGAGGACAGTTTTTCTGGATACTCACCAATGAGGATTCGGCTGGATGAAAGTGGGCTGCGGCTTGTGGCGGCAGACGACGAGAGGATCCTGGAAATATAAACTGTGCTCTATGTGCATAGTCCACGAAATTAAAGTCACGGATTGCAGGACGATTGACTAGACCTCTATGCGCACGTAAAAAACGATGAAGAGCGAGGATAGAACAACAACATTCGTCCAATTTCTGTTTGTTTACAGAGGAAGCCGGATGAATCCGTGAAAATCAGGATCAACAAGGAGGTGAGAGGAACAAGGATGAGGTGAACTAAGCATCATGCAGATTCCTGGACGCATTGGCTCCAAAAAGCCGCTGGAATGGCCAAGAGGACAGCGGGTGTAAGGAGGGGGGGGGGGGGGTGCGTTGCGGGGGCGAATGACGAAAAACAAGGGCTGGGCCAGAGATCTTCCCGCCAGGCGGTCCAACGGATCGAGCGCGACCACGGCGCCGGATGAGAACACCCGCATGGACCCTTGGGAGGTCCCGTTACTGCAGTTTTTATAATGGTACGGCTAAATTCCAGGAGAATTTCGGAAGCGTAGAATAAAAAGAGGAAGAAGAAAATGCTGCGGAGAATACAAATGGGAACAAAGAACGAACACGATGTGGGTGGGAATCATAATGAAAAGCATGCCAGAATTACTCATTAAAGGTCATACCAGTAACGAAACGACGCTTGCAAAGTATTTTTCTTTTCTGTATTCATGCCTGAGCGGTATGAGGTAAGACTCTTGAACTACATTCTTTAGGTAGTCTTTAGGTAAAGATGAATTGACTAGACCTCTATGCGCACGTAAAAACGATGAAGAGCGAGAATAGGACAACAACATTCGTCCAATTTCTGTCTGTTTACAGAGGAAGCCGGATGAATCCGTGAAAATCAGGATCAACAAGGAGGTGAAAAGAATTATTGCCTGCTAACGACAAGGATGAGCTCCTCATAGGCAGCGTGGGGAATTAGGATAGGCATCGAGTTGCTATTAGCGACAATTATCTAGAATATTGTTATCTACTTGCCCTCCTCCTTCTCGTTGCTCAATAATAACACGTTCAGACAGTGACCAGAAATCTTACAACGGCTGTGGATGAATTTTAACATAAGTTACATTGAAACTTGAAACCTGAAGGAAGCTTTCGTAAGGATAAGATCAGAATAACAGTAGGATAGACAGGCGAGCTAGGAAATTTCTCCAAATCTGCCTTTTTTGACGCTTAGCCCGACGGAGATTCACGATAGCCACCAAAAAGATCAAAAGCGTCGCGCCTGGATGTCCAGAGCGGTCAAATTTGCCCAAAAAACATTTTTCTGGCAAAACAACTTTTCCAAATACCATTCCCAGCTTCTGAAACACATCTAAGCCTCAGTAAGTTTTGTTGCTCCTAGTAAAGGTTAGCTAAATATAATAAGTCAAGTTAGTATGACTATACGTTAGCTGAGTAAATGATAAAAGTCATAGTTTGGAAGTTCTGGATATGCCGGCACAACGCATTAGGAGATCCATAGTTCTGTGGCGGAATTCATAGACGTTTCGGGAAGGTTCTCAGTCACTGCATGTTTCGGATTGGACCATTTCTTCAGCAAAATCGATATACATATTTGCTATAGTTCATTATATGTAGATGACTGAGCTCTCTCGCTAGGACAGAGAATGCTCACTTCATCCGGAGAACTTGTTCATTTCGGAAAAGCAGGTAGGTCACAACATTCATGGAAACGTTCATGGATCTCGCCACTGACCCGTCACTCTCACAATCGTCATCCTTCCCGGCTCGTTTCCTTCATTTTCTTTGAGAATAAATTTGAATTTTCTTTGAGATCATAATATTAACCTTATCAATTTATGGACTTTTTGTTCAGAGGAATCTAATTTTCAAAAACTTAGATAATTTAGCCGTTACTGTAAGTGATATGGCTACATTCTTCATTGTGAACGAGGGTTTTTGCCTTTCTAGCGATTATGGGTCAAAAACATACTGCATAAATTTTAGCACAACTATTTCCTCCTAGAGCTGACTTCTAAGTTGTCCAGCATGGCAAAATTCGACCTGCAAGAACTGTTCTGCTAGGTAGCACTTACTAAAACGAATTTAGCCTGACTGTCCAACCAAGAATATCTATAACTAAAGCAAAATTTTCAGGTTTAGATAGGTTCTGCAAGGTAAAGAAGTTTAATAATGCTTGCCAACGTTTAGCAGGATAAATATCCTACGTTGAATATGACCTCTTTGGACATTCCAGAATCCAACCTCTGGATAATAATTGAGTCTTTGTTGACTCCAAAGTCACGCACCAGTCCTTGAAAAAGTAATCTTGAACCATCTCGGTCTCATCTGACATCAGAATCCAGCTCCGAAGAGAGCTCTTCCATATAAAATCATTGCTTGTCGTCCCCCCCCCCCCTGCATCATCTAGGTTAACAGATCCAGCAACATTTCTTTTCTTTCGGATCCCTGTAGATACTGGATGTGGATTCTTCTTAGCGGCTTCTGCTTCACCTACACGACTGACATCGCTCTGTGTGCGTGATTTCCCGAAGAGGAACTGCATCAATTGGATTGAAATTCTACTTACTGGACTTAACTATATAAATCCTGAGGTTTCCCATCCTTCCTTAAGAAATTTTCAGCTTGTAAACGCTGACTAGTAGTAGTCGTGAAAACTGCTCCAACCTCCAGCATCATAGCAAAACTTTAGTTTCCTTGCGCTAGGAAAAAATTAAGAAACGAAGAATTGCGTCAATTCTACATTTCTAACCACGCTATAATCTTCGAAATTTATCTCTTGGCCGGCTGCGAAGACTATAATTGCGAAAATCTATCCAGCGTTATCGTTACACACGAAATCGCTCATGGAATGCCTACATCTTATTCTTGATTAGGAAACTCCGTGGTGAAGAATTAAATATTCAGCACCACAGGTCTCCTGCCGAGTTTTCCCTTACCTATGGTTGCTGAAAGATAGCTCTGCTCGATCTTTCGATTCTTATCGTTTTTTTTTTCTTGATCAGGCCAGCGTCTCGCGATCGTCGAGGGTTTCCCAAGTCTGCTCAACGATGATCTTTGGTGTATGTAATAGAGGCCATTACGTGATTGCTAGATGACATGATGTGCTCGACGAAGCACCTTAATCGGATTTTGCATCAAGGAGCAGGAAAAGTGCTAAAGAGTCCCAGTGGCAAGATCCATGAAAACTTTCAGGAAGGGTATTCCCTTAGGTTCAGTTTTGACCTAGTCCAGAATGGTCGAACTTCTTGGACAAAAGCAGTGCTGTCAAAGTTCATTTTCTTCGCTTGCTGTTGCGAGATCCTCAGATGAAGTGAGCCAACTTTTGCTTCGGAAACTCATCCACCCTGGATCCACGGATAGGTGATCCCTAGAACGTTCATGAATACTCACTTCACCAACACGCAGAACGATTTTAGGAGGTAACACCACGTCCTGAGTGCATCTTCTTGTCATATGGACTTCCGCTATGCGGGCAGTGAAGGAGGCACTACGTACATACGAAGGTAGAATCTTTAGAGAATCTTTTGGGAGGCCGAATGAATGCGATGGAATTGAGTTTTTGGAGCATCTAGCCCTCCAGAAGTAGAGCATTGCCAACTATCCAACAGCTGCCATATTCATGGAAAAGTGCAGAATAATTTCCCAATACCTGCACAATAGAAAAATCTACATCTCTGGGTATTCGGCAAAATTGTTCCTACCCTACTGCTCACTGGAGAGAATATGTATTTCTGTCCAAGTTACCGGTGGCATGATTCACGAACGTCTCCGGAAAGGTTGTGAACCACCCGCTTTTCCGAGCTGGACTATTTATACGTGGTAAAGATGGAAATATTCTGCTTGAACGATCCGTCTCAGCTATTTGTCACAAATTATGGTGAACATAGACGAGTTACTTTATATATTTTGCCCGAAAAAGTGGTTCAATCTGGAATCTGGAACAACGGGTGGCTGAAGACTTTTCTGGGAACATTCACAAGTCCCGCCGCCGGAAATAGGCCTCATTATCCAGGCTAGATGCAGAAATGCAAAGGATGAAGAAAGCGTGGCCAAAGAATACAACTAGCATCAGAGATATGTATGTAGCGTCTGGGGAGAGCCAGACAGAATGAGTGAATGAATGAATGAATGAATGAATGAATGAATGAATGAATGAATGAATGAATGAATGAAGGGAATGAATGAGGGGTGAATGAATGCACGAATGAATGAACAAAAGAATGAATGAATGAACGAATCAGTGAATGAACGAGAGAACGGAATGAACAAACGAATGAATAAGTGAATGAATGAGCGATTGCAGGAATGAGTGAATGAGCGAATGAGTGAGTGAATGAATGAATGAATCGATAAAGAAAGGAGAGTAAGGAGGCAAAGATTTTAAAAAATGAACGTAGTGCGTTCTCTCTAGAACTGTTCACAATGTCTACAATAAGTTTTACGACGCATAAAAGGGGTTATAAGATTAATGCAATGAAGATAAGATGAGTTAAAGCGGAAGTACGCCCCAAAAAACAAATCGCATTTGTGACTAGTTGGGTTTTTGAGGGTGAAGCGGAGAAGCTCTGCGATTGGTCGATTCACACAACCCGCCAATCGAAGAGCTCCATGGCCCGCCCTTTCCAGGTAAAACGCTCCACACGCGGTTTTTGAGTATATCAACAGCGTTTACGTTCCCCTTGCTGTATTCATTTAAGTCAACACGATATTAATTAGGACTAACGATATGCTAGAAGAAGGAATGCTTTCAGGATAATCCTTCCAAAAATAATAGTAAGGAGCTTCGCAGGTCAAAAAATTGTCATGTTTTCTAGAATCGGTGAAATTTTCACCGAAGAACGATTTGGTCAGAAGTTTTTACAGAAACAGATTTATAAGACCAGTAAAATGGCAGAAAAAGCAGCGCCAGACCGCCTGGTCGCTCGGGCCAGGCCAAAGATCGCTGCGGCTGTTCGTTTCCCACGATTGAATCGCTAGAGAGCGAGGCGGAAAAAACGCTGAACTGGTTCCAGCACGACGTAAACAACTTTTTCTGACAAAACTACTCTCTGAGGATTTGCGTTATCCAGAGACTCAGCTGGCGGACGCGGACGTGCTTCCGTCATAACAAGACAACAGATTGCTCGTCGCTGACGAAGTTTCCATACGCTCGTCGCCCGTGAGAAAATCGTTAGCGCGACACTCTCTGAGGCTCGGTGATTGCGGATGCCGAGGACTCGTTTTTCTACACGCTTTGCACTTAACCGAATCCGGAACAATGGTGTGGGACACCTTTTGAGTGTTGGGAGACACTCTTGGCTTGAAGAATATCCATGGATCCATGGAAAATGGTCTGGTTTGGAGGATTTGGGAACGATCCAGGAAGATGCTTAGGCGGACTCCAACATTCAGAAGCACGTTTATCAGTCGATAGGGGCTTAGTGTTCCAAGGGCGGCGATAAGGAGAAGAAGAGAGAATTATTTAGTTATTACTCCAGTAAGGCCGAAAACTAAGTTATTCGGATCAAGTAAACCCAAAAGCACGGTTGTGAGGCATCGCTGGCGCTGGCTTTGAGAAGAACGCGTCAGTTATGGATCACTAATTGAAGCATTACTTCATCAAATGCCGTACTTTGTGTTCAAGATACAGTTCCCAGCAGTTCTTCGTTGGCTCGTCCCTTTACAGCGACTGATAGCCCTTATCAGAGGGTGTTTTGATGGGTTTAGCGGCGAATTTCCAGTAGTTAAAAGGTTTTGTGTAATCTGCAAGGCTAAGGTGTCACAGATGAAATTCCTTGTGTCGGTCGCCTCAGGGGATTGAAGGGAATTCTCTGGATGTATGTCATTTCCTGGATGGTTGCTTTCTAGATAGAGTTTGGACATATCGATGAAGATAAGCAGCTGTTGTCGTTCTTGCAGAAGATCCTGAAAAGCCTCCTGGCACTTCGCCAGCGATCCATGCAGTCGACGAGTCTTGTCGTGCTGCTGTAATCCTAATACTATTTGGGAAAAGCAACAAATTCTCTAAAAATGACGTAAATACGGAAAGGATTCCTCGTTCTGACTGAGGAATCGTCCTCAAAATTTTCAAGTTATTCGGTTGTGGATCCAATCGCCACCATCCCAGAGCCATACAACATTGGAGAAGATCTTTCTCTCTCTCTCTCACTGGAATAGAAATGTAGAGATCCTCAAATATGGAAGAGACTGCAGAGAATAAATCACAAACAACTGCGTGACGACACGTGCATACACAACTAACAGCTGAGACGACCTTGATTTCTGGACACGAAAAACCGTCGCAGCTGTTTCCTGCATCAAAAACACGGAGATTTTCGTTGCTTTTTTTCTCCATATCCTGGTAATCGATTGCCAGTTTGTGGAAGTCACTGAGTTATCGGTGTTCAGAGCGTGTGATGAGGAATGTCGATTTAGTTGCTGACATCGAAAACAAGAGACCCGTGTGGTTCCAGATGGGGCGTTAATTTTAAGCCTTAGGATTTGAAATGAGCTGTAAATCCTAGAAACTCTCACAGGAACAGCTACGACGAGGAGGCACATGCGCTGGACGATATTCCCACTACTCCCATACATTCTGGATTCGATTTAATCTCTTTGGGAACACCCGCGGCCATGCGCACAATCGTGTGCGTGTGTGTGTTTTTTAGGGGTCTTTAGGAAGAGGAAAATTGTCGAAGTCGCTATGCAGGTTCTGGAATAAGAAAAGTTGGAGTGGAAACGTGTATGGGGTTTGAACAATATTAACAATTATTGAGGAAAATCTCACAAAATTTCGGAGTACTATTACAAAACCCTTCATAGATGGAAATAGTGCCGTTAATAGAAATAATGTTTATCTATTTATCAGTGGCGGACGCAGAAAGGGGGCGGGAGGGGGGACGTAGGAAAAAGGTGGGGTCTCCGCCGTTTTGGGGTTCCAGACGGAAAATAAAATTAATAAAAATTTTAATTATAGTGATAAATAATTAATAAAAATTATATTAAAAATAATATTAAAAATAAACAAATAAAAATAAACTAACCTCCCCTCCCGTCCACCCACCCCTGCGTCCGCTACTGCTATTTATCGATTTATTTGTTTACTTATCTACTGCTCAGTACATGGTTAAGGAACACAGTATAGAAAGGACGATTTCCGGATAAACTGACCGTCTGGCTGTCCTTTCCTAACCAAACACAAAACGGCGAACAAAACTAAGAGGTACGTCGCAAAATTTAAAATTTACTAGACAGTAAAATTTAAACAAACATTATTCAGTAATAACAGATGGTACTAGGTTGGGTTATCAAATGAATTCACATTTTTTTTATTTTGAAGTTAAAAGAGATGAGAGGCAGGGACAGCGAAAGTAGGGCATGAATGGAATAACTTGTCCATTGCAGTTTAACTGCTGAATTTATAATTTTTGTTTTTTTTTTCTGAAAGGTGAGGACGATCTATTTGTAAAGAGAGAAAAACGCTCTCGAGTGACTATAAACGCTTAGCCAACCTCTAATGTCCCTAAATCTATCCTATTTCTATGCCTGCTGCTATGGACAACGCGGAGTGTAGTACCTTGGGTCGAGGTCATTTGGACAACAGGGAAGACAGGAATTTTGATACATATTGATTATTGTGAAGACGCCAGCGATGCTCCGCCCACAGTCGATAGCTATCGAAACCAGTGTCGCAGACAATGTAAAGGCATAGCGGTAGTCTTTGGTTCATGGTTTGCTGAGATAGGCAGTTGGAGAGAGACTAGACAGAAAAAGATTATGGAGAAATCCGGAACTCCGCAAACAGTGTGACCTGGTGTTAGGTGTACAGGTAGTGCCGAAATAGTTAACTGCCATTGTTTTCGAGGCAGATTATGCATACATTTCATGTTTTCCGGCTTGCTTCCGCGGAATGTTCTATAGCTATCTATAGATTATCTATGGGAAATACGCATTAAATAGATGGATTTCACAGTAGCCAATGATGCTGCAATGCCAAGAATTTACGGAAAGCTTAGGCTCATCTTAAGCGGGCTTTTACTCTCTAGGTGCTTCTCTGTTGTGCGTCTATTTGTCTACTTCCTTGTGCTCTATCAAACATTCACAGCTGACTCGCTGTTTATGTAAGATCGCCGTGCGCTGATACTTGACTGTTCTACGCGAGAAATGTATGCGAAAAAATGTTGCAATGGTATGAAAATGTGGGAACATTTTGTTAAATGTACGGTCCCACCTTGGAATTTTCCCTGAGATTTTCATAGGGAAAGATTCTACGGGAGCTGTCGATTACAGTGACATATGTGGTTCCGTGCGAAACTATTAAAAAACCCGCTTTTGAGGCATAAGATTTGGAGAGTTTGTGGACGAAGCTGGGGCGGAGCTAGAGCGGGAGTGTGAGATTTCTGATTAATGTACTTACTGAATCGCACCTCCTGAGGAAATTCGTATTTCTCGTGAGAGATCCTCACCATCTATCCTTTAACAGTACAGAAATTGCGCTTCATGTGTGACCAGCAAGGTGATGCGTAGCGCACAAACCTCTTATTCCCGCATTGGCTCCACCCACATGCTCTCTGGAAGCTGGGGCTCGGAAAAGGGGTTTTTGGATGTTTCGCACGTATATTATATCAAATCATTATGATCACCAGCCTCTTGGGACTCTTCATATAAAGGTTTAAAAGTCATTCTGAGGAAGGGACAGTGTCTTTGACAACGATGGGAGTAAAACAGTAGTGGTGTAATTCAGTGGGTCAGATAAACAGGTCCAGGATGGCAATAAAGTCTTTGACCAAGCTTCGCAAGCCATAGAAACGCCTGTAGGTAGACTGATGGAAAACTATATGAAAAAAATATATGAAAAAAAACTATATGAAGAATGTCGCATTGATTCAAAAAGACCTCTATTTGTTTCTTTGTTGGCCATTTGTTCACCAATTTATCATTTATGTAATTGTTTAATTATGGGTACGATAAGAAGACCGCAAAACACTAAAACAGACTTAAAGATAATACCAAATAGCCCATAAGAAATCTTTGGCGAAATTCCAGGATTTGGACATTTGATTTCTTCCACATTTGATTTGAAAATTAATTGGTTCCGTTTATTTCGTTGTGCACTCAAAGTTGTGCGCTGAACGAAAAAAAAAAGAGCGAGTCAAAAGCAGAGTAGAGGAACACTGCCAGAGAACAGTGACAAGGAGCGGTTTTTTTTTCGTTTAACGGCTTTATTAGAGAAGAGACATTAGAACATCAGGTTTTGATTTTTCTGGAGCATGAGACCCGGAAGTCAAAATAATGAGCGATTGGCAGATGGAAGAAGTGACTTCTTACATAACGGAATAATGAAAAAGAAAATATTCATAAGATCCAGAAACGAAGGAAGGCACTACTAAGTACAAGTGGCAACTGCATTTCTCGCAAAATTTGTGAGAAAAAAAAACTTCCTGAAAGAGCAGAAAGAGGGTGTGGCGGGTTGTGCCCATAAAGAGGGTGTGGCGAAGCTCTACGACTGGTCAGTTCACTCAACTGGCCAATTGCAGGGCTCATCCGTGTTGTTCACTCCAGGTGTAACGCTCCACATCCAGAGCAAGCTAATAAGGTCGACTTCTCGTAATCCGCTACATAATGCTAATCATGCGCTAGTAGATGCTTGATCTCAATTATGAGATCCGTGAGGATGCAAAGATGAATTCTGATTCTTACGAGAGCGCCCATGCACACCTTGCCGACCAATTAAATTCCAAATGAAGATATATCCCCCAAAAACCATTTTAATACATAATTATTTTATTGCATACATGTACACAAATAATTCAAAGAGGTAGTGAGTAAATTCGCATCCATACTTAAGCCAGTATATGAGGACCCTGACTGTATTAGTTAGTGATTTTGAGTGCGGTGCTTATAAAAAGAACTCAAATCGGGATCAGGCAGCTGTTCCGGCAGCACACAGTCAATGCCTTTGTTCTCTCCTTAAGCACTCTGTAGTTTGAAGACAGTAAAACAGTTAAAAACCACATTCTGGAGCCCTTACATGAGTACTCTATCTTAAATCAGTGCGAAAAGAAATAGCTGTAACTCACTGTACAAAACTCCTCGGGAATTTTGGACTACGGATTCTAAATCAGTGTCAAAAACTGCATCCGGTAGTTCAAATCACATCACGAACGGCCACGGCCACCAAGTCTCATTCTTTTGCGAGAAAAGTTCAAGTGATGACCAATGGTGACAGAATGTGACGGAAAAGCAAGTCGTCCTTTCACCACTGATGTGGGATATTGTATTATGAGCGGCTCCCGCAAACACACACAGTCACCGGTAACACATACGCCAATCAGCTCCAGAGAGCCGCGGATGCTGATTGAGAGAAACGGTCGAGACGAGTTTCTTGTACACCTACGCCATGATGAGGGTAGGCTCCAAATAGCTAAAGAGACCGGTGAAAAATTGGCGGAGCTGGGCTGAGTTACGGTTTCTCACTCACCCTATTCTCCTGACGTTGCCCCTTCCGACTACCACTTATTTTGCTCTTTCAAGGCATTTCAAGTCAAGAAAAAATCCGCCAAAGTTGACCATGTTAGAAGGGAGGTCAGCGATTTCTTTGGCTCCCAGTCTTCCCATTCCTGGGAAAAGGGGATCGCTGACCTGCCCATTAGGTGGGACACTGCAGTGACTAACTATGGCTATTATATTGTTGAGCAAATTCCACTGTGTGCTGAGTAATAAAATAAAGCACAAAAAAGTCTAAAACGGCTCAAGACTTTCTTACCACCCTAATATGTACTAGAAACTCCCACAGAAACAGCTAGGACGAGGAGGCACATGCGTTGAACGATATTCCCACTACTCCCATACATTCCGGATTCGATTTAATCTCTGTGGGAACACCCGTGGCCATGCGCGCATTCGTGTGCGTGTGTGTGTTTTTTAGGAGTCTCTAAGGAGAGGAAGATTTTCGAGGTCGCTGTGCAGGTTCTGGAATAAAAAAAGTTGGAGTGGAAACGTGTATAGGGTTTGAACAATATTAACAGTTACTAATGAAAACCTCACAACACTTCGGAGTACTATTACAAAACATTACATAAACAGATATAGTGCCGTTAATAGAAATAATGTTTATCTATTTATCAGTGGCGGACGCAGAAAGTGGGCGGGAGAGGGGGGGGCGTGGGAAGAAGTGGGGTCTCCGCCGTTTTGGGGTTCCAGACGGAAAATAAAATTAATAAAAATATTAATTATAGTGATAAATAATTAATAAAAATTTTATATTAAAAATAATATTAAAAATAAACAAATAAAAGTAAACTAACCTCCCCTCCCGTCCACCCACCCCTGCGTCCGCTACTGCTATTTATCGATTTATTTGTTTACTTATTTACTGCTCAGTACATGGTTAAGGAACACAGTATAGAAAGGACGATTTCCAGATAAACGGACTGTCTGGCTGTCCTTTCCTAACCAAACACAAAACGGCGAACAAAACTAAGAGGTACATCGCAAAATTTAAGATTTACTAAACTGTAAGATTTCAACAAACATTATTCAGTAATAACAGATGGTACTAGGTTGGGTTATCAAATGAATCCACATGTTTTTTTTTTATTTTGAAGTTTCGAGAGATGAGAGACAGGGACAGCGAATACTGACAGGGCATGACTCTGGTAACTTGTCCATTGCAGTTTAACTGCTAAATTTAGGATAATTTTTTGTTTTTTCTTCCTGGTAGGTGAGGACGATCTGTTTGCAAAGGGAGGAAAACGCTATCGAGTGACTATAAACGCTTAGCTAATCAAAACTGAAGGAGCGAACACGAACAAGCTCAAAAAAGCACTGTAACTTACTTAACCACCTAATAAGTATATGGCCTAATCTCCAGCACGCCATAGCTGCTTGCGCTTTGTTTTGTTTTTCCATTACCTCATCACACTACTTTGTTAACAGTAATTGTTATCCACGTCGGAATAATTTAGTTGCCGTTACGTCGGATAAACAAGTGAACAAACAAATAAATAAAGTAAATAAATTTACACGCGAAAACCTCTAATGTCCCTACATCTATCCTATTTCTATGCCTGCTGCTATGGACAACGCGGAGTGTAGTACCTTGGGTCGAGGTCATTTGGACAACAGGGACGACAGGAATTTTGATACATATCGATTATTGTAGCGGACAATGTAAAGGCATAGCGGTAATCTTTGGTTCATGTCACTGAGGATGGTAGTTTGAGTTTGAGAGAAATTACACAAAAAAAAGAAGATTATGGGAAAAATTTGCTACTTGGCAATACAGTGTGACCTGGTGTGCCTGCTGTTTGGTGTACAGGTAGTGCCGAAATAGTTAACTGATATTGTTTTCGAGACAGATTGTGCATACATTTCATGTTTTCCTGCTTGCTTTCGCGGAATGTTTTATAGCTCATGATTACCTATCGGAAATAAGCATTAAATAGATGGATTTCACTGTAGCCAATGATGCTGCAATACCAAGAAATCACGGAAAGCTTAGGCTCATCTTAAGCGGGTTTTTAATTTGTAGGTGCTTCTCTATTGTGCGCCTATATGCTCACTTCCTTGTACTTTATCAAACATTCACAGCTGACTCGCTGTTTATGTAAGATCGCCGTGCGCTGATACTTGACTGTTCTACGCGAGAGATGTATGCGAAAAATGTTGCAGCGATATGAAATGTAGGACTATTGTGTTAAACGCACATTTTTACCATGGAATTCTTTTTCTGAGATTTTCATATGAAAAAAATCTACGGGAGCTGACGGTTACAGTGATATATGTGGTCCCATGCTTTCGAGACATAAGATTTGGAGAGTTTGTGGGCGAAGCTGGGGCGGAGCTAGAGCGGGAGTGTGAGATTTCTGATTAATGTACTTACTGAATCGCACCTCCTGAGGAAATTCGTATTTCTCGTGAGAGATCCTCACCATCTATCCTTAAAACAGTATAGAAATTGCGCTCCATGTGTTGCCAGTAAGGTAATGCGTAGCGCGCAGACCTCTTAGTCCCGCATTGGCTCCACCCGCATGCTCTCTGGAAGCTGGGGCTCGGAAAAGGGGTTTTTGGATGTTTCGCACGTATATTATATCAAATCATTATGATCACCAGCCTCTTGGGACTCTTCATATAAAGGTTTAAAAGTCATTCTGAGGAAGGGACAGTGTCTTTGACAACGATGGGAGTAAAACAGTAGTGGTGTAATTCAGTGGGTCAGATAAACAGGTCCAGGATGGCAATAAAGTCTTTGACCAAGCTTCGCAAGCCATAGAAACGCCTGTAGGTAGACTGATGGAAAACTATATGAAAAAAATATATGAAAAAAACTATATGAAGAATGTCGCATTGATTCAAAAAGACCTCTATTTGTTTCTTTGTTGGCCATTTGTTCACCAATTTATCATTTATGTAATTGTTTAATTATGGGTACGATAAGAAGACCGCAAAACACTAAAACAGACTTAAAGATAATACCAAATAGCCCATAAGAAATCTTTGGCGAAATTCCAGGATTTGGACATTTGATTTCTTCCACATTTGATTTGAAAATTAATTGGTTCCGTTTATTTCGTTGTGCACTCAAAGTTGTGCGCTGAACGAAAAAAAAAAGAGCGAGTCAAAAGCAGAGTAGAGGAACACTGCCAGAGAACAGTGACAAGGAGCGGTTTTTTTTTCGTTTAACGGCTTTATTAGAGAAGAGACATTAGAACATCAGGTTTTGATTTTTCTGGAGCATGAGACCCGGAAGTCAAAATAATGAGCGATTGGCAGATGGAAGAAGTGACTTCTTACATAACGGAATAATGAAAAAGAAAATATTCATAAGATCCAGAAACGAAGGAAGGCACTACTAAGTACAAGTGGCAACTGCATTTCTCGCAAAATTTGTGAGAAAAAAAAACTTCCTGAAAGAGCAGAAAGAGGGTGTGGCGGGTTGTGCCCATAAAGAGGGTGTGGCGAAGCTCTACGACTGGTCAGTTCACTCAACTGGCCAATTGCAGGGCTCATCCGTGTTGTTCACTCCAGGTGTAACGCTCCACATCCAGAGCAAGCTAATAAGGTCGACTTCTCGTAATCCGCTACATAATGCTAATCATGCGCTAGTAGATGCTTGATCTCAATTATGAGATCCGTGAGGATGCAAAGATGAATTCTGATTCTTACGAGAGCGCCCATGCACACCTTGCCGACCAATTAAATTCCAAATGAAGATATATCCCCCAAAAACCATTTTAATACATAATTATTTTATTGCATACATGTACACAAATAATTCAAAGAGGTAGTGAGTAAATTCGCATCCATACTTAAGCCAGTATATGAGGACCCTGACTGTATTAGTTAGTGATTTTGAGTGCGGTGCTTATAAAAAGAACTCAAATCGGGATCAGGCAGCTGTTCCGGCAGCACACAGTCAATGCCTTTGTTCTCTCCTTAAGCACTCTGTAGTTTGAAGACAGTAAAACAGTTAAAAACCACATTCTGGAGCCCTTACATGAGTACTCTATCTTAAATCAGTGCGAAAAGAAATAGCTGTAACTCACTGTACAAAACTCCTCGGGAATTTTGGACTACGGATTCTAAATCAGTGTCAAAAACTGCATCCGGTAGTTCAAATCACATCACGAACGGCCACGGCCACCAAGTCTCATTCTTTTGCGAGAAAAGTTCAAGTGATGACCAATGGTGACAGAATGTGACGGAAAAGCAAGTCGTCCTTTCACCACTGATGTGGGATCCCCTGCCGGAACTCTGGTCAAACAGCGTCTTGCTAAGCCTAGAGTAGTCATGACTTGGCAAAACCACTCATTACAAAAGGGAGGAAGAGTCAGGAGCCCTGCCTGGGTAGCGGAGGTTATATATTTGTAGGCTACTCACGGAGTGCCATCAATAACAGGAAAGATTTGCAATTACTCGTTTCTACGTTGTTACCCGACGACAGCGTGAAATACTAATCATTTCGCTGTCTCGCACACGCACATTTGTCACTAGCACGCCGCCCTGCACCTATTTATTACACATCCATACATCTAGCACATTTTCCAGAACTAAATGGGAATAACGGCTTTAATTGCTGTGCAGCACGTGCGGCGAACTATGCAAGTTGCACATAAGGCAAGGGGAAATTAACAAAGCCATAGAAAAGTGGTTGTTTTTAAGGGGGATGACAAAGTCACGAAGAAAAAAGGAGATGAAAAGGAGGAGTGATGAAAAATGGAAGAAAGGAAATGAGAGAGAAAAAAGCTGAAGAATATGTGAAAACAGAGTGATATAATAAGTTTTTAACAGAAATGAGAGGCCGACTGTGAATTTAGGCTAACTAGCTTGTCGACTTTGAGCGATTCAATATGAAACAAGTGAATCAAGGAATGCTGGTTCGTTCTCTTCCTGGATGAAAAAGATGTGCCGCGAATAATGGCTTTGTAAAGATAGAAATGTGGAGCCAGGCACAAATTTATGTTGCCAGCTGATCGGCACGTTCTATGCACGTAGCGTGCGAAACGATTCACCAACGAGATATCGTGGAAAAAAAAAGCTCTGACAGGAAATGGGTGAATAAACACTTTCTGGCCGAGCTTTCACTTCGAGTAGACCAGAAAGGTGGATGACAAAGTCACTAAGAATAAAGGAGACGAAAATGAGAAGTGATGAAAAATGGAAGAGAGGAAATGAGGGAGGAAAAAAGCTGAAGAATATGTCAAAACAATGGGTCATATAACAAGTTTTTAACAGAAATGAGAGGGATGAGAGGAAAACTACAAGTAAGGAATGTGAAGTCAAAGCTTAGGGAGGTTGAAATCCAAGGAGCTTTCTAAAATGTTTGTTTGGTGTGACAATGACGCTTGAGATCGATTACGGGTGCTTTTAAGTTTGAATATTAGCCGCCAGACCATGTGTAGTTTATGTGAATCATAAAGAAAATGTGATTCATAAACCCCAGCAGTAGGGTTAAGAAAACCTTACCAAAGCGGATCTCTAAACGGATTACTGAGCCGTTCCCTATACGTCATTGCTAATACACCTTTTTATTTGATTGCTATATTCAGTAGTGGCTTTACTGGCCAGCTCTCTCCCACCCCCTCTAGCCGAGGAGAAAAAAAAAAGCTAGCAAAGGTCTGATTATGACGCTACTTCATTAGTGGTAATTTCCGGGAAAGGTCATATTCATTACCTAATTTCCCTAAAATAGGAGAAATAGGACGGAGGTTAGGTTATTACGTTTCATCTCCATAAAAGAGGCTATTTTAGGTAAAGTGTGAGTGCAGGTAGACTTGGTTTGTTTTCAGACTTTTAGAGCGACATAGAGTATGATGTTCAGGTCAAATATGGTCCATTTTATCAAAGGAGACAGTTAGAGAGACATCAGAGATGAAGGGAAAACGAGGCAGTGTGCAGTATCCGAGGAGAAAAACGAGGGAGGCTGACAAGAGTCGCAGTCACAGGATTGTCGTCGCTTTTGAAAAATTGGAAAAAAAAACAACATATGCGGCGTGGCACTACAGCTCCACAACAGCTTTTTTAAACTACAAATGGTGAAAATACTCATGGAAATTGATTTATGTACGGCTCACTAGCCAAACAATACAACGAGACGATAAACATCAGTGTGGAAACGAAAAAAAATTAAGCAAAGAAGCGAGCAAATTACCCGTTGGTTGTAGAAGTAATATTTCCTGCAGAAGCTAGCTATTGAAGGGTAGATTTTGAGTCTCCAGAACCACCAAGACAATTTTGAAGCAACGCGAACACTTTTGAGTATGCCAAGCATGGCAGTGATGCAATATTTTCTCTCAAGTTTGTTGTTTTCAACAATGATGACGACGAGCAGAGGCATTACGTGATTGTTCCCACCTATTTCAGAAGAAAACGTCACCGCGGGAGTCAAAGAAAAGGTTGCCGGGCGTCGTTAAGGAGTAAGAATGAGGTGATGGGAACTGTTTTCAACTATTAGGATAGCTTAGGCTGTGCTGGCAACTCGGCGCTCTGAAAGAAATAACTTATGGAGCATTAGGATGAACTTGACCAATTTCCATAGCGCTTACCCTACGACCTTATCGATATCAAAGCCTCCTATTTATAGTCATCCGTCATCTCTGGTCATCTACGATATGCAAGCTAATATGCAAGCCGACTTGCTAGAGATAACGACATGGGAGGAGAGGAGGGTAAGGGTTGTAATAAAAATCACTCAGGTTTATTTTGATGGACTATATTTGCTCCAACGTAAAGCCCTAAGAAGACGAATTTGTTGCAAGATAAATTATAACAAGATTTCTTTTCCATAAAAATAATGCGATTTTTTTGAAAATGGGTGGATCAGGATTCGTCCAGACAGCGCGCGCAGTAGGGAAAAATGATGTTAACAAACTAGTCAGAAAAGTAAAATAATAAACATAAAATAACATAAAAGGTGGAATTCGCTACTAAATGGGGAAAAAGGCTGAGGATGATGTAAAAGAGAAACGAAGAACCTGAGTCATTTCAAGGAGTCTCTTAACATCATTTTCTCGTTCTAAAGGCAAAAAGACGGATAACGGTGATTACTCGAATCCTGAAGGAAACAAATCTTATATAAGTGTATCAGACATGCAGAAACTTCAATTTCGAAGTCCTTTCCACCAAACAAATCGAAAAAAGACAACAAACAGACAAACAAGCGACAAAAGCAGCGCAGACGCCGACACCATGAGAGACGTGACGTGACGAACGATGTGCATTTTGATGCCGAGCATGGAGGTGTAGCGTGATTATTGCACGTCGGCCATCCATACTATGTCGATTCGTGACTTATTTAAGGGGTTTCTGGATTGTGGTCCATAAATATTGTTTATTCAAGAAGGTGTCAACAAATTTTCACGCAACAAACATGGCTCGCAATAATTTTACGCATAGCTTTGACGAGTGAAAAATTTGTGAGCTAAATTTTTTCGCTGGATGGTTACTTTTTCGGATTCTGGCCCACATCCATTCATGGTCAATTTTTCTAAGTGACTTAAATCCACTGTACTTACTATCAACTCTAAGCACTAAATAAAATAAATGTGGAAGAGAAAAGAAATTCCGTTTAGCAAGTTTAGCAGAACAAATTCTATGCAGTAAAATGCTGTAAATATGTACATATGCTGTAAAATGATCAAAAACCAGTAGTGGACTCACAAAGTTGCAGCCAGAACGGGATGGAGAGAGAGGATGTGAAAAAAATCCGGGGTCTCCACCACTTCGGGAGCTGAACACCCGAATTTACAAAGCTGAAGTATTTTTTAAAGTAAGTTTTAGCACTAAGCAACAAATAATCGTTCAGAAATCCTTTGAGGTAACCAAGAACAGGTATTCAAGGGCACATCTCACAAAAGCAACTAAAAATAAATATCTAAGCGGCTGCCCTCTTTCCCCCCTCCCTTCCCTTTCCTTCCGTCAAGGTAACCTCTAATTTCTTGAAAAAGCGGAGAGATATACATAGAACAATACATATTACTGAGGAGACTCTCGAACTCGGACGTAGTTCTGGGGAAAACGTTTGAATTATGGAGTAGCGTTGTACAAAACTGTGTAAACGACACACATATTGTTTGTTTAATTGCATATTTGTTTACATAAATGTTTTAATATGTTTCTTACAAGACAAGGTGAAACACCAGATGAACGACATAGTTAAAAGATTGGTGGGTCCAAGATAAGAACAGGAGAGAAAACGACGATCATCAAGGGTCCCTCACGCGGACATTGCACTTCTGCCATACCTAAGCACATAATTACTGTGTTACCCAGCCAAACAGTCCAGAAAATTCGCAACAATCCGTAACCGAGAAAGTGCATCAGCATAGATTTCTCTAAAGCTCCCCGTATGCATCGATTGCGAAGGATTTTTATGAAGATAGTCCGCTAGGAAAATATGATCATTGTCGTACTTTACTGGTGTGTGATCAATGACGTGGTGGCCGAACTAGCCAAACAAGTGCGCGCTTAAATATTTCCTGAGAAAGACGTAGTGATAGCTCAAAACACTCTCAAGGCCTGCAGAGGAAATCGTAAATGTCTCTGGAACAAAAATATGCCCTCTCGTGACCTTATTGTTTTTATTTTTCTCATTTCAAAGTGGATGGGTTTCCTTGCAAAGAATCCGTATGTAGTAATTCTTTTGCTGCGCCGGGAATATAGTAGATTGTACTTCTTTTGCTGGGTGGATAATCTGGTCTAAGCTGGATGAAAGGTGACGGCTGCATAATCCCAGTGACGTCCACGAATTCTGCTAGGGCCGTGAGAATTAGTTGAAATCAGTGCTCGTACTTTTCTCGAAATCATAATTTAGAGTACTACCTTAACTGAGAGGAAACGGCTAAGGTGTTGAGAAGTTCCTTGAAAGGGGAAGAGCCTCTTCTCTGCTGTTTCCATCGATTTCCAGGTTAGGCTGGCACAATGGTAGGGGTTTTCCAGCAATATTCCAAGGATTCGGGAATTCTGGATATCATATTTCATAGATTTCTTTCCACATGAATAATATCCTCCAGGGCGGAGATATATGGGGAAAGCGAGAGTAGTAGAATAGAAATTGTGCAGATGAGTAGCAAATGAGCCAGGCCTCGGCTCTGAATAAACACACAAATGGGAGCTGTGCCTCGCCTCGCTTCGGCTGGCGAGTATACACACCAGTACGCATGCATAACAAAAGTTAACCGAGCACTGGCAGCGTCTGCTCCAGAACTGGTTCCCCCACTGTCATTTCATGACATGGATTAAATATGTGCGTCTGCGCGATGTTAATACAGCATGACAGGAGAGCGCCAGTTTGAAGGGGGAGCAATGATGGTCCTTAATAGGCATCATCCCATCAAGAACCTGAGCATAGTTTCTGCTATACTTAGGACCGGATAATTTATCGCAAGCACCTGAATTTGAGTATTCGGTGCCGAGCAAGTCGAAAATATCGGAGATTCAAGAACGAGGGAGCGATGAAGCACTAAAGGAAAGAAAGGGGCAGTACGGAACAATAGGCAAACCAAACGGTTGAGCAGTCAATAATTTCCCAGGTGAATCTCATTTATAAAGTGAAACAATGGTTGAACAACAATATGGAAATTCCCGGCCATCAGAAGTGCATCTCTGCTCAATCAAATTGCCTGGGAATAACACCGGGCAATACGGTGAGCCTCAGCGCTATTCTGGGTAAACCAGTGAATCACCACAATCCATCCTGTCAACTTCCTCGGCTCGCCTGGTGCTCCAACATTGTCTCTCGGATTACCCGGAACTGTGGCATGGCCTTTTGTTGTCCCTCGTTTTACCCCATCAGACCGAAAATTCGCCCGAGCGGGTCGCCCTCCAAAAATCACGCCAAAAAAGGGGTACATTACCCGTACTCGGTGCTATTTATTGAGTCAGTGGAAATGATTGAAGCTTGGGAATACTTGGTGGACTGCTGTGTATACTTAGCAGTTCAAACCACCGAAACAAATCCAATTTATTGGGTAATTTTCCACTGCTGTTGTGTAGATAACTACTCATAGGCACAAAAGTGTGTGTTCAGGAGCAATGGAGCAATCCAGTCTGAGATATTGGTGTTGAAAAACACAGAAGGCCTTGCAGAGGGTTCGTGATAAAACTCAGTAACTATGATATTCTTGACTAATTTATTTCATAAATGATTTTATTCTTATAGAAGGTTAGACTAGAAGATGGTAGAAAAGTAGTTTCGATGTTCGAAAATGTTGAAGTCATTTTAACTATTTGAAAACATAAAGGAAGTGAAATCAATCATTCTCTAGATGTTCTGATTAATTTTGTGACGATCATGCTACATTTACAGCTATAACATAATAGTTATGTTTCGGCATAATTAGCACAATTATATTGTAGTTTCTACAGAAACGTTCTTAAATATTTGAAGAGGACTAGAAAAGGTGTTTTTGAAGGGATCTCGATTTGATTTCGACCTAAGGAAAGCCTCGCGCTTCAGCCCGGCTGCTCATATCCATTTCAAGACATAGGAGACTCCTGAGAAAAGTGTTACCTCTCAGTTCTTACCTTTTCTTCTCAAGAGTTGTTTGAAGTGCATCTTTACGATTTCATCTCCATTAGCTTAGGGGCAGTGCCTTCCGTTTTTGAGCTTTCGTTTCTGAGCTGAGAAAAGTGCAACGTGGAAAGGCTAACAAAGGAATGAAGGACAAAGCCATTTTCAGAGCAACCGTGCACCATCGTTGCCTAGCAAAGAAGATGTTTCTTAAAATACTCGACTAACCCATAATTTAATCCGTCAGCGCCCACCCACTACAAAGGGAGTGGACCAATGATAAATTATTTATTGATACATTGCTTATTGGCTTCAATACAGCGAGGTACCTGGCCGACGCTCTTCTCAAATGTGACTGGTCTTCCAAATGGTGGAAGTCAACGCAGCGTTTTGAAGGGGGATCAAGCTGTGCGGAGGTCTCGTTCATGGCTCCGATTGTGATCCCTCCATAATTGACCAGTGACTTCTCGTGATAATCTGACAAGGTAAGTGCAGGAGACTAACAGATTAGATTGAAAAGACTGGAACCTATCTGGTTTAAATTTTTCCCTAATAAGGTGCTGCAGTATAATATATGCCATTTTTGGGTTTGGAAAGGAAGAATGAAGAAGTGTAAGGTCAGAGCCCATGAGGAACCTTGGATGGATATTACATAGTAATCTCGTATTCATGGTACGATAACCTACGGGTTACAGCAGAGTATAGAGAACTCCACGAATGTGTGAACATATCGATAGGTTATAGGTAAAGGATGAATTTGGGTAAGTGAACACGTTTGCCATGGGTAATCTCAACAATTCATCTGAACCCAAAAGATTAGCTGAATCCAAGCCTTGATCATCTGCTCAATAGTGCAGCGCCTGCATGCATTATTGAGATTACCCAGAGTAAATGTGCTTAGTAAATGGCAACTCTGTCTCCTAACTTCATGATCGTGATCCGTGATCCATGAACTTCGTGATCTTCTGGTAAGCTAACTAGGTGCATTAAACATCTTTAGTTTTTTTGTGGTCGGATGCATCATTGAATGGGTAATCTCAGTATGGTTAGGTAACAGCTGGGTATGAACAACATCACGCAATGGTAGACATGTTGATGTGCAGGTGTCAGGCAAAGGGTTATTTTGAGAGTTAGCATGTTTGAGATCGGTAATCTCAATGATGTATCTGTCACTTCAACGTGTCATAAATCTCAGTCGCTCCCACAAAGGAACAGTATCTTATTTAAGTCCTTACCAGTCTCCTGACACTAGCCATGCACCGAAATAAATAGGCAAAACAGATGAATGAGTACTGCCCAGAAGATCGGAGTGAAGAATAACATGAGTAGGCTACCCGCTGTTCAGCGAAGACGCACTTGACAATAAATTGCCAATTTGAACGGTTACTTTTTTGGTAGGAGGAGCAGTGGTGAAAAAATAAATGCAAATACAGTGGCGAAGCGCTTAGCATTGAAATTGAGAGACCTACTGAATTTCATCAGAACACTGACGAAAAATACAAATATATTTAATAGGAGTCCTTTTCATGGGTTCTTGGAAAATGAAAGCCTTTTCCCTGGTATCCTCCTTTTGCTTCAAAAACAAATCTTCTACATTGCAATTTTCATGTCCTCTTCATGAATCTCAGGCATTTGTTCTGCTTTCCACACGAGTTGCCATGTGACCACTTTAGGATATCCACAAAATTCGTCGACCATCGTAGAGATACGTATTTAAGTTGCGATGAGGGGCAATCGAATGCGATGAGGAGCAATTGGAAGTGATATGATGTGGCGATCGATACCCATCTTTTCCACTATTCGTTTCACTTATCTCGCTTGTGCACTTCCACTCACAAGGGAGGTGCAAGAGGCCCAGCTCGCAGATTGGAATGAACCTATTTGGCTTAAATCTTTGCTTGAATAGCTGCTACGCTATGCATTCCATCACTGCCCTCTACCCCAAGAAATAGAAATTCCACCAAATCACTACATATGTTCCTGCCGTACGTCAGCGACGGGGTTGCCGAGTAGGGAAGATACTGGACTGCTAGGCAGAGGGAGCAGGGTTTGAACCCGGTCATGAGCATCTGTTCTGCATTCTTGCTTCTTATTCCTCCTGTGCTGTTGAAATCAAGTTTAAAAGGTTAGAAGACAATACCTACACCTATTGATCTACCATCCATGGAATAACCTCTGTGTATTAGACGTAGTTTACTTCTGTAGTTATTGCGTCGCTTGTACGTCAGTACGTGTACTGCCTTCTCACTTTTTTGATTTGATTTCTAAGGAAGAAGCGGTAATGAAATATATGCTGTAGCACCTTCTCGAACAAAGATTCAAGCTAGATAGGTTTCATTCCGATCCGTGAGCCTGGCTTCCTGCAGTACCTCTAATCAGAGTGAAGTTTCGACATTACATCGTCTTCAGATGAGTGAAATATCACCATGGTTTTCTCGATTCACGATTTGTCACATCATACTCTCCTTCTTCCTCTATTTCGTAGTTTTTGTTTTCCATTGCTCTAATTTCATTTAAGCGAGGGAGACAATCACTTGCTTATGCCAATCTGCATAAAACGTGTGTTTGTGCTTTACTTTTTTGAGCAATAGAATGAACGACAAAGTAAGGACTGCAGAGATCCCGAAAACGAGATCGAAAATCCTTGCTCCCTCCAGAGAAGAGCTGTTCGTTATAGGAATTTCGAGATTTGTTAGTCTGCCAGTAAGTTATGTTACTGCAAAAGTACCCATTAAGCGCGAACGCGAGAATTTTTCACCTCATAAAGCATAGCGATGGTTCAGCTGTTCTCACTTCCTCACCGTTAATGATCCAGTTATCCTACTTCTGCAGAACCTTCATTTGTTGGTACTGTCATGAATAGCAAATTGTCTGACAATAGCTCGAACCCGATACCACCGAATTTCCAAAGACGTAACGTCATGCGGACTTTCAACTTATGTCACATCAGCCTCGGATAAGTAGGCTCGTTGCGAAAATAGTTCACCCCATAGTCTGAACAACGGGGGATTACTCGCAAGAAACTGTTCCCCATCTGTTTGAACATAGGCTTTACAGCAGTCGTACACAGGAAGAGAGCCCTTGAGTCGTGAATGAGTCCGACAAAGTGAGGGAAATGAAACATTAGTAAAAGAGAAGTTTTATTACTAGAGCAGCGATTGTGGAGCAATTTGTACAGATGCGCGAAAGCGTAATTCTTCCACCCACATCTGGTCCTTTATCTACTGTCTCACCACCTAACTAAGTAGCTCCTTTGCTTTTCACTCGTCTCTCTTGTTTATGCTGCTAGCTCGCGATTCTTTTTTCTGTCTTCACACCTTAATCAACATTGTCATCGTGGTTAGCTGGATGATCATACATTCACATTGTTGAGCCCGTCCAAAGAGGGCCATTTGACTCCCACGCTGCGGACTATCCGATCGTAAGTCCGCTGTTTCCTTACGTTTAGGGTAGGGGGTGAGGCGGGGGACCTGTCTGATTGCGTTGCTTTTCGGACGATCAGTAGTGTTTACTTTCTAAAGCAGTTTTATTATCAATCGAAGGTCTCACTACTTCTGAATGTACATGACGATAATCAGGAACTTGGGGTCGGAAAAGTAGATAGAGTTCATCTGCCGAGCCTAATTCCATTAATCAGTTTTCCAGAAAGAGTGGTGAATGAATAGCTTGCTTGACATGTCGTCCCGTCCCTTGATCTATCTTGCTCGTTGGATGAGCACCACTGTTCTGCATCGAGGAAGAAACTCGAATTCCAGCAGTCATTCAGTTTCGTGAAATAGGTCCTTCAAGACGTGTTTGCTCCGAGAAGCTTATATTATTAGACCAAAGGGAGGCTTCTCAGCGTGATTCTGCGAAGTACTTTATATTATACTTAGGACCAAATAAAAATCAAATAACTCAAACTTATTTAATTATTCATCGGGGACTAGATCCAAAGAATTCAAATGTTCAAAAAAAAGATAGACCCAAATGCCTCCCTATAAATCCTGGAGGATTGTATGTACATATTGCTTCATCTTTTTCAAGCATCCGAACAACAAATTTATTCGAAGTCAAATTTTCGAATTACGAATAGATCGATAGGTACATATCTAATGCACTGTTCGGTTCTGACAATTGAATCCTTGACAATGATGATAGCTATTTATTTATTTATTTATTTATTTATTTATTTATTTATTTATTTATTTATTTATTTACTTGCTTATTTATTTATTTACTTATTTATCTATTTATTTATCCATAAATCTTGATAGATCATAATGTAGCAATTCACACAGAAGGTAAGGTGAAAGAAACGAAGAAACAGAGAGATTTAAAAGGATTCGAACAGGCAGTAGAAATTTCAGATTCCGACAGATTCGACAGAATAACACAACAATAGATTCCAAACCTATCCTTTAGCCAAACAACCCCATCAACCTATTCAGTATATCGTTGGTTCTGTTCTGATATCCATTGACATCCATTGGAATTGTCCTCTTCCTTATCGTTTCCTCCGTTCATTAGTGTCGTCCACTTTTCTTGTCTTTTAACCACATCCCGTTCTAACGTCCGCCTGGTTTTGGGTTACCCAGTCCGCGGAATACCTACGGTTTTTGAAATTGAGATAAAAAGGACCAATCTTTTCCACTGAAAGAACTAAAGATAACTGTGATCAGCAGCGCCATGCCATGATTCTGTTAATATCGACGCTCCTCAACGCTATTCAATAATAGCAGCTCAACCTAATTGTTTTACCACAATTAAGTGTCGAACAAGAGGGGCCCCATATGGTTGACTGCAATGAGGCTTCCCACCGCCACAGCGCCGCAAGAACGTCGTCCACTGACACGGTTGCTTCTCTACATTTTCCTTTACTATGGAGGAAATTGAAGAAAACGAAGAGGAAAATGAGGAGCCGACTATTACATGGCAAAAGGTAAGTCTTCATAAAATCTTCTACAGCTGCACTTTTATCCCAGAATTTTAGCGCGCCAAAATGGCGCTACCGCACGCTGGGTTGTACATGTCACTGTTTGTCTACCTGATGGTTGGAGCGGCGGTGTTTCACTGGCTCGAGTACGACGCGGATGAGAAAATACAGAATGCGAAACTGGAACGGATAAAGCATGTCGGTGAAGTTTGGCCTTGTTATACCACTCTAGAAAAGATCTGTTTACCCTAACAACAGGGTAAACAGCTGTGCATCATCGAAATCCAATATGCATTTTGCAGGACTATCGTGCTATAGACGCCGCTCTCAGAGAAATGGCGCCAAAGGAGAGCTATGAAGCACACAGAAGGAAAATTTTTGAACGAGTAGCCGAGTAAGTCCTTAGTGATATAAGGAAAATGACTCTGAAACGCCCTGAAAAGGTTTTGAAACTGCAGTTGTTTGAATTCAGCCTTTCCCGCCAAATGAACTCAAGGAACAACTTCAGGCTGTCGTCACTCCATGAAGGACGTCCGTTTCAGCTCGAAGATGGGATGCCTTCCGAGGAAGCCCTGCCACCTCGTTGGAGTCGAAGCAGTGCTTTTCTCTACGCGCTCAGCATTCTGGTGCTTTCTACAACCTTTTCAGCTGATTTTGCTAACAGAAAGAACTAAATTCTTTTCAAAGAATACAAATGTGACAACTTCTTTGAAGGGTGCACCTACAGATGACACTGAAGAGTTTCACTGAATCGGTTTATGGAAGATCTCGGAGCCATCCGAGTAGTTTTGTCCCAAAAAATCCCGAAGAATCTTTTCTCTCAAATTTCACTTGGGAAAGCGGGTCCGTTGATGCGCTTGTCACTGAAGCAATACTTAATCTATGCCGTATTGCTCTCATTTAGGAATACCTAGCGCTGCCTCAAGAAAAAAATTTGAAATATTGGGTAGAGAGAGAGAATTGTTGAAGGAGGGGAGCAGAGGCAGAACGTTATTCTCTGCGATGAACACTGATATTTTATCAGTTTTCCACTATAGCACTGCTTGACACTGCAACTAACATTAATGCTCTTCATTTTTTCAACATTACGCCCTCAATAACTAGCGGTGGCCCTTTCAAAATTGCGTTTGCAGAACCAAACGTCAGTGGCGGAAGCAGAAAGTGGGCAGGAGGGGGGGGAGGGGGGGGGAGGGGGGAGGCGTGGGAAGAAAAGTGGGGTCTCCGCCGCTCTGGGGACCCAGATGGAAAATAAAATTAATAGAAATATTAATTGTAATAATAAATAATAAATAAAAATTATATTAAAAATAATAATAAGAATAAACAAGTAAAAATAAACTAATACAAGATTTTCATTTGTATTCTAAAGTAATTTCGAAAATTTGGCGTCCCATTCTCGCGTTAAGTCCAAGATATGTGTAGCATAGATCAATATGATTATTATACATTTTCTTAGTAATAGTAATGGTAACAGCAAAATTACGGCACGGTTACGATAGAATTGTTGCAAGACATCCCTTAAAGATACCATTGTTTTCTTGGTAATAAGAAGACACTGAAAGAAATGTTTTGTTTTCAAATGTTCCCAAAAACCGCTATATATTTTCTTCACATCCTCGGGTTAGAAGTATCCCAGTTCTTTATTCTATCAGCTCGGCATAGGCTATAAAGAGTAGAAAATCGGAAGCCTTAACATTCGTTTTCAGACAACCACAGGTTACTCGTACGCAGTTCCGGTCACCCCGTTTGGGCAGTTTATTGCCATCGTCTACGGCCTGCTGGGAATTCCCATAATGGTCCTCGCAGCAGTCGACATTGGCCGATTTTTGTCTCATATAGTGCTGGAACTCTATGCTAAGGTCATTGCTCTTTAATTTCTCTATTGAACTCCTCGCTGGAGTTGAAATTCACTCTCTCCTTTTCAGTATCAGGAAATGCTTTCATCGCTTAACTGCCGTCGAAAGCTCACCACCAAAACGGCGACAGTGCTAAGAGCAAAGAAACAGTGGTAAACTTGAATTCAGTCTGCTTATTGTTAGAAGAATCTAATAAATTTCAAAAATCATTCTAGGATAAAGTCGTCGTCTGTGGAGGAGCCCGATGAAGGCGAGGCACACGAAGATGAGGAGGAAGGCTCAGAAAAGCAGAAGCCTCCGAACGCCAAGCGACTGCCACTCAGTATAAACGCTGGTATTCTGCTGGTGTTCTGCATGATGGGTGGGGTGACGTACATTGCTGCAGGTGAGTAAGCATTGTCAGGGTGAAAAAGTGTCGAGCACCAATCGTGGGCGAGCATTGTGGTTCTGATTGGTTGTTAGGGTCCCTCCTCAAATTTCCACCAATCACAGTTACTTACTACAAGTTGAATTATGCTTTCTTCTGTACATTGTATATAGTCGCAGCCATTCTAATCAACTATGTATTCATACTGTAATTCTAGGCGGAAAAGCGACCTTTCTCGAGGCGTTCTTCGTCACATTCAACCTGGTCGCCAACCTTACTATGAGCGAAATGCCAAGTGATCTAAATCATGTGCTCACTTTGATCTACATCTTCGTCTTCGTTACATTCGGTAGGTATTTCTTACCATTTTATTAACAAAATTATGTGTGGAATTTCATTTCCTTCGTTTTTCTAGGCGTTGCTGTACTGTCAATGTGTGCTGAGTTAGCCGCACTCGAACTGAAGGACATCTTCCTGAAAATTCACTACTTTGGACGGAAAATTAAGTTTAAACGCAAGCATAAGAAAGAACAGATAGAGGTTACTGAGAGCTCACCATTTAAAATGCCAACTTCCTCTGTTTCTAAAATTTTTTAGGTCGAAGTCAAAGAGTTGCTGAAGATTATTGAGGAAATTCGACGCCGTTATCCTGACAAGGAACGCATTACCTCGCAAGATATCCTGCGGGTGAGTTTCATAGTAACCATTTAGTTCAACCAGGCTGCAATTTCAAAGCTCGTATCAAAGACAATGAATGAATGATTGAGAGGAATGAATGAATGAATGATGAAACAATGTAATGAATGGGTGATTGGATGAATGAATGAATGAATGAATGAATGAGTAAGTGAATGAATAAATGAATGAATGAATGAATGAATGAATGAATGAATGAATGGATGGATGAATGAATGAATGAATGAATGAGTGAATGAATGAGTGAGTGATTGAATGAATGAATGCGAGGAATGAATGGATGAATTAATTAATTAATTAATGAAAGAATGAATGAATTAATTGATGAATTAATTAAAAGAATGAATGAATGAATGAATGAATGAATGAATGAATGAACGAATAAGTGAATGAATGAGTGAATGATTGAATGAATGCGATGAATGAATGGATGAATTAATTAATCAATTCATGAAAGAATGAATGAATGAATTAATGAATTAACTAAAAGAATGAATGAATGAATGAATGAATGAGTGAGTGAATGAATGAATGAATGAGTGAAGGGATGAATGAACGAATAAGTGAATGAGTGAATGAACGAATGAATGGATGAATGAATGAATGAATGAATGAAGGGATGGTTGATTGATTGATCGATCGATTGATTGATTGAATGAATGATTGAATAATGGAACCGAATGAATTGGAATTGGTGAATCCATGGAATGAATAAATGTATATAAATATGAAGACGAATGAAGTTCCTACTGCGTGAATTAATCAAATACATAGTCATTACAATTAATTGAGAAATTAACAAAAGTTACTCTAGGTACGAGATTTGATGGATAACAAAAGTAAGCACACTTAATTTCAGCAAATTCTAAGGGGTTGGGGGATTGGTGGAATTAAAACAGGAGATGAAGGCTCACTGTAATAATTATAATACCGCTTACATTTTGTTCGAATTCAATTTTTGGATATGATTCAACAATTTCATGTAGAGAATTTCCTTCGGTTATTGCAGCGAATTCTTTCAAACACTGTTCTTAAACCCACTCTGAAAATATCAGTGGTTATCAAGCCCTTTGTTGCAGTACATGAACGAAGCCAAACCTGTCGAACCTGTTGTCGTGGCAGAACGTCGCGACACTATCGCGTTCATGCCGCAAACGATGGAAATGCTGAAATTTGCCGATGAAATGGACTTAGAAGATCGGAGCGCAAGTCGACTGGAGGAGATTCCGCTCATCGACAAAAACGTCAGCAAGTAAGTAAGGAGCTGAGACACTACAAATGGCAGAGGGCGAGGCTGTAGGAGTGCTGTAGGGGATCCAGTGTCTACCCTGCATTTTGGGACACTTTATCGAAACTGAAAGGAATGTTGCAGACATGTTCAACATACATCCACAGCGCTTGTTTGACCATTGTTTTAGTGTGTGAAACATCTCACAATTTGCTATGCAATAGTCCTAATTTTGTCCTAACTTACGAAAAACATGCTTTGTAAAACCGCAGTTCGGTGTTTCGAGAATGACGGTCGAATTGAGCTGATATGATCCAGTGCGATAGATGGAAATAGGTAAATAGGTATGGAAAACGAACTATATATGACAAGGAGAGTGGTGGCAGATGAAATACTCGATTCGCACTATGCTTATAGAGGGTGGTTCTTCCTTTCTGATGGATTTACATGGTCTGAATTATTCATGAAAATTTTGACTTGGTCAATGATATCAAAAGGATATGTATGTATCCAAGTATGTATCCATGCCAACTCTTTGTCTCTCACTTACATTATAATGTTGTCACTACCAGATATACTAACAAGTACTATGTCCTACATGAGAGTACCGTCCGTCTGTCCTGCCGCGCCGCAGCAACAACGCGACGCGGCGGACCAGTTGAACGCTCTCGTTATTGGGCGGGCTGTTTTCACCGTTTTCTTCGCGTTTTTGTCTTCGTTTCGGAATTCTTGGGTGAAAACATGAGCTAAACATTGATGCCGGCAACGCCAATAACACCTAGCTGGCCGCATCACGAAGATTGTGCGAAGCGGCAGACCAGACAGGCCTGTTCCACGTAACTTAGAAAAACGAGGCACCTAACTTACAAAATAATTGCGTGAGTCTGGTATGTGACGTGGAACATTTTTCCTAAGCCACCTTTTTGTACTTTTCACGCAACCTTTCTGCAAGTTGTATGCGCCGTTACCGTGGATTGAGTGAAACTTTCACGTCTGTTGAAAAGAACATTCCGAGCGGTAAACCAATGAGCCATCAGTTCCGGCTGGAGGTACTGACTTTCAACAGAATCGATGTCGAGATATTATAATCAGAAGAGTCATCGGACGACAATGATCACAATGGTGTACGTGTTTCCCTACGGAAATACCGAGGAATTCCCTTTTAGAGTTCCTTGTTTTTGGAGAGTTCAGATGTCCGCTGCGACAGCTAGCACAAGGAGTTGCGGGTTGGCATGCCGTGGCAGCGGTGATATCGATCGCTGGCGTACGGAGCTGAGAGTGTTAGCTGCCCAAATGCGTATCTCAGACTCTCTAGGAAGAACAGCTTCAAAAAAGGGGTTTCAGGCAATATTATGAGGATATATATGTGCCGTTACGATCAACGTCGTCCGAGGATTCTACTGATGTCAAAATCTCCGAATCGATTCTGAGGTGAAACTCTGCATTAGACATGGATCTGTTTTTGCAGCTTCATTGACATTGGCCCGAACAAGTGTTTCCCGAAGCGCAGTGTGAAAAGCATCTAATAAACACCGAAATCAATCATCGGAAACACATCGTTGGCGAACAGTTGTTTGTTATTGCAAGATAACAAGCGCTGCCCGCAAGAAACACTGAACAGTTGATGGACACCTACTGGCAAGTGATGAGAAAGCTATTTTCCAAGCTGAACACCGAAAAAATCCCATCCCAATGTCAGAATCTCTCCGAGGAAGCTCGAGTAGCTCACTCTTTCATTTGCAAAACAACGCGATGAAGAAGCTATTGTGTGGAAACTCTAGCTCATTTAGGATCAAAAAAGTTGGAGATTCCGTCCATGACCAGCTGCAACTTCCCATGAGATTGAACTGCGATTTGGAAGCGATGAGGTGCTGATGAAAGCGAAATTCTTGAAAATTCCCATTGTTCAGAGCAGGAAACTATTCTGAGGTAAAACCCAGAATGAAAGCCGTACATTCCAGGGCGACGAAACTCATTGATGTGCTGCAATTTTCGGAGGATATCGACCTCGAGCATCGATTCTACCATGAACTTCGCAAGTATGCACGAGAACATAAGGCGGAGAAGTGATCGAACATCGAGCCGCGATTCGGTTCCCTTTCCTTTCTGTTCAATTTCTATTTTTCGGCCATGAAGTGTATGAAGCTTAATAAATCCAGTACTATATTCGAAAACATCTGTATATTATCAGAAAAAATTCAAAAGTTTTCCACAACAGTGATTGATGCACTGTCAATTCTAAACTTCTATGTATTGGATGCGATTCAAAGCTAAAAGTGGAAAGTGTAAGTACCAGAGGTGGACGTAAAGGACTTCTCTTTCCCCCCTCCCTCCCTCCCCTCCCCCTCCCACCAATGTTCGAAAATGAGTGGACAAACTTTTTGAAATTTTTATATAACAATCTAGAAAACTGTATTAGCTCGTTCTCGCCTTCTTATTTCATCATTTTTAAGTTTAAGGTTCAAGTTTTCGTTTTTAATTATAAAATGTTGATATTTTTTTCTTGGTTCGACTTTTCAAATTCTGGCTATCCAGTTCCGCAAACTGGCAAAGGCTCCGGTTTTTTCTCACACCTTTCTCCCCTCGCTCCCCAGCGCCTTTCTGCGTCCGCCATTGAAAGGTACTGTTTGATAACTATAATTAGGTTATGATGACGTCAAAATGGTGCAGAATATGACTGCGTGACGTCTAAAACTCTGGTGCTGTGCCTATACCCAGTGCATGGAATAATTACTTCTCCTGAAATCGAAAGTACATAGATTCTGATTCCGTCCCACCATGAATTTGGGGCTTATATTCTGTGTTTTAGCCCAGTCGTTCAATTTGGACATTTTTATGTGTATCCTTTACACATACTATTCGAGACACTCCTAGTTCTTTTCCTTACCAATCCCACTCAGTATTAGTGCGTGCTTCACTGAAATCCTGAAGGCAAGGTCCGGGCAAAATCCCATCTTCCGAATTTTCATTGGATTCGTAGCCGACGACGACGCCTTGGACGAAATCTATAGAAAAATTCCTGAAAAAGTCCTACAACGAACGCTTCCCATCGACCAGTTTCCGTAAGGCGTTTGCGTGTTTGCGGTGTCCGTGCTTTCAAATGACGTTATACGGCGAATCCTACATGCTGTCTGTTGTGGCGTTGTAGGAAAAAAATTCATATCCAAAGAACCGTTTGATAGTGTGGGGGAGGTTTCACGAAGTATTCGTTATGCTGCAGGTATCTGAGCGTCTTTCGTTGTTCAGTATGCACGCGCGCAGCTTTTGTCGGTTGGGGCGTGTTTTCCCCACGGCTACCGTAATTCTCGGACGTTTTCTCCCATTCCTAGCGATAGAGCTTATACCGAGGTCTCAAACAAACTTGAGATACGTGTTACACATATGGTTTGGACTCCAGAGAGCAAGAAACCTGGCTTGGCAAGATTTTGACCGGACCTTGCCTTTAAAGGCAGCACCCACGGAAATTTTCGCTTCTTAGATCTCGATCCAATCGTGATCCAATTGATTGTATGGTCAATTTTGCAATAAGAGCACCAGCTAGAAGCTCTAACTAAATAACAGGTACTACCAGCAGGATCACTAGGCAGTTAGCTTTACAAGTTTCTATGCTAGCATTGATCTCCAAAATCCTCACTGGAGCGCGAGAAACAGCAACTGCCAGCTGATTCGGCGATAATTTCAAGTTGCATTCTCTTGTGTTGGCCTTTTCTCCACTTGTTTCGACTGAATTGCACAGCTAGGATTCCCCTTTTCACTTCCTTTTCGCTCATTACCCCATTCCATCCTCCTTAAGGTTTTCTTTTCCAGTCAGACGTCCATTTCCTCCATTTCCTCAAATATTATCTGTATTTACGCTATTTAGTTGTTTTTTTTAACTTCATCATTAGGTTTTGCTTTTCTCCTGCGAAATGCCTGTGTAGTGAACATTAACAGTGCTGCCTTTGAAGATACATCCGTCTCTGCAATGGTATGGCCACAGAATCTAACCGCTTTTTTATGGGAGGATGGATCTTCTGACGTATCGGTCTCTGCCACTGAACAAATTGTGGTCGTTTCTTCTCCACTGTCTCATCACAGAAGCAGCAGTTGTCCAGTGGCACAATCATTTTAGTTGTAACAGCTCATCAATATCCATACATCTGCTTATTTTCAGATGTGTTCTTAGGGAGTGATTATCTTAGACGTCCGATACCTTCTTCGAGCCAACATATCCGATACGGGAAGACACCTACGGTCAAAAAAAGTTTTCCGCCAGCCTAGTTATTCTCCTCTGCAGAGTTTGAACCAGCTCGCCAACTCTCTCACTACTAGTTTGGGATCGAGTAGGGAACTAAAATTAGTTTCTGGAGTTGTTATCGTAAGTTGGTTTCGAGTTAACTGGTTTGTGCTCAAAGTTTCCAATTTTAATTACTAGTTTAGGTGTCACTTCGGTGCTTTGTTATTTATTGTCTATTTCTTATCCAATATGAAATGACATACAAATCTGATTAAGGGAATAAAAAATGAATTTAAAGAGTGACTGGAAAAGAAAGCATTAAAAACGAGCCAAATAACCCTCCTCTCCCATCTTCAGGGTGTGACATATGTTCTCGTACACTTTGTTTTATTTAAATTTTACTTGAAACAATACAAATGATCAGAGTTCTTACTGATATTATAAAGTGGAAAACAAGGAATAAAATAACATGACATATTTTCAAAATGGCTACCTTTGGCTTCTTCACAGCTTTTCAAAGGTTTGATGAAATGGTCAACAATGACCGTTTACCTGCTCGTCCTTATTCATCTCAAGCCAGCTCGAGCGCATGCTTTATTCCACCAATTGAAACCTCACAGGGTTGCCAAAAATATGGTTACAACGCAGATTTTCCTCCAAGTGAATCTAGTTGAAATATTCTTTGGTTCAGGACTGGGCCAGGAATACGCATATTTTGAGTCCTAACCAGTGGCCACCCAGTTGCTTCGATATTACTCATGGGGTTAGTGAGTTTTCGGTGATACCCTAGTCCAGGGCTTCTTCATAACTTCCCAGGAGGCCACATGCATAACTGAAATTACCCGGAGTTTACGTGTCAACACTCCACATGTTCAAGACGTTTACCCTGGGTAATCCCAGTGATACTTGAGGGTCGAAGTTTTGGAATAGTTAGGTAACCACTCTAAAAAATGTTGGACGAGTTGGACCCCAACAACTTGACGGCATCAGCATCATTCTGCGTCTTGGGGCTTGTGTCAAAACTGTTGGAGGGTACCCCGATGTGAAGAGTTGCCTTTTCTTAATTGTGGTACAGTAAGCATAAATTCTACGAAAATGTTCCTAACTACATTAAATTCTTCTTCTGGATGCACTTCTCTTTGTTCTCATATTTTTGTCCCACATCGTGAAAACTTAAATCATAAAACTCCAGCAATTTTGAATACTTGGACCTCATTCCCCTCAATCGAAAGTCGAAATTACCAACCTTCAGCAATGGAGCGTCTGCAAGGGGTGGCGCTGCTGAGCTCCATCACTAAGCAGTTAAATGAAGTGACAAGTCACAAAAAACCACCATGGTTCTCCCCGGGTTCAGCACTGCTCACCTCCGACTTTGACAGCGAGGGCCAATCCTTCACCAGATAGAACCTCGCGCGTTGAAGGCACGTATCCTCCTATATAAAGATCTAGTGTAAGTTTCCATTCTATATGTAGGAAAATGGATATTAGTCTAAGTGAATATGGCTTATCTGTGCTAAATTCAGTGTATTATTAGCAGCATAAAGATCACATCCACTTGTGCACGCAGAAGAAAATCTTTTAGGGCAAAGCGCTTCCCTGTTTGGACTGGAAGGAAACTATATGTGCTGTACTCTGCTATCAGTAACACGCGCCCTCCCCCCCCCCCCCAGAATGGGTCACCAAATTTTCGAAATTACTTTACAATACAAAGAAAAATCTTGTATTAGTTTATTTTTAATTATTCTGCTATTATTTTTGATATATTTTTTATTAATTATTTTTTATTATAATTAATATTTTTATTAATTTTTTTCTTCCGTCTGGGTCCCCAAAACAGCGGATATCCCACTTTTTTTCCCACGCCTCCCTACCGCCCACTTTCTGCGTCAGTCACTGTCTGCTATTTGGCTTCTTTGCTTGCAATTTTTCTATTTTTTTACAACTGATACTCTTTGCCGTCCCTTGAGCGTTGGATATGTTTGCCCGTTCAACAGCTTCCGCGCCGTCTTCTCTTTTTCAGGTGGCGAAGCTTCTTCTCCTCAGGTGTTCGGTCAATACGACGCCGCTATCGGTGTCAACAACTTCATTTTCAATACTTCAGTAGCCTCTTTCACTCAGCAGAAGAATTATTAATCAGATTTCCTAGGAAACTACACCTTTTGTATTCACTACTAATTGAATTCATGTATTCAGCGAAAGAAGCGTTTCACTGCAAGATTAGACCCTATCAGCTGAGCAGCGGTGAGTGATTGGTCGACGCCTTAATTCTGGAGTATTCCGAGTGAGTAATCCAACAGAAAAGCTGAGGGTGTTGGTTCCTAAGAGGCTACAACCCTAAACTTCTGGAGATCTGTAGATTACCTAGGCCAATTGCTTCGCAAAGTATTTATTTATATTTAAGTGCTAGCGCTTCATTGGGTAGGCATTAATCGAGAAAAATAGATGGGGGCAATTTTACTAGATGCTTGCGTGCAACACGCGTGCGTCTTTGTGATGAAAGATGGTTTTGACCCATTTCAGATGCAGGTGAGTACGCGTTTGCAGCCTCACTCATTAGATGCGTGCGTCCGACGAGCAACTGATACACGCAACTAGCATAAATTACCCTATAGCGACCTCTTTTTTATATACTTATTCTATAAAGAGGATAAAGTCATCGAAAGGAAATTCCGTCCTGAAGTTTTTCTTCCGAGGAACTTTTATCCCCCCAAGCAACCCCTTTTCATGCAATTCATCCCTTCAGCTTGGCATACCGTAAAAGAAGAGAAACCGCAGAGCGCAAAAACACCAACGTTTTAATCTTATGTCGAAACTGATCAGTAACCAGTGCTCAAGAGGCGTGGCTTAACTGCAAATGCCTCACGTTTCACAAAAATAAAACATTGTTTCTAGGTAAGAAACAGCACTGACATTTTTCTTTTGATTCTGGTGTGGGTTACATTACGTACAACACTGGAAGCACACTCCGTGGTTTCGATATGTATCGATTAGATACCGCACCAGTGACGCCGGCGGCGCCCCACCCTAAACCAATAGGCGTCGCGAGTGTGGAGCCTAATAACTGGAGTGGTCCGCGCGACCGAGCTCCGTGATTGACCATTTGGATGGATTGACGAATCGCAGAGCTTTCCAGGTATAACGCTCCACACCCCGACGCTGCTAATACGCAGCCACAACGCATGCTATACGTGAAGTAAAACGGTAGGCTCAAGCGTTGTCAGAGTACCGCAGCAGTGGAAGAAATGCAAGAAATCACCGCTCAATTTCCGCAGAAACAAGTACGGTTAAGCATGGACGAAGCACAGATATTCGTCGATGCGACATTAGTAGGTCCTACCACGATAAGCGCCAGTGTAATTTGTAGGACCCACAGAGGTGCACTGCGGGAATACTCGTCCAGCTTTCGCCCATACCTGATTCTATGTTTTCGCAGTATATGGTGATGTCTTGTACAGCTGTTCCACAAATGAGAAAACTTCCCTGGTTGTTGCCACTAACCGAGACACCTATCAATTCCAATGACCTGCCTAAACTCCATGGGTCCAATCCATCATTCAAGCCATTAGCTAATCACTCACAAACTACAACAATAACAGCTGTCATTGAACACAACACCGAGTGATTACATACTTCTTCTGCCCTTTTGTTATTCATTACAACTGCGCTCAACAGTTTGGTGCAAACCTCAAGAATCTGACCACATCCAAAAATTCAGAAGGTATTTGAGTTTTATTATCAGAATTCAGAATGACAGTTTCAAGACAATCATCTGAGATGCATCGTAGATCAGTGCGTAACTTGGGAACTGAATTCACAGCAAAACTACCGCAAGAACGAAGTGCACAGCTAGATTTATCTCGTGACCATCAACATAGCAAGACATTTTGCAAATAAATATTCCGCTCCATCACATTGACCATAGTATTTTGAAGGGGGACGCCGACGCGTCGCGTCGTCGTGCGCGCACGCACGCGGCCGGCCAGAGAACAATTAGTCGAGTGAGAAGGTGTGAGAGAGATAATTTCAGTGATTCAGTGTGTGTATTTTGAATAAGCTTGAATGAAGAAAAAAGGAATGAGATACAACGAAAGTGAGAATGCGGCACAGGGATAAATCGATATATCATCATAAGCACGTGGAGAGTGCGCCCGCAACACGTATCGATTGAACCAATCGGTTAAACCTTGATTACGACTTGGTTTTGACGGAAAGAAGAGAACGAAAAAGAGTTAAAACGCATCTAAAAAACACGGAGTAAGCCAAAATACTATCATCATAAGGAATGCTAAAACAAGGGCAATCAATTAGTACAACCAAGGATTCTCAAGAACCGATGAATGAATAGCAAAATAAAACTTACCTCAACTGAAATCGAATGAAATCAAATTAGATGTACAAATACAAGAATAATGTGTAATTCCACGTATAGGAAACAGTAAATCTGTGAACAGTTCGGGTGACATAAAATGAATCAATTCTGACACCACAGGTAGTACTCGCACAAACAATCAACAACGAGGCGCTCGAGCATGAATGACAGGAATTGACACAACGAGAGAATGAAGAGGATGCAGCCAAACCTTGCATACCGTTAGGCTGCCATAGATTTGCGATTTGATCCTCAACTGTACGTAGTCACCTCGTAGACGGTCGCCTTCTTCTCGCCTGACCCCGTCACAATAAGGGAATCATCGCTGGCGATGTCACACGACAACACCGACGACGACTCTTTCGCTTGAAGTAGCGAAGCGCCATAAGGTGTCCTCCACGCATTCAGAACGTTGTCCTAAAATAGGAAACCAGTGAAAATTGGAATAACAGCCTTCGAAGTAGATGAAGGTTCTGCTCTTCTACATAAATTGCCACATACTAACATCCCACAAATCATTTTCACTTTATAAAACCTCAGACCAGAAAAAATCACCCATCTTGGTGTTAAAAGACTCCCACAGAATTCTGAAACGTCATGAAACTTCACGGAATTATGACTAAGTCTGAGAATTGGAAATAGAAATTCAGCAGTAGTGGAGATACGTTAGTTTCTTCGAAACCGTGTGACCTCCTTTTCTCAGAAATTAACAAAACAGACTATTGACAAAGAGAACCTGCTGCGCAGTGGATGAAAAAAAAACATCTGCATTATACGTATGTTAGATGTATTCGAATCCGAATATTCGACCTCTAGTAAATTGAAAATTTAGATATTTAACAAAGTCGAAAAATGGAGGGAGCAATACAGCCGTGGAAGAAAGATAAGAAACGCTATGAGTGTTTCTCTGCTGCTAATGCTCGATATTTTAGAGAAAACACTAAATTATATAAATCATTTGGTTTTTTTTCCAGTCCTGACACAGTTTGCACTACAACTGAATTTCCTTTCACACTTGAGAAATTATTCGATTCTACAGCGTAACGGATTCTGTGCATCGATAACAGACAAAGTTTTGCCCAGTGGAAAACAGGCCTTTTCTAAGATCCAGCAAAATACTTCTAACAATTAACTTCGATCACAACTGCTATGGAGGTTTTCAAGTGCTTCAGAAAAATTGTTTAGCTCATCAAATAAAGACAACAAATGAATGGAGTGACGTACCTTCCCCGTTGAAACGAACCACCGGCCAGAATGGGCAAATTTCAGTGACAAGACGCACGACTCATGTTGATGCAACTGGTATTTCTCAGAACGAGTAGTATGCAAAACCTGAAAAAAAAAATAAATATCCAAAATTCATCCAGTCAATCTATTTCTAAGGGTGACTCACCTCTACGTTGTTATTCTCCATACCCACCGCTACCCAATCCTCTGTTGGACAGCACCCTAGGCTGAAGATCTGACTTGGGAAGTCAAATTGCTGCAAGAAGACATTTATAAAAATATGCAGTAACAAGTTTAGGAGAAATTTTACAAAAAGACAACAAAGAGACCCATATTGAAAACATACACTCAATTGCCGTCGTTCCCGAAGGTCCCAGGTTCTGACGGTATTGTCCAGACCTCCAGTCCAGAGCCGGCTTCCATCCGAGGAGAGATCAATGCAAGAGGCACCTTCTTGATGTCCTGGTAGGGATGTGACCTAGATTTACAAGGAAAGTAGAGCGATGTTTTCCAAAACATAAAGTATGACCAGCTACTAAACTACCTTTGTTCGTGACTCGAGATCCCAAACGACAATATTCCCATCTGCACAGCATGCAAATAACAACTTGTGATCATGGGAGAGAGCTAATGCGTAGCAGGCTTGCGATTCGCTGTCAAGCTCTGAGCGAATTGTGCCCGTCTGAAAGCAGCGTATCCACTATCATATGAAAGACAATGTTTCTTTTCCTTTACACCCTAATTCAGATATTACTGGAAAGGATTTTTCTGTTCATCACTCAAGACTCTTTTAAGCGTCTTTTAAGCGAAATCTTAACCTTCCATCAGAAAATAAAGAATAATTGAACAGAAATGACTAATGGTATGTGTGTCTACTACACCTAAAAAAAGAACAATGTCGCAAGACGAAAGACTGACAAAATAATCAGAGGTAAATATAAGAATCCCCATTTGAGCATCTCCAACCTCAATTTTCAGCAATATAAAGCATCGGAGAACTTAAGAATTATATCGGACTGAATCCGCACTGAATTTAAGAATTACTGTGATCTCTTATACAACCAAAACTGCAAAAAAAAAAACCACGTTACACTATGTTTTCGTAAAAATTAGGATCTCGAATGATCAACGTAGAAGAATCACATTCTGAAATTAAGGATAAAGACAAACTAAATTACATACGTTAGCTGGTGTGCGCCTTTAGTTGCTAACAAAAGTAAAGAGAAATAAGACCGAAAAAATGAGTGGTTTGTTTTTTGTTTTCTTCTTTTTTTTTCTTCTTGCAATCGATCCAAAATTTTGATACATTCTTCCTTGTTTTTCCCCATAATTTTGCCCTTAACTGCACTATTAAACACGGACACCTTCAGAATGTGAGCTATTAATGAAGACTTTTAACAGTAACCCTCACATACATATGTATAACCCCATTTTTACAGCAACTTTCATATACAATATTTCATCCGATTTTACAGTTATGAGACAAACCACTCAGAAATCCCGTAAGTTTCACGAGCATAATAAGTAGGTCCCGTGCGAAACGAGAGATCCAGTTAATAGCCGCGATTTCTTAGAATAGATGTGCGGAGGTACGGCCTTGGAATTGTCCCGCTGATGTTCCTCCCACATTAATCAAAACTTGTATGTCGGAAGATTTTCTACTCGTGCGTCGACTGGTGCGAGCAAGCGCCCGCGCGCGCGAGGAAATTCACAATGCTGACTACTAATGTTCCCGTGGCGCACGATTTACGGTCATGATAAGCGAGGATGGGCCTGATTTTGAGTCATTAATCATCAGCCAAACAGCGGCAATGTTTTCTCTGAACATGGCAATGACAGTGGAAGAAATTTGAACACAAACAAAGGACTCATTAATTTTAATGAATGAACGCTGCCTGAACGGACTGTAGCGGTGCAATAAAACCATTATTGTAGTGAGAGTCAAACAAAAGGTTAAAAAAATGTGTAGACTGCAGAATTAAAAATCTGAATATATACCTGCAAATCCCATATAGTGATTATATTGGCCTCTCCGCCAACAATAAGACTCGAGCTATCCGCGGACAATTTGCATGAGCGAATATAGTTTCCTTGCAAGCATTCTAATGTTGAAACAGGAGTTCGCAAATTCTCCGGAGTGCGAGTAATATCCCAGATCTGAAATTGAGGGCAATAATAAACAAATTTTGGAGGCAAGAATAGAGCGGAACCCACCTTTACACATCCTTTTCCTCCCGTGTATACACTTCGATTGTCTTTTGCTATTGTCACAGCGCAGACGACCTTGAAAATATTAAACACAATGAATGACACCGAAAACACAGAAAGTATCGAATGACAGCCTTCCCGAACCCTTAACTTTATTTGTGAATCATAATTTTTGAGGGGAAGATCTGCAATATGTTCACTCCTAACGAGACTTGCAACAGGGCTTGGACGTCTTCGATTTTCCTAACTCGATTGACGTGAGAAAACGTTCCAACAATCCAACTACTCTCAGGCGGTTCGTCAGCCAGATTTGCCATATTTCAGATGCAAAGAAAAAAACGGATGAAAAATGGAGAAAACGAATCCTGCTCCTGTAATCGCGCACTCATTTCACTTCTCGGACAATCTTTCATTACTAATTCTAACTTCAAACTACGAACTCATGTAAATATGCAATATTTTCAAGTAACTCAACCCTAAATTATGAGTCTTCCAACGAGTCAAATAGTGGTTAATAAGGACCGCAGAAGTGCATTGCCAAAACGAATCAAACGTACCTCTCCATGAGGAAGCTCGAACTTTCGGTTGACACTCTTGGGTATTCCAGGTGCATTAAAAGCATCACTTGGGAAAACGGTAGGTTGCAGTACACCACCATCGACTGTGCGGAACGAATACGCCGGTTTTCCATTCAAAAGTCCTCCAGCAGGACCTCCTATACCCATGCCAGCTGCCATTCGTGCCTGGAACTCGATGATGATCCACGAAGAAACTATAGGAAGAAAAAAACTATAAAAACTTAGTAGTCGCCAACCTGCGCATGTTGATCAAATATCGGAGGAAGTCCACCGCGACTGAAAGCTGCTGCGAGTGGGTTCATATTCATACCTAGATTACCTGGAAACACTAACATTAGAGCTGTTAAAGAAACATTTGAAATCAGGAAAACATACCAAAGACTCCGCCAGGGAGGCCCATTTGTTCCAGGGGATTCCGAGCTTTCGGACCAGGTGTGCTAGCTCCGCTTGAAGCCACGCTATTCGTTGAATCCCGCCCATCGGCTTTGGGGACCTACAAGCGAAATTTCATCAAGCTGATTACTTATATTGATGTGACAAAATATTAGCGCTACGAAAACAATAGATTGCAAAGTTAAAAATCGAATAACACTCACTTTGAGCGATGACGGAGGCGCGCTACTGGTACCATTTGAGTGGCCGGCACCACCGGCATCGTCATTTTGAACGTCAATTTCTAACTCTCCATCTCCATCTGCGTCTTCGTCAACCTTCATCCGTTTCGATGTTGAACCGTTGGGGGAAATGGAGCGAGGACGTGAGCTGAAAAGCTTCCATTATGAACAACTGAATTCGGAAGGACGTGTTTACAGCAATTCATTAAACCAAAGTGAAGAGAAAAAATAACGTTTTCTAGGTTGCTTAGTACGTCATCAGTTGCCCATCACATCAAAATTCAATCTTCATAGCAACATAAGCGAAGACAATATGCCTTGAATTTCATTTCACTCAAGAATAACTGCAACTCATACCTCGACTGCCTGCTCGGCTGATCATGCCGGTCAGGAGGAGCTGCAGAAGAGCTGGCCTCAGGCACTCGATGAGCTGCTCCCATCGCTGCAGCAGCAAGGGCTTGTTGGAAACCTACAGGTGGCATACCCAGTGCACCCGGTAACCCTGCTATTGTAGGCATCATTGCAGCCATTTGTTGTGAATGAGCATTTGACTGCATCAACTGACCGACTTCCTGTGCGGATATCTGCAAATTTAGAAGTTCTGGTATATTTCCTTTTTCGTGGAACGAATATGAGCACAAGGTAGGTCCCAACTCTGCTATAGTCAATTCTCCCTTTCTTTTAAAAAGTTTTTCTAAAGGATTTAACTATATATCGAAGAGAAGATGTGAATTTTTGACTCGACAGAAAACCATTGAGAAGAACATATCTCAGGAATACTCCCATGTAAAGCTTTTTTCTTAGGACCTAAATTTTTTTTGTTATCATTTCTTTTTGCTTTGTATCCCTCAATCACATGAAACTAATCCAGATTCATTCCATATCATCTCTCAATCACATAATAATAGTTATCTATGGCACAATAACAAAAAGTCTGTGTAAGCATTCAGCAAATTGTTGGAGCACCTGCTTTGCTCGTTCCATTGCGGTCACTGCTTGTTGGGCGTGTTCTGGAGGGAGGAACGGAAGAAGCTGAAAAAATTGCATCGTATAAAAAATTTCTGTTTGCAAAAATCAAGCTAAACGAAGTAGCACACCTGTGTAATGATTGCTGTATACCGCTTGCAGAGTTCGCTCTGTTTTTGAATTTCCATATTCATCCCACATTGGAACTCATAATATAGCATATAGTGGCGTTGCATATTCTCTTTTTCGGCAGTTAGTTTATCCAATTCATTCTAAAAATAGGATGGATATTTAAGAGGAACGAAATGGAAAACGAAAAATAAGTCACCACTGCTACGAAAAAAGCTTACTCGTTGTTGCTGCAGCTGATTGTGCATAAATGTAAACTCCTCTTTAAGGCGATCAATGTGCTCCATGAAAGAGGAGACCTTCATTGGTGGCACACCTGATCCAGTACCTTCTGCTCTTTTCTACTAAAACGTAAGGTGAAGCATAATAAATAATTTAAAAAAAAACTCCAAAAATCGATAGACGAGAATGACATGTAACGACGCTTGATAAACTCGCGCAAAAAGAATTGAGAAGATATTAGAACCACAAGGGCAATAGAATGTGGTCATAAATCTCACATCACTGAATGACATCATAATAACTTTTTTTTGCGTTTTGGAGCAATTCAGCGAGCACTTTCCTATCATGTATGTCCGTCAGGGCAGGTTTACGAAATAAGAACGTAGATTCGATGCGTATATGTAAACTGCTACGAAAAAAAAAAGTGAGAGGGGCAGGACAAATGAAAACGAAGATACATATTTTTTGTTCAAGCAAAACGAATTGCTCACTGCTTTAGATACGCTCTATACTATTTTTGAACCAAGAAGTATGTAACTTCAGGTACGTGTTGCAGAGTTCATCTGCAGTGTTGGCAATTCATGTAATAATAAAAGATCTGCTTATGGCGTGAAATATGCAGCTTTTGCCTTCACATAATAAGCCCGACCATATATCCAAGCCAGCAATTCGCTAATATGTATACAAGACAGAAATGAAAACAATGGTTAAACGTCGACAGGTGACTATCCAAAGAAGTTAATGGTAATAAAACAAAAAGAAAACGAAAACTACATAAAACACGTTTAAAATAAAGGCTCGGTATGCTGAAGTGACCATCAGCATGAATATCATCTAGAAGACTTGAACAAAAAAAAAACTACTTTTCGCTACTAGAATCAGGGCGACAGTGAGATGAGTAGTGCACTGGGAGCTAGAACTAAAGTTACATGGAAAACAAGTATCTGTAGAGTGGAAAATCCACATCAGCCATGAAAAAGCGTAGACCTTGAAGTTCGACAAAAACATGGATGTATTTTTGTTAATAAAAGTATAAAAAATCAAGCCATAGACGCTAAGCAATCGCACATGGCAAAATTTCAGAGATAAGGTGGAGACGCTCAGAGCTGTAGAATTACCATGATCAAAACTAAACGTTCAAATAAGAATAGGACCTATTCGTATGGAAATTAAGTGTGGCACTCCATTCTAAGGAAGAGAAAACATAGTAACAATAACTGGACAAAACAGAGTCCAGGAAAGCTGTTCTCAACCTCCCGACAAGTGGTTTCGGAGTACAACAGTGCTTCTCTCACCTTTGAAAAGAAGATGAAATCCTAAGTAGCACTACTTACTCCCAAGCGGATAAAAAATTGAAAAGAGGAGGGCATATGACGTGCCTTGCAGTATGGCACAGCAAAAATCCCACGATTAACTTCGGGCGACTTGGTATATGAGAAGCAGGCTAAGAGACAGAAAGCCAGGCGAGCGATGTTATGATAGAAGAAAAAATTTGCTGCCTGCGAGCACCTAATGAATTGCAGGCTAATCTAGCACGCCATTCCGAACGCGTGCACAAACACACTACCCCCTGCCATTGCCTCCGCTTTAAATTGAATTTCTGCCTATATGATCCATAATTCCTCATCAGAACGACCAGCGACTTCCAATTGCCGGAATGCACTTCAGTGAAGAACATGCCTTCACTCGTCAATGCACTCTTCCCTCTCGCTCGATGGCAGCCCCAAAAATGCTTAATGACGCGATGCCATCACTGACCGAGTGGATAATTACCGCCGCATCCCTCTGGGATCAGACCCCAATCCATCCGAAACAGCGACACTGCGGTGGATGGGGTTCGAGAACATAGCAAACAAGGTGTGGGGAGAGAGAGGAACAAGCAAAGTTATGGGATCAAGTTATGGATATTCTACTCCACAACATCCAGCAGGCATGGAAAAGTTCTTCTAGGGTCTTTTACAAGGCAACATTATGATATTCAGTTGAAAATAGCTTCGCAAAACTAAAGCACACTCCCATTTAGCTAAACTTTATGTCCAAATCTCTTGTCTGTTGAAATACAAGGCACAACAAAAGGGCATGCAAACAGTGAGCAAAATGTGAGTAAAATTTAGCCACTTGAACCACCTGCTATTTAGATGGGAAGCTACTCGCCAATTCAACAAAATCCAGCAACCATTGCCGAAAGTCTTTCCCCTGATTTGACGCGAAACAAACCAATTTATCAATTTCTTTATTACAACGTCTCCACTTCTTCATTATAGGATTTGTGTTTTGCAGGTGAAGGAAGACTAATTGCTTGCATTAGTGAAAGCTGAAGGAGAAGTCGCCCAATTTTCCTACGTAAACAACAAAAAAAAACACTTCACGGCATTTTCAGCCCCCAAAACATTCGTGATTAACAAGGAAAATCGTTCTTAACATTAACGGATGCAGAACTCTACAGAGCGAAAATCTACGCTATATCGGTCTTAACGCGTCATTCATAGTAGCACGCGAATCTTCTAGTAGTGGAGAAATCTGCTCTTAAAGGATTTGAATCCCTCGAAGAAAAACTCTGGCAATAGCTTGACAAGGGTGTGAATATGAGCCTCTGAAGTTGAACCCGTTCCTCAACCGAAGCACTTCGATTTCAATTGCCAGTAATTAGTCGGAGTTTCATAATCAGCAAAAGTAATCAATGCGAATGACAAAAAAAAAAACATTATGGCGGACAGCCACCACAGAAGTAACAATTAAAAAAAACGATAATAATTCAGACACGCTATAATTATTTGCCATTTCGTTTATGTAAATGTCACTCCACGCCTCTGTAGTGTACTACACGAAAAAGCAAACAAACAAATTGCATCCATACCCACATGTGCATAGAGGAAAAGTAAAATAAATAATAAATAAGAAGGGATTTGATGTCCTCGAATCCTACAGACATTAAAGAGGTCTATGCGATACCTGATGTATTAGTAGACTAAAGAAGTCGCTGTGGTACTAGTACTGCGAAAGATTTTCTGTTAAAGCACGTGTTCCAAAGTTTTCAAAGGAAATGGAGGTAATTCGAGAAAATCCAATTGCGGAGAATACTTTTGAAGGAACCTACTACTAAAATACATAATCTATATCATAACAGAAACAGTGACAGAACTCCTACAACTAACTAGTACCGAAAACCCTCAAGAAACGCAGAAGCGAAGATGCACGCCGAGCCACAAAAAGCTACTTAAAGGACGTGTCGAATAATTGAGAATGGAGCGCGTTATTTCGCACCTGCCTGGCGTAGAAGTACGTGAGCAAAATGGTGCAACAACAAGGTATTTCCACTGGTAAATTGTAAGTTAAACATGAAACACTTCCAGCGACACGATATGGAAGCAAAACGGACAAGAGGCGACATGCCCATCATCCCAGAAACCCCAATGGAATCGGCCCCATAAGGGGGAGTCGTGATATCGCAACTCAAATCTGAGACATAGCGGATAGATGCATTAACCAAATGGTGAGATGGATGCTTGTGTCATCAATTTGGAAATCGATCGGAACGCAGCAGCGAAGGATAGGGGAACCACAGGATCTACTGAGTACTGAAGACTTTATTAGACCTAAACTCTTGAAATCACAGACAAATTGGCTGTTATCATGTGAGAATACAAGGTCAAATCTAAGACATTCCAGTGAGTAAATAGGCGGAAAATGAGACGCGAGAAGATGAAAATAACAGTTGGCGCGCCTAATCTCATGCGCGAGCCGTGATTACCCATCTCCTAATTGAAGACCTAATAACAACCTCTTGGCCATTCAACGAGACGCTGCCGGCTCGATCTGCGCGTCAGATGTGCTGGTGCTCTTTAGCGAATGAATTACGCGGACAGATACAATTCAGCCAGCACAACAAGGTTCTGACGGACACTCGAGAATTACTTTGTCCCCTAATACGTTGAGTAAACATTCGTAGGGACCATATAACCGACACAATGCCCTAAAATATCAAGAAAAATCTTCTGGAGCTGGATTTCGGTTTGTTCAGCAAGGCCAAATTAGGCGCTTGAGATTTATTCTACTAAGAAATGTACGAAAAAACCCAAGTTGAACTAAGTAAATAACTGCATTTACGCCGAGGTATTGTGATTTGTTTAGATAGATATACAGGATAGCTGGATTCGTTCCGTTACGTAGGGATGAAGATTGCGCAACAACACTGGACGGAATGCATACCAAAGGCCAAATTTAGCCACGTCGGATAAATAGCGATTCAGTCCGTAATCAAATTTAGCGGATATTTTGTGCTGCGCACGAATTTGGAAGCCGTTTTGTACCGTGATGTCAAACTTTTAAGCTACAATGTACACACTAAGTATGGGGACTGAACCCAAAAATTCTTGATACATTCGCTCGGTTTTGAAAGCGACTGCTCTTGAATACCTCTGCATAAAGTTGCAATTTCAGGAATAAACGATAAGCTCCCAAAATATGCTTTGTTCGATACCGTGCATCACATTATTTTCTGCGTTTCTTTCTCCGTCTCCCTCTAGCTTCCTTCCTTAGCAGAACGGACTATAGCACAGGTGTTTGGTTCACACACTGATAACGACTGTTAGCATTATTTTGCACGCAAGGGCTAGCCTACCGTCAAGAAGTGGTGTTCGATACCAACTTTCTAAGCCTAATAACCGTAACCATACGAAGTCACCAAAATGTATGAAAACGGACCCGAATTTCGTGCTCAATTGCTCGAATCTACTCCTATATGAAGGGATGGAAAAAGGAGATTTTTAGGGTCGATAAAGTGGAAGGCAAACCTATCAGAACGAAGTAGATATTTTCTTTTCTGAATCAACAGGATTTCCAGAAAGAAATTTCCCCCTCATCACCCTTATTAGATTCTTACACGTGATTCCAAGCAGAAAATTGTAACAAGAAACGATAAGGGCCCCGTAATTGGCACTCTCAACCCTCAGTTATCTCCGTCACAATACGTATGAGAACATCATCATTTCAACCCACTCACTTATGAATGAGAAGTATTCTCGGAATTATAAAGAACATCGGAACAAGATGCGCCCAAATGTCAACTTCTTCATATTGACAACAAAAAAGAAATCAATGCCAAGCAAAGGGTTAATTGCTTGCTTGATTAAGTACAGCTTCGAAAATAACAACAGGTCAGCAAAAAACACGAGATCCAATAAAAAGCTTCATCAAGAATATTGTAAAGTTGATCCAAATCAATCCTGAAGTAAAAAGTTGCGGTTATAAGAAGAATAGAGAAGACAAACAAGGGCTGGTGTGAAATATGAAGCTCGGTGGATGAACGCATTTTAAAGAAAAATTGCAGGAAGAAATAAGAAATTTAATACAAGACGTAGAAGTTTGGCAGATGCGAGGATTGTCAGCTCCATAGAATAACAAAAAAAGATGTAAAGTGAATTTATTCAGGGTGATAAAGAGAGAAACTGCTGTAAATCATTCCACAGAGAAAGGGGAAGTTGTAGAGTAATTTAAGAGCTTGAAAAACCACGGTGTTCGGCAAAAAAAAACACACACACACACAAACTGCCGCTTTTATTTATCGAATCGACTCAAGATGCTCCTTACAAATGCAGTAAAACAAGAAATAGATGAAAAGAAAAGAGATTAGAGACATATGAGAACAAACACAACGAGATGCGTCACCTACAGGCATTTCAACCGAAACTGAGGCTGATAAAATGGTGAAACTCGTTCTTCAATATTTTCTTCCATTCTATGATGCGTTACCGCACAGAATGGATGCCAAAACGTGTCAAACGTCTACTCATATAAAGTTAAAACGAAGAGAAATGATATTTTGAGATCGGAACGGTGGAAGAGTACATGTTCGGAAGAGTAGAAGTTTGCCAAATAAAAGGAAGACTGATTTAACATCCTGGAATTTCACTATTCCACTATATATTCCAACGTAAATTTTGCTATGGAGCTCGAATAAACCTCTACACGCGAAAATTGAAGTTATCAAGAATTATGATTCAAACGCTTCTAGGAACTTCTCTTCTATTCCCACCCAATTTACTAGCTTACGCACAAATATGTTCTCCTTTTCCAGAACAAACTATCCCTTTAGAAGCGATAACAGCAGGTAAACGAGTATTTCGGCTGTAGTCCGTTTCAAAAACGACGATAGTTGAGTATTTGTGCCTATGATCTGCATTTCTCGCCTACCTCTCCGAATACGTCACTATTTCTCGCATTTTCTATTTCTCTGCTATCTTCACAACTACGTTCCCTGGTGAAACATACTATATGAACAGCTAGCGGAGCATATAATCATGAATGATGTCCGAGCCCGAGCCGAAGTTGCCGTAGCAGAAATCGGAACCACCGCGCGACGGCGATTGGCAGCAGCACAAAGCCGACGAAAGCCATGAAAAGATTCGGAAGTATCAGCGACGACACTGCGCATGCACACGAACACACACACACACGTGGGGCGTGGCGGCTAGGGATTGATTCCGGGTGCGAGAGCGCCTACATCTTTGCTGCTCGAAGGAGAAGTACCGAATTACTCCCGTGCACACACACACACATGCTGGCATCGATCTCTTCTCCTCCTCCTCTCTCTCTCCCTCGTTCCCGCCTTCCCTCCCGGTTCACTCCATTTAGTCGCCAAATATTTGGCTATTCGCAGTATACATGCCGCCGCTATCACAATCTTCTACGTAGATGATGAAAAACACAATCGTAACCGGCAAATCCAAAGTCAACGCCGCATAGGAAGTGTGAAAAGCTCGCGCTAACAACTCTGCAAACGTCTATTTGAAGTACTGCCGCCGACGGCACGACAATTGCAAGTCGTTGACGAAAAAGTGCACCATATCACTAACCATTTATAGCATCAAAGAAGACACCACCCTTGGAAACCTCTTTTGAGACTTTGCCTGATTTCAAAATCTCAAGATGAAATAGCGCAAAACAAGCGAGAATCCAACAAAATTGGGTGCTTTTTCTCGCGCAGTTGAATGTGCGCCCCTCGACATTAGTGGGTCCCATCGCGCGAATGTTACGCGTGCTAGTGCAAGTGACCGAGCCTGCGTTACCTGGCGCTTCGTCACCACGGTCAAAACGATGCATGACTGATGCACGTAAGTCATGGAATGGTGTTCCACTGCTATTTTTGATACACATGTGGTGTATGTTATTACTGTCATTTTGACTCGAAAGCAAAAACTTCGACTTCGTGCTGCTCTTGACTAAACCACGCATCGCGCCCAAATAAGCCTACACCAATGAATTTCAGCTATGACAAATATGCAAATGAACCAAATAGCCAGGGAAAGGGGTGAAACAACGCAATTTGGACTGAATTCGCAAAATCCGCAGAAAGAATGCGACATCGCGATGGAAACAAGAAATTAAAGAATAGGAAGAAGGAAGGAACAGGAGCAATTCTTTGCAGCGAGAAGTGAAAATTCGTTTTTTTTCTACATTCTTTTGTGACTATAGTTATGTTTCTCGTGCAAAGAGGCCCATTCATTAGAAATTATTCTCTTTTGCACAGGGTATCCCTAATATCGCAGCACCGTATGAGAATAAATTAGGCCACAAAAGTGGCTGTCAGAACAAATAGCAACTCTGGGAAAAGCCATCTGTTATCGACACCAACAGCGAGATTACTTGTCACAAACATCCTCTCAGTGTGGTATGTTATTGTGGGAACGCTGCAATGAAAGAAGTTTCGTGTCTTCGAGGTAGCAGCAGTGGAAAACCCTCATGTTTGAGAGATGTTCGTGCCTCGGGGTTAACTTATAAACTCATATGTTACAAATTGATGGAGCACTAGGGGGATAGGAGAAACATAAACTATGCTTTGAAAGGAAGCAACGCAAGGCGTGGACGAGTGCTCCCACCTGGACATTTGTGGGTCCCACCACAGAAGGAGGATGTCATGCGCTGCACTGTTGGGTAGAAATACTTGGGTCTGCGTAAACTGGCGCATCGTCAGAATACGTGCACAGCAGTGGCGGACGCAGGGGGGGGGCGGGGGGGGCGCGCCCCCCGAGAATGGGTCGCCAAATTTTCGAAATTACTTTACAATACAAATAAAAATCTTGTGTTAGTTTATTTTTAATTGTTTAATTTTATTATTATTTTTAATATATTTTTTATTTATTGTTTATTATTATAATTAATATTATTATTAATTTTATTTTCCGTCTGGGTCCCCAAAACGGCGGAGACCCCACTTTTCTTCCCACGCCCCCCCTCCCGCCCACTTTCTGCGTCCGCCACTGGTGCACAGATATCGCGGGAGGATTTGCCACTCTATCTTTCTACATCGGAAAATTCGACGGCAGCTGCACTTAAGGGGCCAGTGTACTAGGCACCTCTCGCCTTTCCAAGGGCACGCCGAGACTGCGGCGCATTTTTGACAATGAGAACATTTATGCGGTCAATGAGATCAAAAGAGGTACAGAGAAGTCATGCAGTTTCCTTGCCGTGGAACTCGTCCGCGACAAATTGGATTGGTCCCTCGAAAACGGCTTTTTCGAGAGTTTTATTAGAAATCAAATGCATTGTTGAACTCGGCGCATCGAGTAGGTCCAGATTGATATCCCAGGATCAAAAAATGAGATGAGACACTTCTTTAAAATAACTAGAACAACGTGCCCAGGGAATACCCAGAATAATGAATCAAATACCATTTCTGAAAGATTTCGAGAAAAAAAATTCCAAAAAAAAAATCAGCAATCAGCAACCGCATGACAGAAACGAATAACCGGTAATCGAGAGTCGTTTCTCCGCAAGTCCCTGCAAGGTCCTTCAATTCTCGTCTAACAATCGAAACTCTCCACAGTATAAAAACGCCCCTATTTGATACACAAGAGCCTCCGACGTTGAGTCGCCGAGTGCTTGATACTCATTGTTGGCAACAAACACTGCGCACACACTTCACTTCGTGTAAAAGGAGGTGGTAGGGCAGGAAGAGCCAAAGTCAATAAACGGATAGCATTGAGAGGGTGAGCCGACCGCAAATGCTCGCCCTATTGGGCAAACAATGCAACTTCCCTCATCCTTGAGAGCGCTAATTTCCGCGAGCACATATCCACATGGTATAACAAGGGGCAAACACTATGATAGGGCTGCTTTATGGACGCTAACTTAGTTATCGGGGCATTCTAACCAAAATAACCTCTATTGAGGAAGAAGATAACATTAGCATAAAGCAGATAATCAAAACAGTTCTTCAGTTTTTCTCTGCAGCAGAATAGCTAGTATCAACAGGAAGTAAAAAATAAAAATTTGTAAGAAGCCTGAAAAGGAACGTCATCCTTCTTCTGGAGAATGGCACGTAAACTTCCCACCCCTGCTCCACTTGTACAGCTCCAGCCCAAGAACGGGAACTTCAAATACCGCTCTCCCGAATCGCTTTGCAATTATGTCCCTACCAGGAACAACTTCTGCGCACACAACAATATGATTGCTGCTTTTTATCTACAAATTGACTTTCCTCGACGGTAAATTGTGCGAAATAGCGTAAGATTTTATGGGAAGTACAAGGGCAAAAGAAAAAGTAGAAAAGTAATGCATTCAAGTTAACAGATCTATGATCAAAGTCAGAGTTGGCGCTTGGAAAAGAGTAACTCTCAGAGAAAATAGGTAGGCGTGGCGGGAGCTCACAAATCACGAAAGGAAAAAGAAGTGAAATACCTAATTTCCGTTTCATTTCTATTAACATAGCGCTTTCCACTAGCAATAATAGACGAAGAGAAATTAGAGAGAAATAACGTGTTTAAACATGCGGACAAGATAACAAGGCTCAACATGTATGCATGCCCTTTAGTGTCAAAATTGCAAGCTTATGCGCGAATACTCAATTATAGTCGCTCTTGAGATGGACTATATGGGAAAATTAGAGAAAAAAAACTCAAGGAAATACCTTAGAGATTAGAAAAAACTTCACAAAGTGAAGTGAAGACTTTTATAATGAATATAATACTTCCTCGAACAAGATGAAAGTTCAGTCCGATTAGCAGACAGTCTTACCGTATCTTCTAAACATAATAGTTCTAAGCCACTCTCTCCAAACTCAAAATCGGCACTGCTAGGTGGTCCGATGTTTGCGAGACTCTGATCACCCAGTTGATTGCCTTCAATGTAGTTAGGTGTGAACCACATCTTATTTTACGCCCGGAAATTACGGTAAGACCGTTTGCTAGTTGGACTAAACTTTCCACTTTGTTCTTATTGAGGTAGTGCAGAAAATGAAGAAGGCACAGTAAATCCAAAATGATGCAGATGGGGCTGGGTTCAGAATGAACAGACGAGAAATACTGAACAGATTGGGCTCCAACTCTTTAATTTTGAGAGCAAAAAACAAAATCTATGCAATAAACATTTTTATTAACAAATACCCAAGGCAAAATAGACAATAACGACGAATAATGTAGTGTGAAGCGATAAAACATGAGTGAAACGAAGGACTAGCAGCGAATACTGGTAACAATGACCACAGGAACAAGTATGGAGCGAGAAACTCCTCAACATGGAACAGGTAAGACTGTGTGAGGTATCGATCGAATTCGGTAACCTATCGTCCACTCTCTGTACCTCTCGCCCTCCGTTAACAGAAGTCGTACACATACACACACACTCGGCACGAGACGAGGGGCAGTTAGCAGGGCGTTGAGGGAGGCAGAGAGCGAGAGGGTGTCAGACAAACTGCGGATGGACACGCAGAAACAGAAGACCGCCCCACCGGCCAACAATAACAATTGAGCTGTTTTCTTTCGCCCTCCGCTGGCGGCGGCGGCGGCGTCGGCTGAGCGATGCCAGCGCGGCGAAGGTGCGTGTCGGCGAGGAGACGCAGCTGCGGACCGGCGAGGAAGCGTGCGCCGGCGCGGAGGGCGACGCACGTGTCGTCGCCGAGAGCACGGACGGCGAGGAGTCGCGCGACACTGCGCCGCACTAACGCGTTCGTCGAGCCGACGACGACGATCCTTTGTTCCAGCGCTCGAAAAAACTCTCAATGTGGTAGATGGCGACCGCTGCAAGAACACAGAATTGCTGCTGACACTACTCACTTAAACGTGTACACTGCACTCAAAACAAGCCCCCCTTCCGTTCTGAATAACTCGCATAGCTAAGCATCGCGAGAGGCAAACCCTTCTCGCAGCTGCCGAACGCTTCATACCCGCCCTGACTCGCCAACAGAAGCAAGTGTGCAATTACGGTCTACAGGGCATTCGGAAAGAGTGAGAATCGGTGTAATTGCGGACCTAGTACAAAGGTTACATGCGTACTGCTAAAAACCGCTCGCACGTAGCCTTTGAACTGGGAATTTGAACTGCTGAAATGGATCCGCTCATGCGCATATCTGCAACGCGATGCTCACTGCGACGTGAATCGCGCATACAAACTCCATCGCTGGAAGCCGCTACGCGCACGCGCCGCATAGTCAGCGGCTCGTGCGCGTAGCGGCTGGATTGTAATGGTTGACCACGATTTGACAAGACCGATAAAAACTGCATACTGTACTACTCGCGGGTCATTCTGACTCAGTCTTGGTTTTTTTTCACCGCCTCGCGACCGCTCACCACTAACACTGCAACGCGAGCGCCTTGCGCTGACGTGCTACCTCTGACACGTTCTGACACGCACCATATGGATCCTAACTGGCGCATCTTCTCCATCCTAACTGGTCAGGGTGCACGTGGTGCCTGTCGGGACGCGTCTGGACCTTCGCCGAACCGCCCATCAGTACCGTCACGACTCACCTTCGTTGGGTTCATGCACTGGCTCTAACACGTCCTGGCACGCACATATTTTCCAACAGGTTCCACATATTCTAACCTGTTGGGAATCATATGGTGCGTGTCAGATCGTGTCAGATCCGGTGTACCACCGCAACAAGACCGCGGTTGCAACGCGCCGCCAAGGAAGACCAAAACTGAATCAGAATGGTAGAGACTGTGTGTGCACCTAATGGAAGATGCCCCACGTCTTCCGACAAAAGCACCGGATGCGCGGCGGAGCATCCGCACCCCCTGGAAATGGATATGGTTTTGACATGAGCACATTGCGTATCGTATTTCAGACGATTTCAGTATGAGAGTTTGCCGGGAAGACGTCCGAAAACAGCATAGCGAAGACGTGTAGCGATTGAAAAAGATCTAGCGTCATCAAATAACTAACTAGAACCCATCATTCTGAGAAGAAACTCGAAAAAAGTGCTGATGTTTGTGTTAGGCTAACAGCTCAGTGTGCACACATTTTCATCGTCGATATCAGCACGTCACCTCTCTGTTGCATGAAAAAAATGGACAGAGTAGAAAACCTTGATTTTTCGTATTACATAGTGCAACAAATAAGAAACCGCGAAGGTACCTATGATCTGTTCAGCAGCGACAGGAACAGATGAATTTCTCAAAAGGTGATAGATTCAGTAGGAACTGGCTTTTCAAAAACCTTTACCGTCTAACTTTCTAATTTGGGAGTTATTTGACATTTTAATGGCAGTTCTTCACATAGCAATGCAATTATTGCCGATGGAAGGTGTCATGATCGACTTTTATGCGCTCATTTCAAAACAGGACTCCATTTAAACCATTTAAGGGCACCACCAGAATGTACCGGCCGCCGCGATCGCCACAATTGAATCAATACGCATCTTTTGCACTATCATTAACATTATCATCGCATGTTTTCTTCGAATAAGCGTACTTTGGGGATATTCTTGACACTGGCTGACGCAAAAATGTATTCCTGGGGCGGGGGGGGGGGGGTGTAGATGGCTAGCAAAAAAGAGGCGTAACCAATGAAAAAAAAATCGGTGGGTTGATTATAGCTATAAAAAGGGACCATTTTCTAATGTGGGTTGAAAATGAACACTTTAAATATTGTAACTTAAATATCTTTATCTTCTAAAAAAACAACTCTAGAAAATTTGCTGATCCATTCTTCAGGGGGGGGGGGGGAGGGGATGGGGCTTAACGCTAGTAATACTCAAAGCGTGGTTAACAGCTGTGGAATAAGCAACCTTACCCATTTCGTCAGGACCTAACACTCACCGACTACCCTGGTCCTGCAGGCATCACTGGCATTAACCAGGGCAAATAAATCAACAACCCGACTCGCGGGGTAATCTTAGGCCCAAATGCATCATTGGAAGGATGGGTACCCTCTATGGGTATGATTACCCACGGTAGGGGTATGTTATGGACGCCACGCGTAGGCAAATATGTAAATGGGTGCCAGGGCCCGGATGCATCATTATTAGCCCAAGTCCACATGTTGACGCTCGTGTTAACGATGGGTGAATTTGTGTGCTGTTAACACCCACTACCCTGGGTAATCTCACTGATGCACCCGGGCCTTTGAGGGGTTATCACATTAACCCTCGGTAATCTCAATGATGCATTCGGATCCTAGGTAAAACCCTACCCAACCCAGACTTCGAAGTCATTTTCTACCCATCAAAAGAAACTTCAACAGTGTGATAGCGGATGTTTGCACTTCTCAATCGTGAAACTCCTCGTCAACAAAAGCTTCGTTTGAACTGCGGACGCCGCGTTCAGTTTTGTGTACGACGAGACGCGCAGCGTTCCCTCATCACACACACAGACCGACATGCATTAAATCTCATCCGGAAATGGGCCAGCCAAGCCAACGCGGCGACGGCGGCGGTGAGCGTGCCGCCCGCTGCCTACAATGGACACCTCTACATCTCCGCCGCTGTGAAACCGCTATTTCGCTGTCATTTGCCCATCGGTGCCCGCCCACTGAGAAAAATGATGGACCTCTTCACATGCGCCAGCCCGCCCGCCCACCCGCACGACGGATTTTGCCGTAAATTGACAAGTGGCCAGCGCTAATAACCAGGCAATTTGTTTGCAGCATATAAAGACTTTTTGGGGAAATTGAGGACGGAACGACTTCCCAACAGCGCCGTTTTAAGCAGGCGCTCATCGCAGTCTTCCCTGTCGGCTTTTTAGAATTCTGAAGGGATTTTGGACTGCTAAAGAAAAATCTATGACCAGCGAACTTCAAACAGCCTTTGACTAAGGTTATTTATACTATTAGGTTGGTCCCAAAGTCTTCCATCAACATTTATTTTTCGATCCTAAATTTCTTGGTCTTGAAATTCTCTGGCAATAGAATGTGGTGGAATATTCTTCTACTTCTCAACTATGAAAATTGGCAGATCTGCTACCATCCATAAAAACAATGGTTTTCTGGAAAAAAATGTAAAATTCGGTACAAAACTTTCGGACCAACCTAATAATATGGGAAATATTGTACTAGTAAGAGTTTAGAGAAAGAGTTTGTAAAGAGTTGTTAAGGGATTGTAGCCTATTTGTCCGTTCCGCCCCCTAATCCATATCCGGATAAAGACTTAAAAACTCAGATCCTACCTGGAACTCATAAGTAAGACGAGGAATCCCTGAAAGTTTGTCACCCGCGGGACAATAGTGGGTATGTATTTCACTTTTTTGCACCTTTTAGTGAATTTGAATAAGAATGAATGGACAAATAAATAAGTAAATAACAAGTAAACAGTAACATTCGCTTTATCCTTAGTCCTCTAAACCCTAGATAACCCGCTGACAAATGAATGAAAACCATCCCAAACTGCACAACTGGCTACAGACACACGTAACATGCACTATGCCGGGCGTTCCAACATATAATTCGGTGAACACCCCACTAGAAAAACCTCAGCGACGCTTTTGCTTGTTACTGCATCCTTTATGATACTTTACCGCTCTGTTACATTACACAGATTGTTTCGCTTGCATGTTATGTGCTAAACTGCGTCGGGTTGCTTCACCAGAATATTATGAGGCCTATATTCTAGCTCCTGCAGAAAAAATAATGGGATCGATCCAACGCTCCCAGAAATTCTTCCAAAATAAAAATGAGGTAGCATACTGATGCAATACTGGTCTATAAAATCACCTCAATCAATCAAAAATGAACCCGAAATTAACCGGTGTTCACGTGTAAAATTTCGAAAACATGACATGAGGGAACAAATGCAGCATAGCGGGAGACGATCGCAGCAAATGGAGGAAGGAACGCAACATATCCGGGACGAATGCGGCGTGGAAAGTGTGGGAACGGGAGATAAACAGCAGACGTAGCTGCCAGTGACCTAAGTTCGAGCTGAGGACCAAACCTGCTATCAAATTGCCATCATTGCAGCCGCGAAATCAGAATGGGGGGGTGTCTCCACCACCTTGGTATGCCAGGAAAATCTTCGAAATTCCTTCATGGAATGGATAAAGCTTCTGTATCAGCTTTTTTTAGTATTTCATTCTATTTGTAATTTTTTAAAGTTTTTCTGGGCTAGTTTAGAACGATTGCCTAGTTCTTCGTTGACCACGCCCCTTTTCTACAGGCCCCTATTATCTTAGGCACCTTTCAAATTAGAGACATTTTAGGTTTCTATGACCATTAAGAACCTTGATGAGAATAGTGTTTTATTAGCAATTTCTGTATCTGATCAATCTTTTCACCCAATGCAAATAAAAGGTGACGGCTCACGCCGATTTACATAGGATACCCCTTCCAGAGTAAAAAAAAAATCCTTTCTTTTTACAATGATGACGCAGGACAAATTCCGCGACCTGGGGCAGACAAAACTGGAAAATGTAGTTTTTTTTTCAATTTCTCTTTATGAAATAATCAGCAAAGTGCTCATATATTTAAAAGGAAATCGCCCTACGGATAAGCGCATTCAGTCCTCCCACTCAATCCTCTCATACACAAGTACCATACATCCATGAAACTTACACGGAATTTGCATCTCCTGGAAGCTCTCGAGATCCTCGACCAGAAGCGCCACCAAAGCATGTGTAGGTGACTCGGCACCAACGTCACCAGCTGCTGTGACGGACTCCGCCAAGCTGCTGCAGCACTCGGCGTGCGTCGACGCTGTCACGACGCGGATGCGACCTCGAGTCTGCCACATTTCGCACATTCTAATCGCCGGTCGAGCCTCGGCGCACATATTCTGCAACGAAATCGCCTTGCTGCTAATCCGCCCAAAGGAAGTTCGTCGCGCTGACAATCGCCTTACCTTATTGGCGTCCAATTTTCTCAAAACGAACGATGGTATCACGGCTATAAGTGAAGAGGAGTTCACTAGGGGGCAAACCGTCTTCAGTCGTTGGATGAGGACATCGTAGTCGAGCACTATGTAGACGGGCATCCATTGAGAGTTCAGTGCCTGGAAATTGTAATCATTAATCATGCTTGAGGAAAAACATCAAATAGCAGTTTTTTCAAAATGTAGCGGAATTCACTGTCACTGGTGCCTTGTAACCACACAGGCTATTCAGGATGGACAATCTTCACAGATATACCCTGCTAGTTTGGGAATTCATACAAAAGAGTAGCGGTAAATGATTGAACACTACCGTGTAATTATATTAGTTCAAAAAACTCATACATTTGGTATCAGCGGGATGATGAAGAGGTTTCTGGGAATCTCCACGAAATCCGCTAAAGAAGGAGAGTTGTGAAAATTGTTTTCACTGCAGTGAATCATGGCAAAGGGGCGTAGCATCTGTTCTACCATTGGCCCATTCAAACGATGTTCTCTCTCCGTGGCGTCAACTTCTACGGCATTTGCACATAATCACAATACGTTTGGATAAACCAAATGAGAAAATAGAAACTAATGGATGGCAAGATTATTTCAATGAACCAATCACAATACATGGCCACGCCCCGTTCTTCATCATCATGAATTACACTCTTTGGACTTCAAAGCTAACTCATACTTGAGACTAGATCGTGGAGCATTGTATTATATGTTAAAAGAAAGCGGAGTGGCCGAGCTCTATGATTGGTCGTTAGTATAAACTGACCAACCAGAGAGATTGGTCACATCGCCTATTTCAGCTACAACGCACCTTACTCCAAAATTGAAATGTGTTTCTATCATTACGAAGACTGCTGAATCACACGACTTCTTTTCAAAAATGTTGAAGTTTGATTTTGTTCATTGCCCATATGAGTAATATACTCGTGACCGGATGTAAACCGAAACGAGCTCAAGAAAAAAAAAAAGAATATCTGAAAATGGGAGTTCCTACAGATCCTCCCACCTCCCCTCACGTCTGCGTTGCTCTTTTTTTCGAACATCTAAATCCTCGACCTATTCGGAAAAGTTCGACTATGGGAACATCTAAAGGGGCTTTCATACATTTGCCGCGCTTTCACACAAACGTCGCCCAGCGACAAAATACCCCCTCGACCATTCCTTGCCGCTTGCCGCTGGGCGACGTCGCCGGGCGGCGCCGCGGCAAAAAAGTAAACAAGCTCTTGTCGCGGCGACGTCGCCGCGGCGCCGCCGCCGCGACGTCGCCGGCCTATGCTTAACCATGGGCGACTACCGCCGCGGCAAATGTATGAAAGCCACTTAACACATTGTTCGGATCTGAGTATGAGCAATTTAGAGCTAAAATTTGAACAGTAAGGCATGCCTATTTCTAGTCACTGGTGGATTTGGTGAAGGAAATGTTTAAGACATCATATTCGAGCTACTGTTCAGGCAATACTTTCGTTTTATCAGATGATAAAATGGATAATCTGCCCTGCAGTCGCGGAAATTGGGCTCAGGGTAACCAAGAGCCTCAATTGTCTGGAACAAAACACCTTACATACTGTAAACTATTCAGCCAAGTAGCTAAAATCCCAAACCCTCAAACCCTCAAGTATAAAGCCACAGTGCGCTATCCGCCCCAATGACTGCTTGCTTGAAAGCAATACATTACTCGTTTGTCATTCGCTGAAATACGCTCCAGCTGAAGAAGAACACATGATATTTCTTCCTTTATATGGCTTGAAATGCACTTTGCTGCCATTTCTGCTGCATGAAAAATTCACGCAGCTCATATCCGTCCCATCCTCTATGGCGACGACGGGCATCGTCGTCAATTTCAGCACACAGGGCAGTTCGAGGACAAACCGAATACCGCGCCATCGCGCCGCACGCGCGTACTCTGCCACCGCAAAGCTGCGCGCTGCGCGTCGTAAAGTCGTCGTATTGGCTGTTTGCCAACGTGCAGAACACGCTGTTAAGTGTACTGCAACACGCAACACGATCCGCATCGCGCACCATGCATGCTCAACGAATCACGGCTGAAAAAAACCGTTGAAAGTACGATGAACTAGTTACGCAAGTAAACGAGTCTGGAACCGCATGGCATTGTACGGTGGACACGCGACTACAATTTAGCTTATGGTTTTTGTTTTCTCAGCTGCCGGCAAAACCGCTTTGCCAATGTAATCGATGCCATGCCATTCCGGGGGTGGATATTCTGCCGATTTTGAGAATAAATATTCGGTGTACGTGTAGCTGGATGGAAAATCAAGAACGTCCTTCTAACGAGGGATCCTTGGGATTGAGACTTCTGGATACTGTCGGATTAACTATTTAGTAACGAAAATGAGATAATTCACTTGACAGATAAATAAGTGAAACCATAGCAGAAGATTAAACAGGTACTGATAAAGGAACAAACTAGGAGAACTTCGGATAAATACGTTAATATAGGATCTCATTGATCGGTTGACAACAGTGTTCCACTAAACCAACGTCCTAATAGGGACTCCACTGACCCAGTGTCCAATATTCCTGGTTACCCAGACCAGTAAACTAGCAAGAAGGTGTAACCCTGCGCATTTCAAGCATTAAAACACAAATAAATGATAGCAACCACGTTGCGGATGCTTTAATTAAAATTTAAAATAATTCAAAAACAACAACGCAAAAGTGTTCAATTTCAACGGAAAAGATGAATTTTATCCAGAAACTGTTAAGTGAGTAATAGAGCCGAGTGTATTGAATAAATTATAAATTGAATAAATTAAATTGATTGAATAAATAATAAACTGAATAAATAATAAATTGAAAAAATACGTAATGTATTCATCTTCAGAGAAATGCGTATTCAGAAAATGCCCGGTGAAACTCATCTAGACTAGTGGTTTTCCACCTTTGTATGACCCACCAGGATAAAGCTGGACGATTTCCATCACGCTTACCCTTTTTCCACTCCGTTATCCCTGTATGAGTATTTTGATCTACCGTCACCTGCAGCTTTCTGCAACACGCCGACTAATAATAGGCCTGCTATAGATAATGACATGGACAGAGAGTGCGCGTTGCGGAAATCGGCCAGGTTCACCCTAATAGACTGTAACAGCCTTCTCGTTAATGAACCCTTATTTTTGACACAGTAAAGTACAAATTCATATTTAGCTATTCATTTTTCATGTGCATTAGTACTAACTAGGAAAATAATTGCTTGTGACATCAAGGCTAAGATTGATGGACGCATAACCGAGCAAAACCGAACAAGCAAACCACCTTTCATATTCTGCACCTCCTAACACAATGCAGTTACTCTACAGGATTTTCGATAATTCGGAAAACGATTAGGAACAAAGAGAAAAATTATGGAAACTCAAATTTTCTAAGTTTCTATTTATTTTTCATTCACTTCTAATCACAGACCTGGGCTGGTCCAACCCTTCACGTAAATTTCCAAACATACAAGTTCCAGAAAAGGAAAAAAAACAACGTGTACGCTCCAAAAAAGCGCGCTAGAACTATGCAAGCGCTTCAGAAATCAAAGAACTTTGTAGTGTTCCTACCCTGCTCATTACCTGTAGGCTCCTCAATCGATTAACCTCAGCGAACAGTAGTGCATATTATTTGATGCTATTTTCAGCATATTATTTGATGCTATTTTCAATGATGCTCAAATTAGGCTACATTAAAGAACTACGCAAATCAATCTGCCGCTACCGTAGCCGTGCTATAAAACAATAGAAATTCATTTTAGTTTTCTAGTGACGTACCGAGAATGAGCACCTAACTCGGCAAAGAATACAAATGAATTCAAAACGAGTACTGTTCGGTCACTTAACAAATTAAATTTTACGAATTCGCTATTAATAAAAAATTTTGTATGCTTTAATTTTAGTAAATCTTCGCAGAGATTACTGTAACGACTAATGCTCAATTACAACAGTTATAAATTGAATTCTGTTCATAAAAATCCCCATGAGACCTTGTTCCGATACAAAAAACAGCACGAACGCTGACGTAGCGGGGATTAATTACAACCAGCACTTTTACGCATCCTCATTCGGCCTAACAGGAGCCGCAAAAGACGGAAGTGTGTCCTTTTGAGAGCATTGCACGCCAACTGATTCACACTCTCCGTGGGCACTCATCAAAACGCTCATGCCGACACAAAAACCAGCGGGCGCTGTGTCGCTCAGCGCGCTTAACAACTTGGGCAAAATGAATTAATGTCACAGCGGCGACTGGACGCCTTGCTCGGCATGGACGCTCTAGCGTGGATTTTTACTGGATGGACAAGGAAAACACTCAAGAGAAGCTTCCTCAAGGAACGCGACTTGCAACAAAAGAGATAAGCTGGTATATGGACGGAAATAACAGACAAACAGAAAATAAATATATGGAGTTCAGCTTTTCACCGTTGAACAATGTCTTTTTAACATTGGTGGTGAGGGAATGTAGAGCAAATGAATAGGTCCATACAAAAAAAAACCTAGTATTAAAGACAAGTGTCTCAATTTGAAATCGATATCAAGATTTTAACATCAGAGGGGTCTTCAGGCCACGATAATCACAATAGTACATAGATTTCCTTATGAAAGCGTGGAAGAACCGCCCCCCCCCTCTAAATCACCTTTTTTAGAGAATCTGAGGTGCCTGTTGCGACAACTACCACTGCCAACACGTTATGTACATATCACCACTGTTATATGCCACAACATACTACAACTATGCAACTCCCAGTGGTAGCTGTCGCAACTTGCATCCTGGACCCTCCAAAAAAAGAAAGGTTAGGAAGAGGTTTTTAGCACTTCTATGAAAGATAAAAAAGTATATATGTATAGACCATGGTGGCCATCGTGGCCAGAAACATCTTCTGACGTTATAATCTCAAAATCACTCCCGGTGTGAAAAAAAAACGTCTTGAGAAAAAAATTGGTTACTTGTGCCATAAAATCACCGGTGAAAACATTTCGCTCAAACTTCGCCTATGGAGGTTACTCGACAAACTGGTAGCAAAAATCGAACGCTTTCCGCACTGTAACTCTGTTTTTGCACGGTCGGGGTAGGTATACGACAAATACGACATTAATAGTATTATCCAGGGATGCTGATCACAACTTTTGTAAACAGTTTCAGCAAAATTCTTACTTTAAAATTTTGGATGAGATCCAGTAAAACACTGCCAATCTTTGTATTAGTATCCTTATAAATGGAGCATTCATAACTGTTCAATTGAGTTTTCAAAAGAGATTTCTTCCCCGAACAACTTCATCAATTTATCGAAGTCACTCCTTTACAGAGAGAAAAAACCTCCGTCATCATTATTAAATATGCACTTATGATATTCGTCTTTCTACCACCCACTAACGATAGCGGGAATCAGCATGCAGCAATCACTAGCGAATACAGAAACCATATGTGCTACACAAACAAATAAAGGTGAAAAAACAATGCATGATCAGCGTTTAGATACCCTAGAGAAAGCGCAAAATAACAGATCCAGGATGTCAGCGAGTGTGGTTGAGGGATGACAGAATGATTGTAAATCATCCATGATAGCTTCAATTCCAACCTTGTGACAAACTACATACATCTAGACATATCAGGGTTAAAGCAGCCATAAAGACTCGAATTTTGCTCGATGTCAGAGTCAATATTGCCATAGCCCCATTCAGTTGCATGGCGTGGACCTAAAACTAAGCGAAAACCTAAAAACTCCAACCTTAAGGATTCTACTCCGGCCTATTGCACCCTTCAATGTTAGGGCGCACAAACAGGTAACTTGGTAGAATTTTAGCTTTCACTGAATAATCGCGCATTTGTGGAGGTTTTATGAATACTACACTCGAATAATGTCGAGGATTTTCCGAAAAAAAATCCATCTAACACAATTAATAATCGCATGTCACATACGAGGTCGCATTCGCCTCTTTACTCCAGCCATTGGCCAGTCCGCTGGCGCAGTTCTCTCGCCAGCCGACCGACCGCAGTCGGTCGGCGCTCATCAGCGCCTCGTCGTGGCCTCGCCAAGGCATATGCTCATATCCGCGCCGCAAAAACTGGGGACAAGGCAATCTCGTGCATGAGATATGGTGTGCGGCGATTTATGGCGTACGATATGTAGCGCTCTCGGAGAGAATGGCGTAATTGCGCGTCCGTGCGGCCTCGATTAGCGGGCGCTATGTAAATGAGGCGCGGCCTGAATCGTGTGCGTGCGTGTGCGACATCCACTTCATCAAAACGCGCTGCCGCGCGAACGCTCATCCCCCGCTTCTTCAGCTACTAATACGACCAGGTTCAGGGCGCGAAGTCCTACACGGGGTCGCAAGGACCTCCAGTTCTGGGGGGGGGGGGAGTCTCAAGCTACTTCTCATTCAGAAGAAGGGATGATTGAGTGGGTTAATGAATCAAGCAAATTAGCAAACCCAAGCCAGAACTACGTTAACCTAAACCAGGGTTCGAACCCATTCAAGACCCAGTCACTGCCCCCCCCCCCCTGCACAAAATTACAAAAAAAAACCCTGAATAGGGAGCCTTTCCACTCAAAATTCGCCTCGAAAGAGCGGAACAACTTATGTTCTACCGTGTTGTCTCGAAATAAAGCCATTTCTCATTCCACGACGTAAACAATTTTCCCCAAGTAGTTATTCAAACACGTGGCTGCTGTTCATTTGTGCCTCCCAAGATGCTAATTAACACGCTTGCTAATTTCTTCTCCGTGAAAAACGAACACACGACGCGTTGATGAAATTGCAAACGAACGGAAAGCATCAGCCAGCTCGCTGTGTGACTGCGCTGCCCATTTTAAATTGACACAGCCTTACACACCCACGTTAACAGGGCCGAGAAATTTCCTCACCGTGTAAAAAGTGTTGGAAATAAATTGAATAAGAAAGGATAATACATACATCAAACCTAAGCAAAGTGGAGTCGTTCTTGTTAGTGATGTGTTCCAAAAACAGGTGTGAGAGATGAAACATCGAAAATTAGGGTCCTTCTTTATGAAACACACTGCATTCGGCATTTTTTCAACATTCTAGTGTTCCATCAATCTTTTTTACAGAACTTTTCTGTGACTACGACATAAACAATCCCCAGCTGAACATCATCCCGTCTAGGTCCCTTTTAAAAATTCGACCGAGGCAAAAACCCGTTGCTTTTTGTTACCAAACAAAAAAGGCAAAAAAAAAACTCTGGAAAGTGATTCTTCCAGATACTGAGCTTTTGGACAATGTTGCAATTTACAAATCTTTCAGTTTGAAAACTCCTATTGGTTTGATAGGCAAAATGATGCTCAATTGCTCATGACAACACCTACATCATTTAGCTAACGCATGACACAGTTTCCGGAAATAAATGAGCTTAAATTTAAAAAAAAGCAAAATATTGAAAAAAAATGGTGGAAGGTTTGAGATCGAGGTAAGTTGAAAGACAGATATCTCTCTCCATTTTGTATTGTAGTCCTCGTAGCTTGAAAAACTGGAAGTTCCCTAAAAAAAGGTTTTGAATAGTCCACAAAAGACTGTGCTGTCCTTCAACTGGTTGGCGTTTGAAGTATTACTAATATTAGCTTTTCTCGATAGCTATAGTTATCAATGGCAACGGATGCGACCGGGAGGAGAAAGGGGAAGAAAATTTGAGGACCAGGTTAGAAAAGTAAGCTTAGCAGAACAATTGGTTCCAACACCACTTTTTTTAAAACTATTCCTAGTTCATAAAAATTATGATCAAAAAAGAACCAAAGGATGGTCAGAACATAATAGTATAGAGAAAGAATAGTCAAAAATAGCAGAATTTTCTCACAATTCTTAGAGAATTTTTGGAAAATTTGACGACCAGTCCTCATGGGTGCGACCAACCGCAACATCCGCGATTTAAACTTTACAACTATGTAAAAACAAATTTAGATTGCGCATTTTTCGTTTAAAAAAACAGTAATTCGGCGAGCAACAGTTTCCAATTTTTGCATTTATCTTGTGTACAAAAATATAGATAGACAAGTGGATCTGAGTAGCAGTGCCGGACGCAGAAAATGAGCGGGGGGGGGGGGGGGGCGTGGGAAAAAAAGAAAAAAGTGGGGTCTCTGCCGCTTTAGGGACCCAGATGGAAAAGAAAACTAATAAAAATAGCAATTAATTTTTACTTGTATTGTAAAGCAATTTCAAAAATTCGGCGACCCATTCTCGAGGGGGGAGGGAGACCACCATCACTGCGGAGTAGTGATATCTACACCATCTCAAAGACTTTCGCCTCTTCCTGTAGATTAATTTATTTCCAATCTTCAAATTTGTCCTCCGTCCACGCGCAACCATCCACGTCGCATCTTCCAGAAGCCCCACATCAATTTCGTAAGAAATCTCAATGTCATGCGCAGTCAGAAGTGACGAAGTCGCGCCGCTGCAGTAATGACCGTTGGCGGCAAAAACGCTAAACACCTCTCGTCACGGCGATGCAGGTCGTACGAGGAAGGCCAGCGCCAGCTGTCATCAAACCCAACACTGCCACCGACTAATTGGCGAACACAGATTTCCGACAATGATCCGCCGCCGCCGCTGCTACTGCGCTGCGCCACCGCGGAAGCGGCGAGAGATCGCGCTGAGTACTGAGGCGGCGCCGCTACAGTATCGGGTCAATCCAACGACTTTTATGGATCCATGCACGCGCATTGCGCATATAAACGGAACCGTATCGCACTTGAGTGCGTCGTGAAGTTGAAAGTGAAATTGAAACCGGGGGGAAGGGAGGGAAGAAGGGGGGGGGAGGGGTGCGTAATATTTCCAAGGGACCTAAAGAGTAATTGATGAACACCTTAGTGCAGCTACAGCTGCTCAAAAAATCTACACTTTTGCATGATTCGATTTGCCATGTGCAAAATTTTGCAGCGAGCAAAATTCCCACGGCGTCATATCCTCTAATGCACAAGGCAGCGCAGACAAGTCTCCTAATATTTGATTTGGCCACTGAAAATATCTTGGCAGGAAAAAATTTTGGAAGAATTCGCCTACGCTAATGTTTTCAAAAGTCTGTGAATGCAGAAATTTTATCGAATATGGATATTGAATATACACAATGGTGCCCTATAATTACACAATATTGTTGCAGAACATGCGGAGCGAGCATTCCATACGGAAGGAGCCAGCGCCCCCAATAAACCGTCAATGAGCGAAAGTATTCGTAGATACCTTTGTAAGAAATTTGAACAGAACGACAGAAAGTAAAAAAAAGCCTATTTCGGGACTTCATCGCACTGCACTACGTACTTCGGCACTGGAAATTTCAAGTAGTCCACCGCGATTTTATTAGTATACATACCTGTTGCGAAACTAATGCACTTTTGCATACTTCATATAAGGGAAATGTGCTCGAGAATCTCCTAGGTTTTGAAGTAGCAGTTAACTATGATTGTTAGTATTATGCATACATCAACGTAGCACCTTACTTACAGGTCTCAAATTGAAGTGTTCCAATACCAGGGCCCCATGCTTCATTGAGATTATCCGCGGTACATGTGCTAACACTGTACAAATTTACCCATCGTTAACGCGGTATCTACATAACTACCCTGAGTAATCTCAATGATGATCATCCAGGCATCGATCTCATCACAGAGATTGCTATAAATGTCATAGTTCTTATGTATTTCCGCTTCCATGCAGAGAGTGACCGTGAAGCTGCAGTGAAAAAAAAAACAATGGAAAGCAAGCATAAATTCCGAGGGTAATATCCCCCGGACCGTTCATTTTTCCTAAACGTCTATTATACACACGTCAATCTGATGTAAATTTGGGGATTATGAGAACGGCTCTATTTCCAAAATACGAAACAGAAGTTTTCCTGTAGATCTGGCAACTAGCCAATGATCTTTAATTAAACAAAAGTAGAGTATTCTAAAGGGCCATGTGGATGAGCTCTGCCACTGGTCAGCCGCATGAATTGAGCAATCGTAGCACTCAAACGCATCGCCCGTGCCAGGATCAGAGCTCCACACCCAAATTAAAGTCCGTTGTTTACGCTTGATATTGCATGGGGTGGTCAAAAATTACCCGTGCATCTACCTTAGAACAAATAAAGAATACGAGCAACCAAGCAACCTTTGATGAGGAGCATAATGAAAGTGTTGGAGTAGATAGAGATGCTGTGCTTTGGACTGCCCTGGGCCAGCTGATTAAAAGAAGAACACCCAAACACGTCCTGTTCTGGAACCCCGGGTGCGGAATAAAATGCCAGTTTTCTGTGCGGAAATGATACGATGGCGTCTTCTAGCTTCCGAGCACTTGCGTTCGCGTTGTCAGAGAATGTTTTGGAGAAAAAATGCTTTGTGCTCAATAATTATCAATTAGTGAATGATCCGGAAGCTGTCATTGAAATCTGAGTCTATAGCACCTCATTGTACGGATCAAGCATTAAGGTTCTGCTGCACGGGTAATTTTCATGCACCCTGTGAAAATAAGGAATAAAGTACTAGGGATTACAAAAATGGTTTCAAGACTACTTTCTTCTTTTTTTTTTTCGTTGCCTAGTGCAACACTCTGGTTCAAGTATTATTCGCGGAATGAAAATTAGCGAGTTTATCTTCTTGAAGGGTTTATTCTATAAAATTAATTCCATTTTCAAAACAAGACGAGAAAATGGGATTCATGCGTGAAAAATCATGCGAATATTAACTGCATTCGGGCATGTGTGCTTGACTGGTAATCATTTATTAGAAGTCTTCAACTATCCCTCTGTAAAAAAAAAGCAGAAACTTATGCTACGACCTAATAGATTTCTGCATGCTACGACCTAATAGATTTCTGCTTCAGCTGCTAAAAAATTGTAATACACCTTGTTATGCAACTCGCTGGAGACTCCAAGAACGTAAATAGTCGTTCACCCATGTGAAAACAGCCGCCGTGAGAGCATGTTTAATTACCAGTTGAAGATGTTAGTGAGAAGCGCGCAAGCAAAACACAAAGGTCGCAAGTACGTCGCGGCGGCTCATTAGGCTCGTCTCCACCTGTGAGAATATGCGCTAGCACAGCAAACTATCCCCAGCGTATATCAAATGTGAAACTCATGGGACGCACCGGCACTTTTAACATCGGCTAATGGTGAAGATTACTTCAAAACGTTATCATTCCGTCAACAATTATCCCCATGTTCAGTATTTTGAACAGTGAAGGAATTTTCCAGCCACCTTCATGTAAGGGGGGGGGGGCGGCACTTAGTTACCCGAGATGTTAGGTGCAGCCGGAGCGAGGAATGCCGCATAGACCGATCAAAGCAAATATCCTTCCGGTCAGAACTATCCTTGGGCTCCAGAGCACATTAAGTTTTTTCCATTAGGTGGGCATTGGTAAAATCAAGGTTTCAGGAAGGAAAATGAAGTCTAAAAAGATTTATCATCGATGATAGTCAAAAGTAAGGTAGAGATTCTGCAAAACATCGGGACTCTGAGCTGCTTTTAGTTGCTTCAATCAGGTTCAGGTTTTTTTTAAATTAAAATCGTTTAGTAATTCCATCTCATAAAGTAGTAGCACATATTCGTCGATTACTGGGACTTTCGCAAATGAGCACAGAGTCCTAGAAAATCGGAAGATTCTGTAAATTGTGAAAAGATGAACTGGTGAGAAAGAGTGCCTAAGAACAATTTTATCACTCTATCATGACCATCATCACCGAAATTAGAGCACTGCATTGATGTCTTAGTGCCGATAGCAACTACAAAGGGCGCTCGCTTCCCTTAGTGCCAGATGTCTCACACCCGCCCTTCTCTTTTCAATTTTTTAGGGTCAAACAAAGTTTTAGGTGTTGTCAGGCGTAACGGAACCGTAGCACAACACCTGTACAGTAGCTCCTACTTGTGTAATTGCAAAGGCGACAGCACGCATTCACGCTTCGTTGCATTTTCGGACTCTAAGCGATAGCGCGCAACCATCACGCACACTTTCCAAAATTGTACTCTAGTAGATTGCTATGGAATCTGAAACGGGTTCTGAGCGTTTACTTGAGTTATCATAACTTGGGTCAAACAAAGTTCTATTAGGCCAGTAAGTAACTTTTCCGTGTAAATATTCATCTGAAGATTTTGAGAAAAAAATACATTCAGAATCTTCGGTGATAGAGATGGCCTCCACTCTTTTAAAGCTGGATTTTCATGATCTGAGTGTTACAGAACATCTTTGCAGCACTTTCTACGTGTATTGGTTTTTTTTCACATTTCAAGACAGCACCCATAGAAATTTCTCTGAATTCCGACATTATAGGGGACGTAGAACTCATATCCAAAGGTGAAATGACGCAAAAGGCAATGGTAGGAATTCCAAGAAACAATGCGTGGTATCTCGTGCGTTTGAATGCACGCAAATGTGTTCGTTGGTCTCAATACAGAATGAGAGAGCCACAAGTGGGTAAAGCGGCTGAGCCTGAGTAAGCTGGCGCATCGTTTAGCCATCCGGCAACGTCAATGGGCTGTGGCCTTAGCCTCTACTGCAATATCTTCACAAGTATGTGGCGATTTTTTGTGTACTACTCATTCACTGTTGTGGTTCACTCGCAACCGCAACCGCAACGTTGGACTCTGATTATCTAAAAAGTGAAAAAAGAGGTTGTCATCTACGCCCTCAAATCCGAATAAGTGGACTATGTGTTCTGCTACAGACATTTTCTGGACATACTAGATGCTGCAAAACATAGGTAGTACGCGTATAATGGATGCGTCGTATATATAGATAGAGTTCAGTCACAGAGTACATAACTCTCTTCGCAAGGGAAATCATGTTTACTCATTGTTGCTGCGCCAAGATTGAGCACAGGTGAAACGGTTACAAACTTACGATTTTTTTTTGAAATTTTTAAGCCAAAAGAATCGCTGGGCGACTCTGATCAGAATGATACACGTGATTCCCAAAGAAAGTGCCAAAAAAACTCGCTTCTAGGTCCTTTCTTTTGAGGATAATTCGGGGTACTCAACGAGGCATCTGCCCCAAAAAGCGCTATGTGCAAAATCTTTACCACCAGTTGACCATTGAGACATCTGCCTTAAAGCTGTGCTGGTGGTGGTATCGATCGATGACACCGCGCCTCTTTGTGACAGATGTCAAAATGGGCTCCTCGAAATCTCTACAGAAGAAAGAGCATGAAAATGGGTTTTTTCGGCATTTCTGTAGAGGATTCTCTAAAACTTGTACAGATTTTCGTTCATAGCTCCTTCGGAAAATGTAATTGCTCTCACAATAATGGGGAACTGGCGACAAGAGATATTCCAAGGGTATATTTCATCTACTATACAGTTTTTTCTTCTTTTCTTGGAGAACCTGAGATGGCTGGTGTGCTGAATGAATGAATGAATAAACAAATAAGCAAATAAATTAACAAGTGAATAAATAATAAACAAATAAAACTCATCAGTGTAACCTAGCCTAACCACCGTATTAGTATGCCTAAGAAGTTGTTATCTCCTTGCTTGTCTTCATGTGATTGCTAATGATACAGACAAGAAAATTCAACAATAAAAACTTAATATTAATCCGACGATGACATAAATATGGTCACTAGCTCCACTGGAATTACGAGATAACAAGCAATAGTAGATATTTGAGAAGCAATGGAACTCCCACGATAAATCTGAACCCATGGCGCCTACAGGAAGTGGAAGACGAGCTTGAATCTGATTCCTGCTGGCTAACAGAGTTTGATAACCGAGGCGTGAACAGTGACAGCCGGATTACCTCAGTTCGTAAAAGTACAATTTATACCGCTTCTAGTGCATTTAGATGATACACATCTTTCAAGCCGACTACCACAAGTAGAAAGTAATAACATTCTAATGTTCTGTATAAAAACACTCCCGCGCACCTCTTTCCGAACTGTGTCAGTATGCAGCTGAGCCATTTTTCGCTGCAACTCAACAGTCTCCGCAGTTGGGCCTCGTCTTCGGAAATACCCGGCATACTCAATAGGTGCTGTTTCAACGGCACACAGTTTAAAAGCCCAGTGAGCAGCTTGTCGAATAGCACGGACATCACTGAAAATCTCAGAAAAAAATGAATACTTCGACAAATAAATACTGCAAAATTCATTTCCACTCACTCCTCTACGCTGGCGCCATACAGAAGCCAACGGATCTCTTCGTCAGCGTCTTCTACAGTACGCATCGCTTTAGCTGACTGGTTGAGTTGATGAATCAATTTGTCGACAAGAGAATGGAACACCTAAGCGATAGTATCCAAAACGTGCTTCACAAAACTCAACAGGAAACACTGCTTTCATTACTTGGGAGGTGGACTACGTGGAAGCTGTAAGAAGCACTCTTAAGTACAATAATCAAACCCACATTGAGAAGCGCTGCTGGTATAGGTGTTTTCTTTCTGTTCTTCAAACTATGCAGTTGTGGGCTAATATAATAGAGCCATTCACAAATAGCAGCAAGAACCCATCCACCCTGGATATCCACCTGGAATAAAGTACTACTTTTCTAGAAAGAGTCTTCGAAAGAAGATATTAAATACTAATGAAGCTAGCAATATCCAGTTTATGTAGGTGGAGCACATTCTTTTTCAAATGTGGAAAGATAAGCACAAACCTCTTGCTCTCGTGGCAGGTCACTGCGCTCACTCTCTGATTCTTCTGAGTCCGCACCAGACGAGCTGCTATCCCTGCTTCTGGAGTCATCCTCACGATCGGACTCACTTCTCACTCTTCGCCTCCGAATGCGAATAACCTAGTTAAAAGCCATTCACAGTGATTTTTAGAGAAAACCTCGGTTTTTTTTTACCTACCTCATCATCGTCTCGTACTTCCTCAGACTGAGTAATGACTACCTTATCAATAAGTGGTAGGTAGCAGCTGCATAACAACGTAACACAGCCGATGAATGCATCCTCTATAAAATCGAAATTTAAGGGAGATATATGACGCTGCCAACGAATTTGTCCTAGTAAAATGCAAAGTAGAGAATGGATGGCCATAAACCGCACCATTCGGGTAAAATGGTGGCAACTCGAACTGTCCGGATTGTGGCCATCCATTCTCTACTTTGCATTTTAACTAGGACAAATTAGTTGGCAGCGTCTTATATATAAGGAAATCTAAACGAGAACTTCTACAAGGCAAGGGGTTCTTGATTTCTGAACCAAGATTATAATTTATTACCATTTCCGCTTTCCACAGCCTGCCTGGTACTAAGCGAGAGTATCAACAGCAATGAAGACAGCTGCTGGTCACGTACTGGATCACTCAATGACTTGATTGCTTCTACCAAACGAATTCCCTCGCTGTCGAGATTTGTTCTGCTGTAAAACACAAGGTAAGGTCAAACAAACATTTTGATTAATCGTTCTCAATATAATAAAAACTGCAATAATAAAGAGGATAAATAATAAAAATAAAAGGCATCCTACCTGTAGGACACCAGGATGATGAATGGTATAGATAAAGCGAAGGAGGAAATCTGATCGTTCACTTTCTGCTCGAACGTCTTTTTCAGATTATCCCACGCTTTCTGGAATGGCCGCCGAGCCAATAGTGCAAGTAAGAAAAGCCTCAAATTGAATAGACCTCATCATGGTACTGTCTTTTTAAAATAATATTTCTGTTTTAGTTCCCTCTAGAATCACACTCCGCAACTGTCAAAATGAATGAAAATCCGACCTCACAGACTTCACTGGCGTTTCATTGATAGCCAGCTGGTTGAAGGCCTGACCCACATCCGCGTCCATCTCTACCGCTCGGCGGTAATACACAGTTGAAAGAGACGACTGGTCGGTATTTTTGAGGTACCTGTGAAAATTCTAACATTGGAGCATTAAAGTATGAACGGTCGAAATGCCCTGCTGTGATATAAGGGCATTTGTGACGACCTGGCGCACCACTATGCCTCTGGCTGCTTACATAGCTTACCCCAAGTACCCATTTTGTAGAAAGTCTGTCATGCTTTAAAAACTACGACACTTCGCCAATGACTGAGGAAGAGACTCACCTGTGTAAATCTCCAAGGAAGAGATTGTACATAGCGGCATGCCTTGGACTTTCTGCTAACATGCTCTGCAATTCACCACAAAATACGGCCACCATCACGTCGAACCAGTTTCCGTCAAGGTTCTGCAGTAGAACATCGATAAGGAAATTCCATAAATGTGAACTATGAAGATATAGTACATGCAATCATTGTTCTAGTAAGCCCCGCGATCGATTCTCCAAAATGCATGGATGGAAAACCTTCACAATGCATGGATGAAAAAACTACGCCTCAGTAAATCAAATAATTTCATTTCCTTAGTGAATTAGTTCCAGTAAATTCACAAAGTTCTAAAGCCAACAACAGCGAAATATCAAAAATTGGGGGAAAGAAGAAAAATTAAGAATACCATAACGCAGAACCCAAAATTTTCTTTTGTATAGCTTCCTGTCAGCAATGCAAGCATTCTCTTATTGGTGTCAATGCAGGAAAGTGACTCCAGTATTTTAGTTACGGAAGAAAAACCACGACTCAAGTATTTTAGTCAAGAAACTGCTGCATAAGTTTGACTCCCATTGATAAACATTCCACTCAAGTCTTCCAATAGAGAGACTATTGTATAACAGATTTAGGATTGACGGACCCTTGATGATGTCAAAATGACCGTCTACGAAACAGAGGCTTGTGCCCTTCACTTCCGCTCCAAATTAAAGATATAATTAACCTTCTGTTTCCTAAGTTTCATGAGTGGCTCGTAGTACGCCGCTTTCCAGAACAATTCCAATGCATGAGCATTCTCGTCGGATTCGTCCAATTCTGAGAGTATCCGTCTTAGCCTTAAAAAAGAATTTCAAGCCAACAGAACAAACCAGAAAATTCAGGCTGTGTAAGGTTAACTACTTATTGCCAGTCTACATCAGTAGTATGACACCGTACGATATAAGGACGCCAACTCGCATGAAAAAAGGAAACTTACTTCTTCCGAATAGCTACGGAATGGGACGAGTTGATTCCTTCCTGATCATACACCTTCCGGAGTGCTAAGCAGTATTTTCCAACACGTTCCATTACCTGCATAGTTAAATGAAAGCAATGTGAACATGGGTAATAATTACACAATTTCTATAGTTGATGGATTTAGGTGGTAGTTTGGCTAAAACAGCCGAAAACAGCGATCCTGACCAGCTGGCTCAATGCCGGCCTCATTATCTCTCAGCATTCACCCATAATTAGATGACAGCGAGTAATTCCTTAGAACCATGAGATACTACATGACGATAACATCGTGCGTTAATACAATTTTTTTTATAGTTCTAAGTTCTTCAATTTCTATTTTTTCCTTCAACTATCTCCACTTTCTTCGCATTTTTATGCTCTGCTTTTCTATGCTGTTTCTCCAACTTTCTTCACACGTGAAACGGACATGGAGCGTTATACCCGGAGTGGGCGGTGCTGACGGGCCCTGCGGTTGGCCGATCAGATGAACTGATCAGTCGTAGAGCTTGGCCGCTCCCCCATTTCAGGTATAACAAACCCTGTTTGGATATGGAGTATACAGCTATGAAATGGGACGGAAGGAATCAACTCGTCCGTAGCTATGTACTCCATATCCAAACAGGGTATGCTGAGTATTTGCAATTAGATACAGTCCGTTTCTCTCGATGAAATAATTTGGGAGACGATAAAGAGGGGGAGAATAAAGGAAAGTGTGAAACAACTGGTGAGAGAGGGGATGGGGAGAGTTATACTTGGAATGGGGAGGAGGCCAAGCTCTATGACTGGTCAGTTTACCCGATCGGCCAACCGCAGGGTCCATCAGCACCGCCCACTCCAGGTATAACGCTCCACACCCATTGTGTCCAACCCATTGTGTTTCGGTTTTTGTCTCTAATAACATTACATTATCAGCGTATTATTCTGAAGGACCAGAAATGTTGCTTTGGATAAATTCCATTTGTGGCATGGCAAAACACAGTAAATCTTATTTTCATTGGCAACAAAGTAAAACTTTACAACACCGGTTCAGTTGCGATCACCAAGCGAAGCCACTTATCCAGTAAAATGCACTTAAGAAGAATTCAAAGCCGAGTCGATTCACAGTCTCAGTTTCATGATTATGTTGCTTGTGCAACCGCTACTCAAACCAACAGAAGAATTTCAAGCCACCTCTGTGAAAAAGCTCCACTAACAATATAGACCTACAACAGTGTTCCAGTAAATCGATATGCAGAAAACGAGCAAGAAAAACGACTGGTCGCACATTCCTGCCAGGACTTTAATAAAGTTCCAGATTTTACTCTCAGGCGCAGTGTGAAATTAAGAGTTAGTGTGAAGTCAAGTTTAAACGAGCTCTTACCTAGAAGCATCTGCACAAAGTATGGTCTACAACAAAAAATGATTATAGAAAGAGGTCCAACAGCTGGAGGCAACAAAAATAATGAGGTTAAGCAATAGCTTTCATCACTCCTTTGTACAGAACAAAAACTATAATTCCTATTGTTGTAGGGATGATGAAATTAGACCAAGTAGGCGAAAATACGATATCTTTCCAATTACATCCACAGCCAGGAGTTTTCTTTTCCGAAGCTGAAGAGGTCGCGGGCGCAGAGCTAGCTTGGACTTTGCCTGGAAATTGGAAATTTCACTACACAACTCTGCACTTACGCTGGAACATACGCTGTAACCTAAACAAACGTACCAATTAGGTATTCCTTGGCCATATCCCTAGCATCTTTGGAGTGACCTACATCTTCAAATGAGGCAGTGGCATCCTGTAAGAACGGCAATAGGGATTTCACATGGAGTTATACAGGAAACTATTGACTCACAAACCTTTCCAGCCAGTTCAGCGATCACTTCCAATCCACCAGGGTGCTCATCAAGGAACTTGCTGACATCATAAACCTGCAACTGTTTGTTACAGAACCGAATATATTTGAAATTGACAAAACTCTACCGCTAGAGGACCCTGACGTGCAGAATACTAGGCAACACCAACTATAGAAGTGTCGTTCTGTCACAAGTATGGAATAACACAGCAGGCTAGTTCGGAAGAAATTGGAATATAAATCTTATACTACCGATTTTGATTTCCTAGATTTGTTCCTGTGATGATTCCTCACCCAAGCCCAGCACTTCTAGTCAAAATTCGAACGCTCTCCACCACGTCTCGTTTTGACGCTGTGCAAAACGATACTTTGCGCGTTTCGTTCTCAAAATAGATGGTCGCTTCAAAAATCATTCTGATAGATTTATGTGTCTCTATCACCCTCGGAATTATTGTTAATACTTGTTATCGACTAAGATTAGTAATGTAGGCATCGAAGAAAGAGTTCAGCGTCAGATGTATGGTGGTAACTGATCTGGGGCAAGTCGCATTGGGAGGGAAAGGAGGAAGAGTACCATAACTTGAAAATAGGAAAGCGAAACGATGTTTTATGCCTTTCAATATCAGGTTGGCCGCACAATACTTTCCAAGCTTGCTCCAAGCAAGCATTCACTTCAAGCTCATTTCGAGTGTTTACATACATCCTACACGACGTTGATTGCAAACATATGGTCCTATAGTCTTATGGTCCTGTACAGTACGAGATTAACTGATATCTCGTTGTTCTGACTTTGTTATAAGTATCTGCCAGAATAGTGGTGTTACAAACGTCGTGAGACATGTGATTTTGCATCAGCATTCCCTTTAAAGTGCATTCGAACATACATTTCAGGTTATGTCATAGAAACGAGTCCACATTATTCAACTTCTTGAATGTTAGACTACCCGAAACTGGTTCTTCTAAGTTTAGTCTCCATCCTTGCTGTTCTACATTAGCTGTCTTCCAATAGAATAAGCAAACGAGATATTACGAATATTTTGGACCAGAGCCACAAGAGAAGAAGTCTAGTATATACACCACAATCAAGAAGGAGCTAGAACCGTACCGAGACCTTCGAGTGTTTAGACATACTACACGGTAGAGCACCTTAGAACCCAATGGACACGTCAAAAAGCTAATAGGTCCATGCACTTAACATCTGCACTCAAGTGCATGCCTCCCACGAAAGACGCTGATAAGAAGTGCTCGATGGGACTTTTTCAAGATATGCAGCATATCAGGGCAAAAGACGCATAATAAGTAAACAAGGAAGTGCAGTTTCCCACAACGTCACTAACACTATTACTAATCAATAAACACCATAGTGATTATTCGTTACCACCTGCATTTTCCAGCATCTCCGAGACATCAAAATGACTTGCAGCTTATGGCAATTGAGAACCAATCATAAGGGAGCAAAAAGAAGCATTTTCTCGAAAATGAAAATGAAAGTGAGAACTGGGCGAGACACTTCAGAATTTACTGTTACGTTTTTTATCGATCGAAACGCCTAATCAGTTATCGTCACTGTAATCGTACGAGTTGCTCTTCACAATTCTATCGATCACGTGGCAGCTGGTGAGTTTCTCTTTTATGGCGTGACGAGAAACCCAGTGATAAAAATAACCCCCCCCCCCGTTACGAGAAGCAAAAGCTGGCAAAGAAATATAGTGAGAGGTGCACTTATGGCAGCTACTACAAAAATTGACAATCCCTAAGCTTCGATGCCAATCCTTGACCTTCCTTCCAGTGGGATTCGGAAATACTGGATCGTAAAACCGATAACACATCCAACTAACAATTAGAAAACTATCATGGTACATGCGGTGAAGCCAATGTTGGTAGCATTTTACCTTATGTAACCCGCTTATACCAATAAAATGCTAAACGACTTCAACAACATTAGGTAGGAAAGAAGAAAGGTTAAAAATTACCTTGCCATCAAGGACAATCCAACATGATCCTATCGTGTTGTGTTTTTCGACTTCGGCAAGGGAAATCTCTTTCAAATTATCAGTCATCTGTAAAATGATGTTTATTATGAAACGAATTTCTACATAGTCGTAACACAGCGAATCAAAGAGAACTTCGATAGAAAACTCAAATGCGTGATAACGATAAGGCGGAATGCAACGAAATGTGAGCAGGCATTTGGAACAAGTCAATAATGTTACAGCGATAACAAACACACAGTGTTCGATTGATAGAGAATGAAAACTTAATTTGCCTTTTTGAAGCTGGAAGTCATGTAGCACAGAGGGCGGAAAGAAGATGCAGGGCAACAATGCACATAACATATAATAATTAATCATTAAAAAGGCTTTGGAAGTTCTCATACAATCCAGTATCATCATATAAGTGTTAGAGACCAGAAAGAACATGCATAGGAAGGTCAGAGAACAAGAAATCGAAAAAGAAACTAACACAAAACAACCCATTTTTGATTGCGGCACATAGACAGTTCCCCGTTGATGAAAACCGGTGCTCTCTGCGGGAATCGCGACACTTACGCAACTGTACAAGGACCATCAACTCCTCATGGCATAATTGCTCATCGCCCTCAATTCACTACTAGTTTCACTCTTCGAAACACCGAAGGAACTACATATGTTTCTTCTCACTGATGGATTACATACAACGAAAAGTTGTTGAGACCAGCACCTACTGGGCTGGGATTTACGAAACGACAACCGCGCAATTCAACGATGGTTAGCGTGATCGGTTATCGCATGGACTATGTAGTGCTAGGAGATGCACGGTGTGAACATTGGTTTCCTGTCCTGGTTTTACTCGTTTACGCGTTGATGAATCCTAGCCCTGGAATCTCCATGCTTGAGAAAGTTGTGCCCCATGCAATTATAACGAGAATTGCTGTCGACCAGCGGAAATACTGGGGCGAAGGCTATGCTCACAACCTTTTGATATGTCCTCTAGACCAAACGATGCGCCAGCATACGTAGGCTCGGTCACTCCCACAAGAGCACATGGCATCCACGTGATGGGACCCACGGACATCAAGGCCCGCGTATTCAAACGCAGCATCACCCATGACCTCAAGCTGGTCTAGGGGATGAACATTTGGGCCTACGTGTACCAACGTGGGTTAACGAGCGATGCGGCGCCTCCAATATTTCCGCTGCAGTAATATTAGCCTTCACTTTGTATGCAGTCACCCAATGGTCAACACGTGAACGGTTCTTCCAAACTGAATCGAGAAGATCTGAAAATTGAAAGGAGCTATATTAATTAGGCAGTGGAAACTAATGAGGCCACTACATCTCGGGTGCGTATCACCGTGAGAGAAAATTGGGCGTTACCAGGTAACTGTGATCGGTGGATTCGATCAGTGTGCCAATCAGGGCACGCGTAAATCCTGAGATCCCAAAGAGAAGAACAGATTTACCATGAGATGATAACATTAGTGCTAAGATACAGCTTCATGACATGACATTTTTGGTTCCTTGAGAAGTGAAAATGGAAGCACTACATGGAAGGAAGCACTTTGTTAGGGCTTTTTGACGACAAAGATTCCGAGCTGTCTCGGGAAGCCTTCAGCAAGTATGTAACATCACTGTGTGGACAGACCTACCTGGCACGACAACTTCCCGGTTCATAAATACTGGCGAAAACAAAAGGGCAATCGACATTGTTACATTACAGCCGTTGTCGAACCCGCTGATCGAAGACGTGCCAGTCCCACAGTCTCAGTACACGCTAAGAAGACCAAACACAATGTCGTCACACAGAGAACACAAAAACGCGAAGGAATTTTGAAAACAGTGATCGGTGTGCAAGCAGTGCACTTTTTAACCTGCGCAAATATGTCATTTGCGCCGGCGAAGACCAGAGATGTCTAGCCAAAATGAAGTCTTTGCAACACTAACACAACAAACAATGGCATGAGCAAGGGTGGTATACATATAATCGTGTGCTGCGGAAACACCAAAGTAATTGTCGTTTGGATTTGTCCACTAGCCCAAATCCGAACTTCGAGATTCATTCCGCGCAGGGATTTTGCCCAAACTTAGAGTTAATTTAGACCCAAACAAGTTCTAGTAACAGCAAGTGAATCCAGCCATGTAGTTCGCTTTTATTATTAGCTTTCGTGAGCACATGCTGGTGTAATAAATCTTAAATAGCAAATCTGATCGTTTGAGACAAGTCGGAATCTAGCTTTAAGAGAGCTACCTAAAACGTGAGCCATGGTAATGAGTCTGGTTAATTAGGAATCTTCAAAGAAAATGAGTGCAGTTAGACCATCGAACTATGGAAAACTGAGAAAAACCCTTTGGGTGAAAAGACGCAATCCCAACTAACTAGAAGTCTTCAGTAAAAGAGGGAGACTTCTACAACTATTAAAAGCGGAAATTTCAAATTTACGAGCATATAGTCATAATAGTTAGCACATAATAGTGTATTGAGTATAATCAGATTCGCGAACTCGATTCCGAATAGGATGATCGTTTGGGTATTCGAAAAAAGAGAAGAATAGAACCCTCAAGGATTTATAGGAAGATATCCAGGGTTTTACCTTTTCTTTTCTCTGCATCAGATCCTAAATTGCTAACTACTTGATCGATCTTTATTCACTGCTGAGTATGGCATCTAACAAGCGGTAGAAATTAAAACCTTCAACTTACAAAGGAAAAAATTCCACAAACACCACACCGTGGAGCTTTTCAATTTCCAGCCGTCTATTTCTCTGTAAAGTCCGTAATCCTCAGATCGACGAAATTACAGTACGCCAAAAATAAGGGACATGTCGCATTTTGGATTTTTGAAGGCAGGGGTCCACCTCATTCCGTTGCTGGCGTTAAGGACATATCCTAGGCCTTCTGGTCATGTTGATCCCTGTAATGTACATCAGCAGGCACAAAAATGACAGGAGCCCCATTTTTGAAGCGGTCGAAATGGCTACATTTTTGGAGCCCAGAGGCGGATCGCTCCAAAAATCCGATTGCTGTGCTGGCTGCCTGCCGCGGCTACCGCGGTGGCCAACGAGTCTTGGCGTGTTCAATCGATTAGATCAACGGCTTCACGCGTCAACTCGAGTTAACAATCTGCTACAGAACCCGTCCAAGAAGACGGGTTTAAAGACCATTTTGAGACTATTTACCTATACCGCTGGATCCAGCATGCCAAGGAGATGTAGAATCTGCCATTATCTCAACCATGAATGTGAGGTGGACCCCTGCCTTTAAGCCCTCTAGTTGTCCTCGTTGTGGGGTTCGAAAGGAATCAATTTGTGTTGCGTTTTGCACAGCAATAAGAATTAGTATAACATATTTCGCATGCAAAGGGATGGAAACTCTGCGTCGTGAACTCTGCTCTCTCCCCAGTTATCCTCAGTGCTTTTATAAATAATGTTTCAGGTATGAATAACCTAAATCATATGACAACTATGGCCAGCGAATCCTTCTTGATGAATGTGAAGGAGGAGGCCAACTGTATTCTTGCCGAAATCGTCCGACTGGCCGCATTCGTCTCTCAGGACTTCATCGACCCAGCTTCGTCGAAGTACAAGCTACTAGTACTGGATTTCAACTACTTCACTCGTGCTGCTCATTACGAAAAGTTGATAGAGGAGAATGAGGTGCCATTTGCTTCTTTCATGTTGTTCTGAAAGATAATCACTTTTATCGCCAAAATGTGTTACTTTCGCTAGAGGTTTTCTGCATACTCTTTTGCGCTAAGATGTACTTTTCACTATGAACTATTCCTCTTTATTCCGTTTGTATTCAATTCTACCCAAATAATATGGGAAAGACGGGTCCAAAACTGACTATGCATTCCTCGTGTGATCTAACTCAAAAAGCGTTGAAAGGGCATTGTGAGGTTGCCGCTATACTCCACGCGAAGTATAACACTCTGCATCGCCATTGCCAGCGAGCGACATCGAATGCGATACTATCGATTTTGGGCGAAGCATTGCTGGAGTCATTGCTATACAAGCCTCTTGTAGTCGATATATGTCAAAATCGATGTCACCGGAGCTCCGGCGATGCAGGATGCTATATTTTAGAGTTTGGAGTTTAACTGCGTTTTCGTAATTTCCGAAACACTGCGAATAAATTTTGAACTTGGGACTTGTCAATACGGGTGAATCTTTCGTAGTTTTCTTTTTTGGAGTTCTTTCTGATTTGCGCCAAAACGATCTCACAAACTCTCGCTGTGTCTAGAGTTCATCATTGTACATCATGAACGCGCTAGTCCTCTCACTGCTCATTACAGGAACTTCAAGACAGCTTCTACAATACATACGGAGACTTGTTGTCAAGGTTTTCAACACTTTTCCAAACTATGGCGAATTTTATTTCAAGCATAAAAGAGTGCGTTTTTTTTTTCTATTTTTTTCATCCTTTTCTCTTATTATTCTTCGTTTTCACTGTACGTTCCAGGTATTGTGATCAAGTCGGCCAAGAAAGAGTTGGAATCTCTTATTTGGATATCGTAGATATTGAGGTTTTATACAATGTGGGGTTGGTTCTCTTATATCTCGAGAAATACCTGCCAGGACCTGTTCGTGAGAGGATCTACGTCGCAATATATAGAAACAGGTACATCTTGTCCCTATTTCATCTGCAGGTAATTTGTTAATAACGTTCACTTACAGTGATGAGCGTCGAAATGTTGACTTCCTAGTAGATTTTCTGCGAATGTGTTCGGCTCCTGCAGAGCCATGTTATCTTTTCGAGTAAGTTTCACCATTTGGGCTTCATTCAGCCATTTAATCTCCTTGAACGAAATGTAATAGTTCTGCATGTTCCCATTTCCAGACGTGTTATGATGAACGACTCATTCGTTGAAAAATGTCTTTCATGTTGTGAAACCATCCATAGAGAGGTAGATGAAGTTATTTTTCCTATTTTTGCCTTTTTTCTTCAACTTTATTTTGCTTTGGAATTTTTAGTTCATATTTTCAGGGCATCAATGACTTTGGGGAAACTTACGTTGATAGAATCACATTAGTCAAGTGGATATTTGTCTGTCTTCTCTTCAAACCGTCTACACTGAAATCTGACTTCTCGAAGATGCGTCAAATCGTTGAGGATTTCTTTCGTGATGAATGGGTGAGTCATTCATGGGCTCTCGTGTGACTTTCTCATAAAAATGTTGGCTTCCAGGTACTCCAACTAGGTCTAGGCCTAAACGTTAACCTATTGGATTCGTGGCAACCTTATCGTGCAGCTATTACTGCCCTTACCAATCAAGTAGATACCACCAAAGCTAAGGACATGGCAGCTTATCATTACAATGCGCTTTCAAAGCTTACTGTTCCACAGGTACGTAAGGCTTGCGACTTCAATGAAACTTCAGTTTAACACGTTCGCGACCGCGTGCACAACCGGTCGAGCAGCGATGTTTGCTGCGTGGGACCGCTTGCCTGCCCAGTCATGCACAAATGCTTAAGGGAGCGCGCGTGTCCTACACACACAGACCAAGTCAAAATCGCGATGTCGTGAACGTGTTAATGTGACTAGTTCTGCTCTTTGATCGGGTATAGCTTTGTTGGAGGTTTCGAAATTGCTTGAAACTTTGTAAATGCTACTTCCTCTGATGTAACAAGTCTGCTTACTTTCTGTTTCACCCATTAAGGGCAAGATATTACCCAACGACTTCGATGCCAACATCCGGCTTATTTCGCTGTACAACTCTTCCTTAAGATGGCTAATTTTGCACACATGTAAGTTCCTTTCTGTACTAACCCTAGGTCTCTGCATTGTCTCCTTGTTCATAACTACTGTGTCATAACTCTGGATTACCTTATTTTCGCAAATTGTTCTCTTTGTTCCCAAGTGAATTTGCTTCTCCAGTAGCTCCGAACGCATCTGAGACAAATGAGCCACCTTCTCTTCTGTCTGGAAGGTGTACTAGTCCGAATCACGCAAGGATCATGTTTTGGCCCTGGTTGCAGTCTATGCTCTGGCGTGATATCGCATCTTCCAGTTAATCCTTCGATAAATTATATGATATTCCAGCTAAAACATCTACAAAGAAAGCGTTGTCATATGTTCAAGCGATAGATATTTATCCGCAGTTCGAAGAACAGTCCCTTGCACTGTTTTTACGAGTTTCCAGCTTCGAGATGGATTTCCTAACGGTACGTTAGGCTACATCAATGCAAGCGTTGACATTTGCGCGACTAGGATGTCGTTTTAGGCTTACAGGGATGCTCTACGTAATAAGGAGGAGAACATCAAGAAGTCCACATCTTCCACATGTTCCATCATTTCCGAGATGGCTCAGTTGTTCACTCAGGATTTTGGTTCTCTCAACAAAGAAAAGAAAAGTACGTTTGCCATTTCTTGAGTTTGCCATATTTAGTTGAACTAATCGCAAGATTAACGTTTTAAGCGAAATTACATAACTGGTTCTTGCTTATGAAGAAGACATTAGAGGAGTTGGAACTCAATGACAAACGAAATGCGGAATTTGTGAGTCAAGTGAAGAGAAGAATCACTCAGGTACAACGTTTTTGGTATTTTTTCGCCATGGGTTCGTTTGTTATAATACCAAGATACAATCTAGGTGGGAGAAATGCTGGATTTGGGTGGAAACCTTAGTGTGGCGCAGTATTTACATAAGCTGGAGTCTCAGTTAGATTACTTGTCGGCTTTGTACAATGTAAGGGAGGAAGAGGAGCGACGAATACAGCGTAGCGCAGAACCATCGTATATGTGGCCTATTTTGGGTGGGTATTCCAACGTTGCATGTTATCCAATCACTGGCTAATTGTATCCGCTGTTTTTGCTGTAGATGATTGGACTCCTCGCATTCAACGTAGAATATTGGAGTCGTCAAATGTCCATGCTATTCGCGCGCTGTTCTTCAAGCTTTCGCTTTCGATCAACACATTGTGCGAACAATTCCAGAGCGAAGAGAGGAAAACGTGAGTTTCTCTTGTTCTCATTACTTTCTCTGGGTCGTTTGCAACAAGACTTCTTTCCTGAAATTTCAGATTTTTGGAAAGACGTTCTGACATATAGATAAACTTAAAAAATCGCGAATTGGGGCGGGTTATGTTCGTGTGATTGGGCGCTTCTCATAATGGTCCTTTAAAGGAGACATGAACCGCCTCTTTTTTTCCCTCGTCTTTACTCACAACCTTGATTTTTCAACCAATTGATTGCCGAGGAAGTATGTTACGGCATAACCTTCTAGTGCAACTCCTGCTTTCAGATTAATCGGCCGCGCCTACTCGTTCCACCTTGAGCGGCGTCTTCGTGCCATCCTACAGACGATCCCAAATAGGCTTTTCTCAATTCTGAAAACAACGCTCTCTCCTTCATTGCAACGACAATGGGAGCCAACATTGGATAAAACTGCTGTTAGTTAGGCTTCATAAAAGTTTTGTATTCGAGGATTTCAATAGCTATCGGTGAAAATTTCTGAAGAATTCTTATTTAGGCCAGAGAGATGGCAGATTTCGACGAGAACTTTTCGCTTGCAGAAGCTACCTATACTATATCTAATCTTAGCCTAGGTGTGTCACGAATGGCTCTCAAGAAAGTAGGCATTGTCAGCATAAATCCGAAGGTTAGTTGCTTCCGTTTGCTTGTTCACTTGCTTGCTTGTTTTGTTGTTTAGTTGTTAACTGATTCTTTTCGTGAAGGAGCTCCTGGAAGAAGGCATTCGTCGCGAACTAGCGCTAGAACTCCCACCGCTGTTGACATCTCTGGACAAAGCGTCATTGCTAGAAGGTGTGAACTTTAGCGTTTCATCTATGTTTCTTTGGCCTTGAAATCTTATTTTAGATGTGCTTGGTAATCTTACGGACAACCTTCAACTTTTCCGGCGAGCTTTCATTTATATGTGCGAGCATGTGGATGTCAATGGTCATGACATGTGGCGTGAGGAAGTAGATTCGCTTGTGCGTCAAATGGCTAACGATCTGAAAGAGAGGAAACTTCCAAATACGGTGAATTTTTCTAGAATCCGAGGACTTTGAAATAGAATGGGCTGCTGTTTCTGCTATGTTGCTTAAATATAACCTCTCTTCAGCCGAAGAGTTCAAAGAGTGGCACACCTGTCCCGGCCTTAGCACATATTTTCAACCTCTTGCTAAAACATTCGGATCCCTAGTGAGTTGCAGATGTTGTTCGTGTTTTCTTTTGTAATTTTGGGAATTGGCCATTACAACTATATTAGGTATGTAAAAAAGTCTCCGCCCTTTTTAAGCAAAATTGAGTCTTTATTGAAAAAGAAGCAAGGCAGATACATCAATTAAAGTATTGGCCATTGTTGGCTATAACATTTTCCCATCTCTCTTGGAGGAGACGGATGACGCGGCGGTGGAAAGCCTCGTTCTTTGACTCGATCTATTTCTTCAGCCATTTGTCGACATCTTCGAAAGGTTGGAAGCGCTGCTTGGAAAGTCCGTTGGGCATCGCTTCAAAAATGGTAATCTGACGGGGCACAGTCTGCTGAATAAGCCGCATGAGATAGCACATCCTAGCGAAGTGCTTCAAGCGTTTTCTTGACTGCTTTCGTGACATGTGCCAAAAATGCACTACTCCACATTGAGGACCCAACATTTTCAAAAAAGATTTCTTTCGCCGAAATTTTGTACAGGGGGAGGGGTATTCGAGGTGTTGAACACGAATATCCTATCTATTTGGTACCGTAACCCCGTTTTGTGAGGTTACAATAGGGTTACTATGACAAATGATGCTTGTTTGGCTCAAATTCGACATGATTATCGCTGTGACAACGATGTTGATGCAAATCAAAACAAATGTGTACTGAATATTATTAACAGTTGTCGAACCAACAAAACTAGGCAGTGTTTACAAAGCATTTGCAAGGATAACTAACCATTATAACTACTGCCGCGAGAGGGCGGAAATTTTAACACATATAGGAAACTCCAAACGTACGTAGACAAGAGTCATGTTCGCGGCGCGGCTCTCATGGACAGAGACGCAGGCGCACACTGTGCTGAGCTCCCGTGACTCTGCCCAAGAGAGCCGCGCCGCGGGCCTGACTCTTGACTGCATCCGTTTGGAGTTCTCTATACCTAATATATGTTCTATCTGCTCAGCACGAATCGGTATTTCGAGAACAGCATGACTTGGCGTGAAGTGAAGACCAACAGGGATGTGCTGACTTCTAGAACTATTGATTTGATCGAGGTTTGCCCTGTTCTTGACATTACACATAATACTGCAGTGATTTGCACGCTGAAAATTTCTAGAGTTGGGTGCCGTCGTCTGCAATAAATTCACTGCGATCAATTTTGAATCATTTCATGGGAATTTTAATAACTGGTATGTTCTGTTGGTGTAATTCTTGCTCTTCTCCCTTCCATTAAAGAGTGAAGTGGTGGTAGTCGGTGTTCTCTTACAGATTCATTTAAACAAGTTAATTCAATCTTGGCAGCTGTTGGAAATTTTTCTTTCGACGACACTTTCATACATTCCGATCCATACGAGCTGCTGTTGAAGCAAATTCAAGGGAATCAAGCTCTCGTTCAACTTATTACAAAGGTATGCAGCAGTTAGTTAAAGCCGATCTATCATTGTAGACGCGGTTGTGGGCCATGATGAGGAAAATGGGGCGGGTCATGTTCTCGCGACTGGACCAGTGAAGGGCCGGGGTGAGCTCGCTCACAGGAACATAACCCGTCTCGTTTCCCCTCACCATTTCGATGTTGAGCTAGTCTCACCTCTGTGGGAGCCGCCACACCACCTGTATGATTTCGCGGCCAGAAAATTCTGGGTGTGTATCATCGTGAGGGAAAACGAGGCGTGGTATAGTTCTGCGATTGGTTCGTTCAAATCCTTCTCCCGCCCCAAACGGTTGCCTCGTTCTCTTCGCGCGCGATTCCACTATACATCACAATGCGAAATTTGAATGCGATAGAGGACGAGTTGATCTTCGAGGGCGGGAAGGCTCCGCCTCGTTTTCCTTCACGATGGTACACACCCGAAAATTCTTGGTGTGGAACGTTATGACGAGAGGGTAGTCGTACTTGAGAGGCTGCTATTGGCTGTTGTCGCCTCATCGCTCTCGATGGTTCTCATCACGTTTAGACGTAATTTATGCTGGAAAGACGTGAATCCCCACGCTTTTGGGAGTAATGTCCTGAATCCAGAAAAAAATAGCGTCAAGGATCAGTTTTGCGTAGGTTCTGCTGACATCATAGTATCTCACAAGCGAGTTTCGAACTGCACAAGCACAGTATTAGGCATTATTAGGAATGCCACCATGTCGCCTTGTTTGGTGTAATGCATCTGAACCAGTACTTTTCATTGTTTTCATTCAGTCTTTGGAAGTCTCCATCCGTTTCCCACCAAGGAGTTTTATTTCTAATAAATCTAATTGGAATTCTTTGAAGGTTGGGCAACATCTGCTTCTTCTTAATATGTTATGCCAGTCCAAGAAGCAGCATTGTCAACTTCACGCTGCTCCTTTGTTTTCTTCGTTGGCAGCTTGCGACAAGTAAGAATCTTCCTTTTAGGCCAATATGCTTGAACAGATGAAATAGGCAATTTCTAGGTTTTTACTTTCACACCCAAACTCAGTGCCAGATGATATTGGGCCAATAGTGAACTTGCTGCGTGATTGTGGTTTGTGTACTCCCACATTGACCTTACACAAAACGAGCGTGGTTCCTTCTCCGAAGACGTCTCTGTGCTTGTTACTGACTCTATACATCGCCATGCATAGATTTAACGGTTAGTACTATTAGATAGACTTAGTAGAGCATTTGCACTTCTTATTGTTCTAGGCACTCGTCGAGATTCTTTCTGCGGTCGTACCTTCATAGCTGGCATGTTCTTTCTTCTCCATCAAATCAACGAAGTAGACGAGTTCCGCAAAATGGCTGAGCGGTTTGCTGATCTTCTGGTTGTAAGCAAGGGCAGCAACGACAAGCAGCTACTACTCTCTCACATTGCCAATGTGGTAACGTTTTCATAGCATTCTGGAGATCGTGAACGCTTTCGAGAAGGTAAGCCAATTGGCTACTGGCTTTGTCTTAGTGAGACAAATCAGGGTGCAGACTAGCTTGGAAATTCGGCTTTCTCGAGTTTCCAGTTGTTGTATGCATCTAGGATAGCATCACCAAGTGTCTTCATAGAGTATTTGCATTGCTTGAACGCTTGAACCCTTTACGTTTATATAACCTGGCTCGATATAGCCAGTTTATAGCTGTTTTGAAAACCAACGATGTAGCAATTCACTTACGCTTTCTCATGGTGGATTTTCTACATCTAACCCATCATGACTCTCTTTGCCGACCGCTTCTCCAGCAAATAGGTAACGAAGTGTGCTTATAACCCCGATCTTCTCATCTTGATGATAGAGTGCGCTAGCTCCGTAAGGTTAGACACACCTAACTCGCTTGTCATGTGAGTAGAAATATACTGGATGCAAGTAAATTAGAGAAGCTGACACATTTATAGTCGCCACTGTAGAAAAATGCCTCTGTTGATGAAGATTAGTAGCAGGCCAGGATGCCGTTTCAATGATGTTTGATTATTGAAGTCACGCCCTTATAGTGAAGGCATCTTGCCTATGTTTTAAGTCCATAAACTTCCTCTGAGAGGCAAGCTATCTACTTTTTTTCTTGTAGACATACGGACCGTTTGTACTTTCACTTGAGTCTACTTACGTGTATGGAATTGTGTACGTCATCCGAATTGTTTGCAATCCTTCAAATATTAGCTGCTCGTTTCTGTTGTTACTTGGAACATCTGGTCTTCTACACAGGTTGTACATATTCGTAGATAAAGTTCTATTTATTATTTGCAACACATGCGTGGGCGTTGTAGGAGAGGTCATAGCGTCTGAGGAATGAAATTTATTGCCGATCCTCAGAAACCTACGTTGTTGGTAACTGTGCGGTCCCATATACAATGTGAGCGAAAAATTCTTCAGAACTGCAGTGAGAAACTCCACACTGGACGACTTTGCGTTCTCTTCTCAATTCGATTTATCTCTCTGGGATTTTTATAGTCGCCGGTGCATGTTTCTCTATCAGTATGCTGAGGGCACATGTGGTAGTTTAGATCGACATTGATGCTATTTCTGAAGCGGTTCATATGCTCGGAAGTTCTTGGGTTGCTTGGAAAAAAGTCCTCTTCGTTGGAGTTCCGATCTCATAGGGTGAATTTGACAGTTGCGGCTAAGGATAGAATGTTGCTGGATATCGTGGGCAGGCAAGGCCTGAATGCATAACTGAGATTACCAACGGTCAGTGTGTCAACATAGCAAAATCTACCATTTTCCTTGCACCCATGAACATGCCTATCCACTCATATGTGACGTTGTTTATACCCAGCTTCTACCCGTGGGTATGAGATTACCCATCCTCCCAATAATGCACCCGGGCCCTGGGTTTTGAAAATCTTCTAAGCCGCGAATATATCATTGGAAAGATGGGTAATCTCATTTCTATGAGTGATAGCTGGATATAGAACGTCACGTATGGGTGAACATGTTGATTTGTGCCGTGTAAAAGGCTAAATTTGAGCGCCTTAACACCTTTACCACTGGTAATTTCAATGCTTTATTCAGGCCCGGTTATATTGAATCCTTCAATATCCCTAAAGCATTCATGCTCCACTTCCCGGTTAGTAGATGTGGGCGGGGAACTATACCAGAAGCCTTATTACTATGAGCATGGCGTGACTATCGCAGCCGGCTGAATGTCGTTGTGAGTTCCTGAACTGTCATGATCCCTGTCACACTATTCATCCATTCATGATGCACGATCTGAACAGCAAACACTGGTCTATGACCCGCTAATCCACCACGGCGAAAGTGACGTACACGCACGCTAAGGCGCTGACCCTGGATTGTTTATAAGGTGTACGAGTAGGCGCTTCCTTGCTTTACCCCAGTGATCAACACGTCTCGAGTGTCCATCCAGTTGGTCTGATAGCGTACACTCTTTAGAAATCCCTTTATTCGGGCTGTTCGAATGCACTGAGACACATAACCAGTTAGTAAATTCTACACAGATCGGTCATTAAAACTGATTAAGTGAAAGTAGATCAAATAATTGAAATTGCACACAGAAGAATCACAACAAGAAGGCACTTGGACAGAGACGTGGTCCTCAAACACCAACAATAAATTAATACATTATAGAAGAGATTCCAAAGACATTTAGTCGAATCGACTATTACTAAGGGGATAATCTTCAAAAATCTTCAGAAAACACAAAAACATCAATATGAAGTGGAATTGGCAGTTTGCGATGACACCATCGCCTACGCCTTTCCACCACCCAACTGTACCCGACAGCAAATGAAGCCGTTATCGTTGCCGGTGTACAAGCAGGCCGAATTATCCGGGCAACTTTGAGGAGTGCCGGCTCGGGCGTACCTAGAACACGGTCATGAATACTTGTAAGGGAATGAGAAGGTGAGCTAGAGCATTGAGGAACAATTCAAAAAAATCAGCTCAAATGATTAAGAAAAAACCAGAATATCTACCATGGCGCGTTACCCGATTATTTAGAATGCGAACCTATGGATATAACCTGCCCCGACCCAGTTGCACCCTTCTGCACATGATTATTTCCCCATTCCTCCTTTTTTTTCATTTCCTTGCCACATTGCCTCTGGTGGCATGTTCGAGGAAAGATCAGTGAAATGTTTGGTCCCGTTTCCAACATATCCAATCCTAGGAGGAAGCAGCGGTTACGTGTCCGTTGTCAGTGGCGTTTGTCCACTCAGTTATCCAGTATAATCCATCCGTTTGTGCCCCCATTTGTCGGCGCAAAGACGTTGCATTGGTGAGAGGCAACAAGAATTGCTGGATTTATGACGGAGCCTCATTAGTTTGGAAAGACGAGCTGCAGCAAAACCCTTGGATATGCATATCCACTTTCTGAGGCGCGGTTGGAATTTTGTCCGGTAGAAATACACCCAAGCCAGACCAAAATATCCGCCCCATAGCGAGAATGATTGGCAAAAGAAATGTTCACTCACGGGTTGCATGTTCGGTAGTTGCCGGCAAGTTCCACTGGAACAAGGTTAGCCGGCTGCGGTGGGCATACGTTCGGCAATCGGACATCGGATTCGAGTCCACAACAGATGTACCTTCAAAACAAATATCCAGCTCTGAACACCACTCAGAAGCACTAACACTTACCTTTCAAGGTTGGTGCTGAACTGACAATGCCTGTTCGCTCCACATCCCTGGATGGCATCATTTAACGGAGCTGATGGTGAGCAGTACTTATACTGAGCGCCGCCATCTCCAGGAACTGGTACGAGCTGAGGCGGGCAGTCTGCAACAGACTGCTTTAGATTGCTTTTATGGACTTGCCTTTATGGTTCCTCTGACTCACATCCAGTATCAACACTATCTGGAGAACGGCAACAGTAGAATGCGTTGACGGAGGTGGCGGTTGTCGAGAACCAGCAGAAGAAGTTGCCAGGACACGCTCCATCCACATTTGGGGTACACTGCATTGGTTGTAGTGAAAGAGCAGAGATGAATGGCGTTGAAGAGGTTGGACAGAGTGCTGCAACAGAAATAGTTTTCTCTACACTCGCTTGGAGAAATCCACTAAACATACATTGTAATTCAGTGCTGGCTCCACAGCACACATTTTGATCCAGAAGTGGAGAGGAGTAACAAGTGTATCCTTCAGGGCATCCACCAGAAACGCGCCCATTTCCACCTGAATCTGTGTACTAGTAGAGAAAAGCAAAATTATCCTGGAATTTAGGCAGCCAAAAAATTTAAGATTTCTAGAGCGTAAAGGGCTCACCTGGATTGCTGCACTGTACCAGTCGACTACCGTCGCCGTCTTTGGCGACAACTGTTCCTGGTGGGCAGGATTCGGAAAGGCAGTAGTTTTGGCAGGACTTTTGTGATGCGAAATTGTTGCGGTTTCCTAGAACAACACATCTTTATTTGCATAGACCTTTTTTTTTTGCTCGAACGCAGAAAGGAAGAAAACGGATCAAAAGCGGGGGTTTTCTAAAAACTATGTACAATTTAGTAAGGACGTCAAGGCAAAGTGTATTTTACCTTCGCATCCGTTATATTCGAAGGTTTGACAAGTCTTCGAGTCGGCGTTGAAATACCATCGAGTGATTCTCGTACTTGAACAACGTACACCTACATCTCTCGGCTGAGAGCAGACGAAGTTCTTTGATGGACAGCACAGAGACTTCGTCTGGTAAACAGTACCTGAACGTGTACATAAGTAGTGTACTCGATAAGATTTTTTCGAGTACTTGGATAACACTCCCCGAATTTTTCGAATACTCGTTACTTCGATTTATTCGACCCTTGGTTAGTTCGATTTGACCCGATTTGACACTCATCGGCGGTACTACTGTACACCACCGACCCCATCATCCATCTCAAAGTTGGGGCTACGAGTTTGTTTGAAAACCTGCACATTTGGGTGTGCTGATCGTGAATATTATTTAGCATGCCAATGTCGATTTTATCACACTTTTCCGAGTTCGGCCCTCTTTCTGGAACTCCACAGGAACTTGCATATTGAGGGCTCGAAGGTGTCGGTAATAAGCACTACCTCACAGAGAAAACTTTGGAGAAAATCAATGAAATTGAGATTATAATGCAAAATGGCTATTATATTTGTGATCAGCACCTTCAGAAACCTCTATGTAATTTTTCGGAGAGATCTTAGAGATCAGTGAAATATGTAAGAAATTGATGAATCAATAAAATTTATACCACTTATACCAGAGAAACGAGTATGATTTCCATGATCAGCACCCTCGATTACCTTGTAAACGAGCTCCAAAAAACTACAAAGACATAAATTTCTTCATCAAACTATGCCTGCAAGGGGAGGGGCGGGGGGGGGTGGGATGATTATTTGATGCACAGATAGCAAAGATAACAAAAATCATACTAATTTCGTACATAACGGCATTTTTGTAGGGTTGCAATAGGATAAGTGTAAGAAAATGAGACAAGTGGCAAAGTAGGAACGAAAATGTCAATGGGATGTGAAATAGTGCTAATAATCGTAATAAGCTTATTGAATAACTTCCTATACAAAGTTTCAGAAGTTTCTCTGAGATGCCATATTTACCGTACACCTACCACAATCTCGCAGAATTGATGATGCTCTGCAAAATGAGTGTGACTTCATAGAGTATGCATTAAATAATCCCCCCCCCCCCCGCAACCAGTCCAGATTTGGAGGGCTTTTTTCTTGAATTTTTTCCTCGGAGCAGAGGTAGTTCTCAATTTGACTGGGTCGAATTAAAGGCCTAATGCATGAGGGCGTGAATGGAAGAGTACGATTGTTTCCAGAAGGATCCAAACTATCACAGATGCTTTAAAATGGGTTAGAAGTAGTGTATAGCTTTCTAATGTACATTGTATTAGGTTGGGCAATAAATTCGTGCGGTTTTTTCTGAGCATTCAGTGTATTTTCAGGTTGAACCTAGCTGTTTTTTGAAAGTTAATATCCGCAGTACTTCTTGTCCACACCTAGAGCAAGTCCTTGCGAAAATTCGCCTCATAACTCCAGGAACAGTGTGTCCAGGACGAGTGGCATCCTCTAGCCCAAACTCGACCTTTCTGGAGCAGACATCCACTTCCGCGCTGTCTCTTTAACAGCGATGGCTTCCACTTAGACGCTGTTAACATCCCAAACAGCTTGAGCTGTATTTGTTCCACTGTTTTACTGGAACAGGTGGAGATGTACGTTCTCGTCGAATTGGAGGGTCACATTTCATGCGAAAGAAAATGAAAAGTAGAGGTAATTGGGGGGATTGGTTATAATATTTGTAAAGAGCAAAACAAGCTACTAGACTATAACGGGCTATCGGAGTCAGATAAAATCCTCGTTAAAAATCGATTTGAAAAAAAAAACCGCACGAACTTATTGCCCAACCCAATAAAAACAATGATTTTGGAAGTATGTCTCGAATGGATTGAAAATATTTTTCTTTTCCCAGGTAAAAGTGATTTTTATGAAAATGTGTAGAAATTGGGCCTGAAACCTCACCCGTCCATGTCGTCACAGGTGTGCAGTAATGTGTGGATGGGCATTGACGGTTCGTGGTACAAGCACGAGCGGCTCCATTCTGCTCCTTCCAAACCTGCAAGGAGAACCGAACTGTTACTTCCCTCACATCCCAATTTTCACCCCGACTCAGTCTGTGCGCTGTGATTTCCGTGTTTTCTTCCACGAAATGAGTCCTCATTAAGCTGGCTGGGGTGCGCGTGGAAGAGCAGCACAGCGATGAGTCGAGCCCGACGACGAGATCGGGCCCGGTACAGAAAGGTACCGACAAAAAAGAACAAACATCCGCTCTCACTCACTCCTCATTAGTCAATAGAGCGCAGATTAGCTGCTGAGGGTCAGACGAGGCACGGCTACGCGGGCAAACATGACCTGTACGGCGCCCTATCACTCCCACTCGATTGTCCGTCGACGATGAAGCTGTGGGCGATTCGCTCGACTCAAGAATCGAAAAACAAACACACACACACCTCGCCTCCATCCGGGCAGGACTCCACGCGACAGTAGTCCTTGCAGTCCTGCTGGGTGGCGAAGTTGTTCGAGTTGCCGTCGCAGCCGTTGAACGAGTATGTCTGACAGGTTCTGGTGGTGGAGTCGTAGTACCAGCGAGTGACAGCTGGACCACAGGAGGCGCCGGATTTGTAGGACAGCGAGCATGTGTACGCTGAAATCGGTTGAGTACAAAAATAGTATGAACGGACCTATTTCACTAGGATATCACTCCTGGACCACATTTCCAATGGCAGTGCCATTTATAGAAGTAAGAGATACAATGCTGCTTGAGGTACCGCAGCCAGTCCCTCCACTCAAGGCAGCTCATCTGTTCAGAAGGGACTGAGAACAAAGAACTCTTGTTTACTGTATGTGCAAAGAAGACGCGCGAAATCGATATTGTATACATATTTTGTTGAGATTTATCCTGCGACTGTTGCAGTGAATGATATAATTTTAGCTATTCGCTACTAAATTTTTACCTAGTTATTCCCGTAGTAATAATTCTGCACAAAAATTAACCGTTAAAGCTTAGAACTTGAGGTTAAACAACGAAGCCCTCAGCCCATTCCTTAGTTTTCCCTTTTTCTGACAAAGCGTGAGCGGACACCCTTAAAAATGCTTGACTAACGCATTTTCCATGCACTCTTACTTCCTGAATTTTGCAAAAATTACAGACGGAAAATACTTGAGTTCCAAAAAATTATTGTACAATTTTTATTTTCGGGATAGGTCAAACACAATTTATGCGATTTATGTATATTTTTCTACCACACAAAAATATCTTACAGTGGGACGCATGTCTGACCAAGTGAGTGGCAGTGGTTCGATCTTCGCCGCGGACCCATCATACTTCTATCCTAGTGTCGATGAATTGATCAGGGCCGCATGTATCAATGATACTATCCAGAGTAAATGTGTTGACGTCGACATTAACCACGGATAAATTTGCTGGTTTTACATTTTTACCTCGGATAATCTGAGGGATGCATGCTGGCTCAGGGTTATGCATGTATGATGGTAAAAAGGTGACCTCAACACGATCCTACCCCCTTCCCGCCTCCCCCTTCTGCACACAAATTTAATCTACCTCAGCAATGACGACTGCTCGCATATATAGCCAGAACCCCAACTATAATTTTACTTTACACCACCCCCCCCCCCCTCCCTCCTTCCCCACCTCCCTGCCCCACCTTGATAATTTATCTTTACACGCCTAACCCTTTGACAAATTTGAGGGTTTTTGACAGATACTCCTTGGAGAAGGAGTGTTGCATTGTTCATTGAGCGCCCACCCCCTCCGTCCCCCTGGTAAGCTACTGTATACCACATGTGCTCACAAAAAGGGACCACTTTATTCTTTCAAGGGTTGCTGAATCTGCAGAGTTTATCCCTAATATGCTCAGATTCCTTTCCTTAGTAGGGCATTAAATACCGTATTTCAACGAGTGTCTGCTGCAAAATTTAGCACATCCAAAAAGCAACTGCTAATCCGTGCTAAAACTGTCCTATTAATGTTTTTCTTACAAAGACTATTGGAGCTGACCCTAGCTAACCAACTAGTCTTAATTATGGACCAGAAAACCCAGATGGTAACATGGATACCATTCAGAGTTCAGTTGTGCCGTCACCATAAAATTCGTCCGATGAATACAAATACGTAGTCCTTGCAGAAAAGAGAGTAGTTTGAAGAACAGAGTAAGCAAAGTAAATTGACGATTAACGAACCCTGAGTAGGGCAGCATCCGTAGGTAGTACCATCGTAGTAGCAGTAGTGGTTGGCAGGGCAGGTAGTGGAAGCAGCAGACGAACCGCCACAGATGATGAAGTTTCCATTCGAATCCGTAAGCGCAGTGCCCTGGATACACTGCGGCTCACCTAAAAACAAAAACGCTCTTGAAATCCGAATCTCCTCCCAAAACCATGCTCTAAACCGCACTTCTAGCATCTCGACAATAATCTTGACACTCCTTGTACGTCTCAAAGTTGTTCGCATTTCCTTGGCATCCGGAGTAGATGAACTCCTCGCAGTTCCCTGTCTTCGCGTTAAACCACCAACGGTTCGAGTACGTACCACAGTTACCCTGCAATGCGTACACGTTGCAACAGTGGCCCGCACCTTGGAAAAACCCGCAAACACGCGCGGGGGCCACGTATCGCGTGCGCACGAACCTGCTCACGCGGAAGTTTGCACACGTACTGCGGACGTGGGCAGCAAACACCACCGAAGGTAGTTGAGCCTAAAGATCATTGCCAACAAATTCATGAGCGCGGTGATGGATGAAATGGAGAAGCCGTTCTGCCTCACTGTACTCGTCACTTCAGGGCATCCTTGATTTTCCAGGCATGGGGTTCACAAACGTAGAGATGAATTGTGTGAGTTGTCCATCCTGCGCCTCTAGTGACGAGTACAGCAGAATCAACTCCAAACTGAACCTGAGGTACTTTCGCAGGAATGAGTCGATGGACAGGTGTTGGCTCCGCTACCAGTGGGCGAGCACTCCATGTTGCGCTCTCCAGACGAGTCCTTCAGTGGTTCTCCGGCCGAACAAAGAACTAGAATAGGGCGTTGACCTTTATATTTTCATTCTTCAAGCTTTAGTCAAATAATTTTTCGAGCTCTTCCAAAACTTAAGAGAACACGGCAAACAATACGAATGTTTGAAATTAAAAAAAAATAATCTGCTTCCGCGTCTAATATTAATGCTTATTCAGATTTATAATGTTTCATAGTTTTTTTTTGTTTTTTTTCAGATGTGACTGTTAAGTCTAATGAATAAAATTAATGCCTTACTTCTCGAGCAGAACTTCTCGCAGTGATCTTGAGATAAGAAATTGTTGAAGTTTCCTCCTTGGCCAAGATACTGAAAGTGGTACAACGGTAGATTCAAGCTGAATCGCTTCACCCCAAAACCTGCATTATATTATAGCAATGGCTCATAGTGAAAGAAAACTTATTGGGTCGAGGATTGCTTGAGAAATGCGGTTAATTACACAGTCTTGCAGCCTCCTCAATAAAGCATACCTTGATGCTAGGGCTTTTGTCACTATTTGTTCAGGTAAATCATGTAGTGGCAAAAAATTTGCTTTCTTTGTATTTGATACTGGAAGTTAACATTATTATGCAAAAATAGATATAGAGGTTTGGCATGGAAAGATCGCATCCCTCCATGAAAATGGATTTCTTTTTTTTTTTTTTTGAAAGGACAACAACAGGACTTCAGAAACAAAGCACAACCAATCGCTTGCAATCACTACTTTCCTTTCTGGCGAATTTCTTCTTGATTGGGTGAAAGGAAGTTGATAAATCAGTGAACTTATAGAAGAGAACTATATTAAATTAACTATACTAAAATTATAGAACTTATAACCTGGTCAGGCTCAACAATAACCTGGTCAGGCTCAACACAGTATGGAGTTCATAGAAGAGCTTTTAATTTTCCTCCATTGGTTATAGTCTTCAGAACCACCAAGCACTTTTAATAATCATTCTAATTTTCGCCCGAACACTTTAAAAGAAACATACAGAACCAATGGCTACTGAGAATCACTTTGGTCAACTCTTTCTTGGTACAGTAAAGTTATTCTTGAGCCTTCTTATTGCAAAATTTCAAAAATTCGGCCGTAAATGTTGTGCCTGGAAGGCGGCGGAGGGGGGGGGGGGGCGGGACCGACATAGATCTGCGATTGGCTACCCCAATAAATCGTCCAATGGCAGAACTTGGCAGCACCGCCTTTTCCGGATAAAATGCTCTACAATCCGAAATTTCTGGCAGTGCTGTTGAAACATAGGATTTGTTGTTGGCACTAGAATAATATAATTGCGGTAATACCACGAACTACAGTGAGTACTTTCGAATTTATTTGTCAAACAGATGCACTTCTGGATGATTTAGTTATTTTTACCAATGGCCCTAGCAGAAACAATGACCTATGGATTACCAAATGTTGAATAATATTGTGCTATTTATCTACCATCTCGATTTTCGATGTTTACAGTATGGAAAAAAGAGGAAAAAATGCCGGGTAAAGGAAGAATAAACAAACCGAGAACTGTATGCATCGACCTTCCCTGGAATCGTAGTAGAACCTAGGCGAAGTGGTGCCGGATCCATCAGGAATTCCAACATCGAAGTATTCTGTTGGAAGGCCACCGGCTGTGTTATAGACTTCAGTGGGAATACCTCCATTCCGTGAGCAGATGAACACTACAATGCTATCCTTTAGGGCCTAATCTTACGGTATTTAGCTGATTCGCGAACGGTAACATACAGTAAGTTGGGCAGCACTGTTGCAGCGTACCCATCGTAGTACATTGATAATTGGGATTGTTGCAACCATTGTCATTGCCTTGACAATACACTGGCTCTTGCTTGACACCAGTGGTTCGATCCCTGTACAGCGGCAGACCACGGTTACAAGCTAAACATCATGGTCATATTCCTACCGATATCCATAGAAAATCAGTAAACATACTTTGTTTGCAATAAGATTCGCAGTGATCCTTAGTCTGGAAGTTGTTGGCGTTTCCTCCTGTATAAAACCACTTAAGGATCATTGCCAAGATGCAGGTTAAAACAAGAAGGATACTGTATGCCTACCGTAACCCTGATACTTCAGTTCTCGGCATTCGCCAGTGATAGGGTCGTGGTACCAGTGATTGAGGGTGGTGCCGCCGCCTGGTGGTGTGTAGCCCTCGTTGGGTGGCTGGATGCAGGCGAATGCTGAATGTTGAGAAGGATAAACATTGCCAAGTACTTATGTATTGGTAAAAGCAGTAAGTTCTATACTTATGATCGAATAATGTATTAAATGTATACGTATTCGAATATTCAATTCCGAACAATTTGAAGATTCGAAAAAAAAAAATTCCAAAAAAGAGAACAGTGCAGCAAAATAAGAAAGGCTGTAGGGCTCCTTCTTTTCCCCATACTTGATTTTTTTTTCAAGATGTGCCCCGATTGTTGATCGAATTTTTTGTTTGTATTTAATTTTAACTTTTTTAAACTTTATTATTTCAAAATTTAAGCACAAAGTTATTATTTTACATAAAGCACAACAAACCGAACAGTGACAAATTAGGACAATGCAGTAAACGATAGAGAATACATATAGCAAAAAGCACAAAAAAGCGCTACTAGCCGAACATAGGTCATGGCAGACAGAGCAGACTCTCTTACAGAAGTCTCCGGATCACTATTAACATCTTGAAAAATTTTTTTCATTGCTCATTTCTTCTAGTAAACAAATCACCAAATTATGGAGCATTGCACCTGGAAGGGACAGCGCGACCAAGCCCTGCGATTGGTCAGTTCATCCAAACAACCAATTGCAGAGCTCGGCCGCGCTTCTCCAGCTATAGAGTTCCATATCCAATCCACCAATGTGGCTAATATATATGGACTATCAACTGTAAGTGAAAATTCTTCGAGTGATTGAGGAAAAACTCCAAGTATGGCGACTCCAGTGTTCCGGACCCACTCGCACGCGCAGCACACTCCGCGTCTCCTTACTCTTACTGTCTGCGCATCCGCATATTCTAATAACATCTGCATTTCCGCTCTCAGTCGATCAAGTAGCTTGGCTTGTGCGAGTGGGTCCGGAGTATTGAACACTCCTATACCTGCCTCCCTTTACAATCTACCGCTAACAAAATAAGCATTGTAATTGAATTGAAATATTACTCATGTTTCTGTGCTCATTAAGAATTAAGTATCAGAGACTACTTATACTTTTATGAAGAGAAAACATGGAAATAATTGTAATTAAACATTTGAAACAGCGGCAAAAGGTGTCTTACCCCTGCTTGGACAGCAGAAACTGATCGGGTTGTTCACTGTACAGTCATCCGAGTCACAAATACAGTCGTATGCCAGAGCTCCAATGGCTTCGCATGTAGCGTCAGCTCCTGTGAAACTCTGTAGTCACGAACAAAGCTATGGAAATGGCAGAGAATTCAGTGGGATCACCTCCATAACATTGCTGCACTTGATTTTCGATGCGGAACTTCGGATTGTTACCGTTCAACGGACAAAAGCCGTAATTCAAGCAGACCTATAACCAAGTGGATTTATCCAGAAAAGCTGAAACATTGCCAACTATTGGGTCGATACGGTTGGTAGCCTCACGCACACCGCAATTTTGATCTATAATTTTATTACTCTTTCAATCCTCCGATAACCTTTCTGTGGTGCTTTCTTTATATACCTTCTTTGCGAAGGGTTGCATTGTGACTCTCCACGATGTATATAATAAATAAATAAATAAATAAACTACTGCTTACCAATCCGTCCCTTGTTCGGAACGGAGGCTGATTGTTCGCACACCGACATTCTCCTGACCGACAGTACGCACCCGGCCACACTGCCTCGCACTGACGATTCTGTGTGCATCCTGACTCACCAGGGTTGATCTCTGAAGAGAGGCATATGTGGTGCAGAGAAGAAAAAGTTTGGTGGATTGTAATCAGTTATTCCACGACTGGGTAAGGATACAATTTGTGGTGTTCTGTGTGGAGTTCTCTTCAAATTTGTTCATGCCTACATACAATTTACTATTTATTTATTATTCAGTATTTGTCTGTCTCTGAGCTTCATTATGTAGTTCTTTGGCTGATAAAGTGAAGACTTTTCAACTATTTTATTCGTTAGTTTTCGGCGATAACGCCTTCTTCAGACCTTAGTCCTTACAATTAATTGCACCTCATCACAAGTACATCAATATTAACAAAACTAACAATACCAATGGGCAGTCAGTGACTAAGTCCTGAGACCCCGAGCCGAATGGTATCCGCTTACTTATTTATTTATTTCCCTATGACTCTCCATAAGTGAAATTATTTCTTTCTTCATTGATAACCAGTTGGAGTTTTCATTTACGTCTATTACTCAGATGCTGATTTAGAATTTCACCAACCAAGCACAGCAACATTAACATCGCAACTGATATGACAGAAGAACAACGAAAGAGTTACTGCTCTTCAATGAAACCATAAAACTATCCAATTCTGGAGTTTCAAGAAGTGAAGGAAGCCAGAGAACAGCGAAAAAGTGCAACTTCGCTGGGTGACCTTAGTCCGTATGTGGCAAGAAAAGGATGGGTAATCTCATACCCATGGGTAGGAGATGAGTATGGGCAACGTCACAAATGGTTAAACATATTGATGGATGCCAGGTAAAGGGTAAAATTGGGTACGTGGGTAATCTCTCTTTCTGTGATCCATCCGCGCCCTGAAATTCGTGGAGAAAAATTTTGTAATTAGAAAAGAAATCTCTAGGTTTAAGTCTGACTCAGTCCAGTTTTAATTTCCATTTCTGACTACTAGCACTCAACTATTCCAGCTATGCCAACGATTCTCCAGAACTTCGGACAAAAAAACCATTCAGGCAATCTTCCCTTGAGATACCTTGAGCAAACGCCTCATCAGAATTGATATTAGACCGAAAAATCATACATCACGAGTTCGAAGTTTCTACCACAAACTTCTACTTTCAAGGATGATACATCTATCTACTTATGATGAGAAAAGTTGAGAAAAACTTGTTGATGCTTCCCTTCCTTCCCCCAAAGATTTATCTCTAGGATAAATAACTGAAGTCTACTCGGTTTTGCAACTCGTGCATATTCAAACAGAATAGGCCAGATTTGCAGGAACAATCCTAGAATCCTGCTTGATTCTGCACTTTTCTAATTTCTCGTATTTTTCCGTCGACTTCTAGACAGGACTTCCAGAAAAATAAGCTAAATCTGCTCGATGTTTTTGTTGCCTGCACCTTCACCGCAGGCAGCATTGGCGATTCACACTCACTAGCAGGAAGCAGCTTTCGTATAACTGGTTAATTCCGTATTTTGAAAAGCGGCTCACTGACCAAAATCACTCAATCATTCTTCAAAATTAGATGTAATGATGACCACCCTATGGAAAAGTTGTGAACCTGTCCCAAAGTGCAAATCAACATCTTAGGATTGTCGAACACTTAGTTCCCGAATGCATGTGTCTGGTGGGCGACAGCACATAGAAAACTATGATACTAATTCCGCCCCTTCCCCAAAAAATAGAATAATTTGATCTAGGGGCAGCCCCGTTTTTGATATACATATAGCGATCAGTAAGTAACTAGGGCAACGAGCATGCTCTAAAGTGGAGGAGTCAGTCGGTACATGGATTTGTCAGCAATATTCTAACCCTGAGCACAACTGCAAATAATAAATGTTATGTATGTGCGTAATTCGACAGTTTTGGATTAGAGAATATGTTGCCTAAAATCATTTAAGGGCAGTTTATATTGGATGCGTGCGACTGACGTGCTTGCGTCTATATGATGAAGAATAGGACCCAGTCGCATCACAGTCGCATCGCAGTCGCAGCTCAGACGCACGCATTTACGGCCTCGCGGCGGCCGCGTGTTCTTTTCATTGAAGAGGTACATGCCGCGTTGACCGGTCTTCATAGAAAATCCCTTGCAAATGTATGCGTGCGACTGATGCGCGACTGACGCACGCAGCTAGTATAAATTGCCCATTATACACCCAAAGAATGGTAGAGCGGCAACGGCAACAGGAGTGAGGTGTTCCGAAGTTCCGAAAACGGCGTAATCGCTGAAGTTAAATCTCTCAACTAACCATCGCTCCCTCGCTTTTGGACCCCTGGAGTAGGACGTCAATTTATTCTTGAAATAGAATGTGGCAGAAACTCAGTGTTACTTTGTTCCTCTCTTTCTACTTGTAACTCTCCCCATCATTCTCACCCATCCTGCTGTTTTTACCGACCACTGCATGTTAGGGTTAAATTTTTCCTTGTTTTAGTCTCACGCCTTTTCTTGGCTTGCGCACTTTGGAGTGTATCAATAAATGAATAGGTAAATAAATGAACAAACGAATAAATACAAGGGATTCGGTGAAAATTCCAATCTCGAAGCAGCGAGCATATAATTGCCAGCTCAGGAGTGCATAATAAGACAGCCGAGGTGATAGCTATGCCTAGCGCAGTAGTAGTCAGATGAAATGATCAGGACCTCGCCGGCGGCGGATTTTTCCCATTCCGATATTTCCTTCCAGGAATAGTTCCCATTCCACCATGAAGTTGTACCAGCACCAAAATTTGACGAGGATTCATTCAGTACTAGTCGTACAGTGGGTAGTACAAGGTACTTTTTGTGCTATAACAACAGTCAAAGCTAATTATACTCGATCCTTAGGCTTCACTAGGGTCCCATAGGCAACAGTATAAAATTGCTACTTCAGTAGTTCGTCCCATATTAACTGTCCAACTCTGGTGGCGAAATCCACGCTAAGATGCGTATTGGCAGGTGAAGGATTGATATTCTATTAATAATCGATTAATATAAATACAACTCAAAATGTCATGATTTCAATCTGGACTAACAAAACTACAACAGTATGCAGTGGAAGTGACTTCACGCTTGAACAGCATTACTGGATTTTCATGTTACCCTACATATGTATACTCAAGCGTATACTAACCAAACTCGCACCAATCCTAAAGATTTAAATCCTGGAATTACCGAAAATTAATAGCCACAGTTAGCGTTAGAATCATTTGACGAATCTATGTGATTGCATGTCATGGACTGTCTGTAACTAAAGTTATACTCATAACGTTGCAGTAGTACCTTTCTCAGTTTTACTATCTCAAGACTGTGTAATTCTGCATGAAGGCAAAGCGAAATACCAAGTACAGGAGCATTTTCAGCAACTTCATGTTCATTAATTAGGATGCACAACTTTGATACACCAATCGTATTTTTGTCAACAATATATGTAGCACGATGGTCTGGGATGGATGGACATAGAAAGACAGAATGGGTAAAGGAAGGAAGCAAATGTATGTGTGTTGAATGTGTGAATGGGTGTGTACGGGTTTGTCTGTTTTTGTTCGTCCATCCAACCGGAAATAATAGATATCTCTATTAGGGGAGAAGTGGCAATAGAACCTCGCAGTCGACGACGATGACATGATCTACTCAAGCATCGCCTTTCGGTCATTATATAGTAGAGAAGATTGAACAGACAGGGATGATTACAAATATAAAGAGTACAACAACAGAAATCGGGATGTGAAGAACACAGGCGAACTGGGGGCGTGAGAATGTTTCATGGAATCGATGTCGTCGTTGTACGAGAAGCCGTGAACTATGAAAGGAGCAGCAGAGCACTTAGACATGTACAAAAGTCGTACAAAACAAACTGACAACACGTCGCATGATCAGCATCTCAAAACAAGTAGTAGGCGATGAAAGTGGTAGGGCGGACAGGGAGCACTTGCGCTTCTAGCTCAAGCTAGCGGCTGCGATATATAGGGTTAGCTAACGCCGTGAACAGAAGAATAGTGAGTGCGAAAGCCGAAACCGGGTAGTAGGACTTTGCGTTGTTAGGATAAGAGAAACGCGACGGGGACAATACAGACAAGGCGATACAATGCCTGCCGAACCATGTGTGGCCTTCTGCAAACTTCCACTCAACCGGCGCGTCAGGTACTCAGAGGATGTCATAGCGGCCACTCCCAAACAATCCATAAGGAATAAAATTAATATGACCTCAATTAGGCCCGATATGCTCGCTCAGAAAGTTTTTGCCTTATAAGAACAAAATTAAAACTCCTAAAAATATCGGAGAAAACCCTTGACTTTGAGCGCTATGACAACCCATGACGTATTTGATAAACCCAGTGACAGCCGAGCAGAGGCTTACCACGAGCCCGAACATGCGAGTAACAAGTTGTGAAGATGTGCAGACTGTCATATTCTTACCTACCAATGAGAAAGGCTACTATAAAAACGGCATATAGTCAACCGTAAGAACCATATCATAGTACATGTTCAGACTAGCATTATGTAGTACCACAACTGAACAATTTCTACTTTCGAAACGAACGACATTCTACAAATAATATATGCAAAACTACGAGTGAGAAAGAACGTAAGAAGCACACTTACTTCGCCAACAGTACGAGTCAATCTCAACATAAGTGGTGAGGCAGGCGCATCGCTTGTTGCCAGCACAATAGTTACCAGTTCCGCAATCGGTGGATACCTCACACGGACGGCCTACCGTGCCGTGTTGACTGGCCACAGCAGAGGCAAGCGCTAGTAAGGCGGCTAAACGTAACCACGCCATTGCAGCAAATGTGAGGGAGGGGCGGGACTCTACACGGTCGGCGACGACGGGGCCACTGGGGGCTCCGCAAACGCCAGCTTAGACAGTACCGCCTCTCGACTGTTCAACGGATCAACGCGACACGGTGCGGAGCCGGCGACAGCTGGCTGCTGCGCGGCTGCATCCCCACGACGCGCATCCTCCGTCACAGCGTACATCGATGAGCCAGTTGTAACGTCGTCACCAGTTGATTGCGCCAAATCTGCTGATGCTTTCAACGCCGTTGCCAGCACCACTCCTAACCGTTCCGCATCGGACTGAAAATAGTCTTATAGATACTTGAACAAATAAAGACCAAAGTCACAATGACATGGATATGTCGGTTGAAACGCGCTGCAACAGAGCAGCGGTATTAATGCGATTGACCAAATTTTAATGCACAACTGCTTATTCGATGACGTTCGGGATAACACTGAAACAGCGCAGCAAGCGGTATAGTTTCACCCATCCAAAAGCCCCAGTATTCGCAACGGTTTTCTATGATACTGAATTCGTAACAATTACGGACTGATGCGATCACAATGCCAGGATATTTATCGGATTTATGACAGAGAAAAAACAGCTGAGCTTGGGACAACAAGATATACGAAAAACAAAAAAAAAGGTCCTCAATGGGCTCAGAAAATAACCAGCACGAAGAACAATTTCCGCTGCTTTTTTACCTCCTTTTCTTGGAATGTTGTTTGATGTTTCTTATTAAGATACTTTTTTCTTGCAATATTCACCTTTAAATTTCGGTGAAATGCGGTCATAGCTGTTTACTGTTGCCTGCTATTAATGGATTCTACTTTTGCTCCCTTCCACATAGGAAGAAAAGTGAATTAGCAAGATTCGTACGCCAGGATAGGAACAAGCAGGCAACACAATAATTCATACACCAACATTTTTTTTTTGTTTACAGAAATACTTTAAAGGCACCGTTCCACCTCAGAATCATTTTCGAGATTTTCGAAAAAAAAATCTTAGTGAGCTCCTGATCACGACCATAGGTGCGATAGGGGTGAGAACGCCTCTGCCAAAGTGAAGGGGGTTACCGGGCAAAAAGTGAAGGGTGTCGACCGGGGGGGGGAGGGGGGGGGAGGGGAGGGCCTTTCTGCTTCCTTTTAGTAAGAGTTGTGGTATTGGTAAGTAAGTGTCAATGCCCTATCCATTGATGTAATACCCAACATGTCTTCAAATGCCATGGAAACTGAGCAAATCTTGCAATATATTTCTGCAAACACACCTTTCAACAGTTTCATGAAACCGTACGATAGCGATGAGTCATCGCTATCGTGCTGCGGATGCTCTAGGATACTGCTTTCAAGTGAGGAAACAGCCATTGATTACATGAATGAAGATAGTCTTCAGCACACCTTCATGATATGGTCCACTCATACATACAAAACTGCACAACATTTCTTCTCTCCTACATACAAAAATTTGACACTGAAATTAGACCTGCCTTTGGGCTATTTTTGTATATTACAGCTTTATTCGGAAATGAAACCTAGGAGTGAAGGGTATCTATGTTCTCTTCCTCCAATCCCCTAACTGATAAACCACATCTCGTTTCATGTGGTTGCGTGTCTTTTTCTGTGAAGAGGGGTGAGAATGTTTCTGAAGCCATTCTCACCCATGCGCGCGCCTCTCTTCCCTCATCGCACTATCTCGCCTTTTCTCTAACAACGGGCACGAGAATACCCCGTTGTTTTGGCTCACCCACCCTATTTTTCAACCAGAAAAGGGTTTCCCCCATACATTTGTATATGGGCGGAAAGCGCATCTATTCTAGTATGTATACATGTAAATACTTACCACTTTCTCGGGAACACAAGACGAAATCCTTTGCAAAAACACCTAATTTGTAGAGTTTTCGACCGTCCTGTCGGTACCACTTTTTTGCCTGCTCATCTTACACTAACTATCAGAACTCATATACGATAATGAAGAGAAAAATCTTCGCAAATTGTGGAGTACTATCCTCTTTCCGGTTAGTTCACGAACTTTTCCATAATGATCTTAGAAACATACATGATATGTTTTTCATACCCTTATGTGTTCAAAAATTTCTCCGCAAACATGCTATCTATCGCTTCCCACTTCTAATATGTAAACTCTACTAGGTTTAAGCTTCAATTAGATACCCTTCACTCATATCTAATTCTTCATCCTTCACATAGAAATTCGCTCGTCATTTTCCCTGTCTGCGGCAATGGTCACATTGCGCGCTCCATTCAACACTAACGTCATTTCGATTCCTGACTCCTTTATTCTCATGGACAGCAATAGAATCGATCCTCTATCATTGAATTTGTTCAGTTTCGCTTTACTAAACTTTTGATTTCTTCACTTCCTTGTCTTCTGTAACTGGTTTGGTGAAGGGGGTCTATTGGCCCCCTCCCAAAGTGAAAGGGGTCTGAGCCTTGGCTCGGACTATCGCACCTATGATCACGACAGTACACGTGATTCCGTCCGAGACCATCGAAAACTCGTCGTTGAGCCTCAACTTTTGTAAAGCTTGTGGGCGTACCAAAGATGGGACTGCGGGGTTTCCGCACACCTTTGCTGGCAACACATAGAGGGCATCTCCTATCCTGTTAGGGAGTGGATGGTGAGGAACACTCACGAGTAGTATTAATTTTCTAAGAATGTGCGCCTCGGAGAGTGCATTATTCAGAAACCCCGTTCTCCTGCCTAGACCCCTCCCACGAAGTCCCCAAAAGTTGGGGCTCAGGAACGAGTTTTTCAGTTGTTTTCTATAGAATCACGTATACCATTGCAATCAAAGGCTCGTAGAGATTCTTCTCATGTGAACATCCCGATTCTAAGAGGGGCAGTGCCTTTAAGTTCACTTTTTAAGGGACTGTGTTCCTAAAGATTCACAACCTATTGCAGCAGGTAAGTTTCGCCCACTGGTTACTATACACTGGACCGAATAAAAAAAGAATGATTTTTCTACTTAAGCAATTCAGAAAACAATTTAAACATCCAGATATTCGAGAATGATTTAGCCCTAAGGCTGTTCTTCTGTCTCACACAGCCTCAAACTGGTCTCCAATGCTGGAACATTCGAGTTTCCGATTTATTTGAAATTGAACATTTTTGCTTTCGGATATCGAATATTCGGGTAAGTGGATAACTGAATGTTTCAACACTGGAGTCCAAAACAGTTCTGTACAAATGAGTAGAATAGCTTTACAGCTTTCTCAGTTTCGAATACCTGAATGTTTAACAGCTTTTTCAGTCCATCAACTGAAATAATTAAAACAGTACTATTCCATCAGAACAGTACTGAGATCAAGCTGATCACCACGCCTTACATGAAGAGGGGCATATCTCTTCGCCTCTCTTTTCCGTATAAACGGTTGCGTGAGATGGAAGAAAACTGCTTCAAGATATTCTTCCCTTTTCTCCAGATTTCGCGGCTTAATTGTCTAGATTAGTTTTTTTTTTCTGCCTCGGATAGGAGGAAACTTTTGCTATATTTGCTTTTTTTCTGCATCAATGATGAAGGACATAGCTTAATTAAGCTTCTTTTGTCACGAACCAAAAAAAGTGAAGTTCATAGAACAAAAAGCTCAACACGGAAAGATCGAATGAGCAAATAAGTCCCTAAACCTACGTGCACGTATCAGCAAACACTTTTTCTCAAATCTAGCGTACATTTACACATGTGTCAACAATGCTACAACTTTGTACCAGACGGTGTACCGTAGCGGAAATTCAGTGAGCAAAAAAATCACTGACAAACCTCGCAAATGAAGCCATGCGTGACAAGATCGTGGGTGAGCATACTAGGATCCTCGTCATGAGAAAACTCGGTTGTGAGTTGCCGATTCATCATGTCTTCTAATTGCAGCCATATTGTGAGCTCACTAAAACAATGAAAAACGAGTAAAACAATGAACAAATAATACAGATTTTTTCCTACGAGAAGTACCGACTTTCGTTCAGTGGTGACGCGCATGTGACGAATCACCCTTGTTTCCCGATGTTGAACTGGTTCATCTGCAACTGGGGGTGAATTCACTACTGGATCTGTCGACTCAGCTGCTCGCGGCTGAGGTGCTGTATGAGAAGAGGTTGATGGTTCATGGCTTTCCAAGGCGGAAGTCGTTGGTGGTACTCGTGAAGAAGGCTGCAGAGACTGTAAAACTTCGAGCAACTTGCAGTCATGGATAACAAATAGCACTGAAGGTATGAAAGAGACATGAAACTCCTCACCACGCTAGTTTTCAAAGGCTGATGAGCTAATGGAGCGAAAGCAGTTAATGGATAGACGCCATTCCGGACGTCTTCAACAATCTTTTCAAGGTCATGCTGGAACGCAGGAACCTGGCAGTACGCCATTTCTCGAACCCCTGCCTCTCTTCGAGCCACCGCAGCTACCTAAAGCGAATTAAGCTTTAATACTGTAAAATTTGTTGACAATAACAACGGAAACAAATGGAGAAGGATGAGATGTGTACCTTCTCTACATCGGGCACTCGGAAAGCGTCCTCAGGAAGATCATCGAACAACTTTGAGTCCACAATTTTGTGAGCTGCCAATAACTTCAAGGAATGAACCTAAAATTGTTGCAAATACAAAACAGCAAAATGTCGCTGGTATAACGAAGAATTTTCTGGAAATGACTATATCTTCCTTCACTTTTTCGATACGTGCTTTCAAGGGAAAAAAAGAAGGGAAAAAAGAAAAGAAAAAAGGAGTAAATTTCTTTGAATTCCACGAATTTGAGGTGAGGCCAACACAATTTTACTTAAACATGTATTCCCATATATTACAAGAGAGCTATTCACTGCGCATTTATAGGTACACGAATCGTTTGGCAAGCTCCAATTTTTGATTTTGGAAAAATTGGAAAACTGCCGACTTAAGTTATGAAATTGTGTAAAAAGCCACCATCAAGCATACGTTTCTATAGCGTACTGTGAATACCCACTCTCTTGAAAAAATTAATTCCTAATGAGAAAAAGGTGTGTTACGGAGGCACATGGAAAATAGGCTGAAATAAAGGAGCTAGAGGAGCCAAAGGAGGATAATCCGAATCCAAATCTGGTTACTCAGGACAATTTTGTCTTTAGGGCAAAAAAAGAAAGCGCTGATCTCATTGGAAGTGCTGGGAACACCTGACAGGCTAGTACGGCAGACCTCTGTTCACAACAACCGGGCCACACAGACCACCGACTCCACCGAGAACTTGTCAAAACAACGTCTTCAAGGTTCTCCGCGACCAGCGATACGTGCGGAAAAATACCCAACAAAAAAAATGAGGGGAAAAAAGATGGAGAGCCCGGTCTCGTGCGCCAAATGGCTCTGAATCGCCACTATCATACTGCTACCTTGTTCTGACCAGGAAGCCTTCTCACAGAGAAAAAAGGCAGAAACAGCGAAAAAAACTTGCGGTTCGGGTAACCACCTGTTCCAGCTCGCAGCGTAGTGACTTGTTCCAAAAGAAACCTCGTTTGGGTAAAGCATGTGGAAGGATAACTGATTTCAACGACTGAGCAATTTCGAGTGAGATGTTCTGCTATTGTTTTATTGAGGACAAACTTTATTTTCCCGAAAACGCACATCTTACAACATAAAAGGCGGCATTTATGGTTGATGTGCGTCAAATTTGACGCGTCGGCTCGAAATTTCACGGAGTTTTCGCGAAATCTCAATGCGGTGAAGATCAGAATCTTGGTTTTGGTCGCGCAGCCGACGCGATGGCAAAACCAAGAACATTCGCCATTTGCCAAGAATTCTTTTCTTCTCTTCGTTCTGCATTGTATATCGCCGCGTCAAACTTGACGCGCATTAACCATAAAACCGCCATAGCATGAGATTTCCTATCAACTCGAGGTCCCATTTTTCATCTTTCTCCAAAACATGTCCTCTATTATGTTCTTCAGTTCTTCAGTAGAACTTGATATCAAAGAACGGCATAAAGGAGTTTACAGGCACCTTCGCTGTTCTAGAATGTCGGAAGTGTTTTGTATACTACTGGAGGACCAACAGAAAAGAGATGAAGAATTATTTTTTTTCTCTCTTTCAAGACCCAATCAGAACATTGAGTACGGAACATACCTCTTTTTAAAAACATCGTCTGAATCTTGAAAAATAAGAATTTAATAGAAGAAGATGGCTAATGGTTTGATCTGACCAAAAAACAAGGAGAAAGGGAAAGACTTCCTTACTTCGAACAAAATTGGATGGAAGAGCAGTTCTCGCGCCGACGGCCTTTTCAACGGATCCTTTTGGAGACAAAGTTGAATGAAGTCCTAAAGTGCATGATCGCATAATATCGAAAAGGTCATTTCTCCAAGAAAACCTACTCGCTGGCTCTCATCTTCTAATGAACGTAATGCTTTCTGCAAACACTCGGGATTTATAGGTCCATCTGCAGATCCGTTTTGGCAACCAGCTAAACCACCCGTGACTGCTATCTGAAGTAAACCTTCTACTGAGAGATAGAGCAGCGTAAATGAAGTAAAGGTCATGCTTACCTCAAGCGCACAAACTCCGAATGAATAAATATCGGCAGCCGGCGTTACTTCTCTGCAATCTGCAAAAAGGAACAAGTTAACACATAGGGATCGCGACGGTCGACAAAAAAAGGACTGGACGAATGCGCTCACATTCGTATTCTGGTGCTATGTAATGCAAATTCTTGATGTTATCCCGGCATGTCTTTACATGGTGGTTGATAGCATCGGGAGCTACTGCAATTTAGATGTTTCTCTTACAGAAGGTTTGTTATGTTTGTTATCGACCATATCCACTCTGGATGCTAGTAGCCGAAGTAGCATTTACGCATGAAACAACAGTAGTATTTGATATTAATGTGGAGTACTATAGTTAGAGAAGACCTATAAAATAGCAACCCAGGAAAAAAAAACTAGACGTTATATCTGACAGAATGCCAGTGCAATTTCTCACATATTTAATCTGCTTCGCCAAATTTCGTAACATTTGAAATTACAGCCTACCACATCCGATTTTGATGAGCCCATTCTGCTGGATGAACACCGTGTTACAAGTGAGGTTGCCATGGGTGATCGGAGGCGAACAAGAATGTAAATAGTTGAGCGCCGACAATATCTGCGTAGTCCATTTCTTCCATGCCTGAATCGAGAACAATAAACTATCTCAAGCCGTCTCGCCCTGCAGCCAATACTGCGCTGGAGAATGCACGTGCATCGAAACCACAACTTCCCAAAAACAAGATCAATCATAACCATTTAGCTGAATAATTCGTCTCGTTGCCTACTAATGCTGGCAGAGACAGGGAAACTATTCGACTCCTCAACTATGAAAAACCGCACTGCTTGAGATGACTAAAATTGTGGTCCTAGACTGCGACTCTCAAAAGGAACTATTAAACTAGAAAATAAGGAATCCCTTCATCCGACTCCCGATGGTCGTTTTTAGTGAATTCTGCGCAGAAGAGTCGCACACTGCTAATGTGAAAGATCAACTCCCGAAGTGAAAGAGATGATATTAGAAATGGGAACAAAGCCTCCCCACCCCCTCGCGCTCCTACTGCCCTGTGTGGTTGAATTTTCTTGCACGGAGTACTTTAACTAAACGACCATGTTGTTGCGAGATACCAACATCAGTGATTCTTGCTTACATCGGAAGGAGATCCTAAAAAGTAGTCATATGTCCCACAACGTCGGTGCCGAGAACAAGGGGCGCCCTCCACGCCAGAACTATCCTCCGAAAAACAAGTATACCACTTCTATGCTGTTCTTTCAGGAGGAATCTTCTACAGACATCTTTGGCGTGGCTAGCCACTTGAGCTGGATTTGATTTAGATATGTAGAAGTCGAACAGCTGTAGATGACCGAAAAGCTCGAGAGTTCGTTACTGTGTACTTGGAAGGTCAGATTCCATGCCACAGAGAACAAAGCGTAGCAAGAATTGCCCCGAAGAAGCACAGTTACAATATTGGTTTAACGGCATAACAAGCGCTTTAAAGTGACTCATAACACCTAATGAAACGAAATTTGTAACTGAGTAGAAATCCACTGTGGAAAAACCGCAAGAGCCTATTCTTCAACTCAGTACATAAACGATAAAAAGGGAAACGTTCTGCGAATTGAACAAAACCCACCTTGATGCTCAATGGAGATCCAGATTTCCTTGTACGTTGCAAAAATAAAGACATAGATCCCGATGACATATACTCCGTAATAAAAATGATCTAAAATGGAGGACAAATGGAAACCTCCGACCTATTTGACGAGTATACTTTGCGAATAGCGGCGAATGACATACTCTGGGTTTCTCCGATTTCGCATCGGTCCAATATTTATGGAATTTCACAAGATTTGTGTGGACCAACTGAGTAAGATTGTCAAAAACAGCGTTGATCTTCTCCTGTAAGAGGAATTATAAAGAGAAGTCTTATTCGTACAAAGTCAGCAGCTCTTAACGCCTCACTAACAATATCAGCACTAACCAAAGGGTATAGGGTAGGACAGTTATTGCCCATTAACTCCTGCAAAATAAAATGAAAAAGGATAAGGGTTCCAAACCATGCGAGATAAAAGAACTGCTCTGATAATACTTGTAAGAGACAAAAATGACAAAACCTGGCGAAAAGGGAGTTGGGGGGGGGGGCACCCTATAAAAGGTCATAGGCTTCACCTTGTAAGCCTAAGTAGAAGCACTAGTCTAAGCCTAAGCCTAAGCTAAGCCTAAGCCTAACCCTATGCTTAAGCATGCGTTTAAGCCTAAGCCTTAGGCTTCAGAGGAGTGCCCCCCCCCCCCCAACTCCCTTTTCACCCAAGACCTAATATTCGCTAGTGCCTAACGAAGTAATCAGGAAACAAACCTCCTGCGCTCGGAAATTTTTTCTTTCGGAGAACTGAACTTCATTCCACACAACTTCATTTCCTGAAGATCATTTCAGTAATACAGGATGGCTATAGCAAGTGGTTCAACGTACTGAGCACATTATTGCAGCCAAGACTTACCGGTCTCATTGTCCATTGCCAAGTAAGCGACGTCAATACCAGGTACATCCCTTTGTTTGACTTGTTCCCTCCTTTTTGACCATCGCTTACAGGGAGACTCCTCCAAGATCTGCAATTTAAGACAATGCTTTCTATCCGGTGGCATAGAAATGATGTAATTTGTAAGGATAGTATATAAAAAGGTTCTACAAACCTCCTCAGCGGCATCACCGTCGGACTCCGAATCCTTCGCATCATCCTGAGCGGATGAATGCGCGGCATGCTCTTCCCCTCCGCCCGCCATCTTACACCAGACCGAAAAAAGCACGAAAATCGATTTGAAGACACAGTGCCGTTGCACATCGGGCAATGACTGTATCTGCCGCAGTAGAATTATGCTTCATTGAATTCAACACCAAACGTGAACTATGTACAAAGTGGTGCTCCGCAGGTGTTTTTACATATTCATTTGGACGCATAAAAAAACTAACTGCGACTAACAGCAGTAAGGGACGTGGTTATTTGAAAAGAAAGAGAGGTAATTCGGTGAAAAAGCTTACCAATTAATGTCGACTGAGAATGCGGGTGGGGTCAACTGCTATCAACCGTGGCGCTAAAACTGAAGTTGATTTTTTAAAGCGTAAAGCCATATATGGGAAGAGAGACGATCGTGTGAACAGAAAGAATGAATCATACAACACAAAATACACAAGAACATGCTTATAAAAGAGCTGGGGTTCCAGAAGAAATTGAGCTGCGGAAGTTTATTTAAAAAATGAGAAAAGAGCGATGCAAGTATTGTACTAAGTGGGGAAGTATTACAGTGTTTACACAACAGGAATGTATGAAACATTTTTCAAAGGAAATTTTTCATAAGTAAGAACAATGAAACAATCACTATCAAAAGTCCAACTCTTTGTGTTGTCAGGTAACCGCAAAATACAACTATAAACGCCAGCTGGGCATACAGTATTTGTTCTCGAAGTTCAAACTGTGTTGCCTACTAGCAAACACCAATCGATAGCGGATGGGTGCACGATGAAAATTCAATAATTGTCACGGGCTGACTAATCGCTTTACTTTTTTTGAATCGACACAGGACGCAATTGTTAATCTGCAGCTACCTGTTCGTAAAGAGAAACATGACGGAATGATCATATCCTTCATTCATTTCTCAATCAACACCATTCAGCACTACATTTATTGGTACGAAAAAGACAAGGAACGGTAGCACGAATTCAGCACACGAGAAAATGTGACTGGAGATGCGCCAGCCGGCGGCGCCTTCGCGTCAGTCCTCCTCCCTGGCGCACTCACGGTGACACCGGTCGTGTCGGCGCTCGTGGCCCGGCACGTGGTGGCGAACGACGTGCGACACAAGCTCGTGACCACGTCCATCCAACGATTATCAGGAAGTGAACGTCTGGTACAAAGTACACCTGGGGAGACTTTATTATGTCGACACACAGACACCTAGTGAGATTTATCACAAAATTAAGACTATGAACATGGATTCTACGTTCAACTATCTACGAGCACATTTCTCATTTCTTCGCACTTAGTGTTTATACACCAATCACAACGATTTTGTAACTGGGCGTTTCTCCTGCCTAGTAAATGGTTCTTGATAACTTCGACCATGCCCTGCAGCAGGACGGCGTTCTCGGGTTGCGGCTCTACCAAAACTGCTTTCTCCTGAAAAATACATTTTTTTGGTATGATATAATTATTTGTCAAGTTGAGTAGAGAATCCTCTGCTTTCACAACCAACGAATCAGTGAGTAAAAAATCCTTATTCCCTACTCAGGAAACTTAAAAACTGTGTTTTGCATGGAATCAAAATATGCAAATCCCACGATTAAGACATGCAATCATTTAATCAATAGTTCTATACCACCAATGGTCAAATCCATGCAAAACCTATGCATACCCCTGCAGACCCCATACATACCCATGCGTCTCCAAAAATCCGATGCAAATTCGATACAGAATGTACGAAAAATCCATGTATACCCATGCAAAACCCATGGATTTTGCATGGATTGACTATTGCCGGTATAGAACTATTGCTTAAAAAACCGTGTTTTGCATGAGCACGTATGTCTTAATCGTGTGATTTGATCAAGCACGTATGTCTTAATCGTGGGATTCAATCTCATGCAAAACACGGTTTTCAAGTCCCCTGAGTACATTAACCACCTCTACGCCGGAGCAGACGTGTGTCCAAGTTACAATCTAAAAGCTTTAGCCAACCCACCACGGTGCTTCTATCCAGGCTAGTCCTAAGGCTGATTCCATATAGCAGGGAAGTTTAACGCCAGATAGATTGGATACAATTTGTTTCTGCCCCTCATAACATGTACATAATCTTTAGTATAAGTTGTGTAGATACACCTCGGTTGCTCAGAATTTTTGAAGTAAGTCCAAATTATCCAGTCCAAATTATCCCTTTCAGAACAAGTTACATACGATTTCACTGCATCCAACATATTCGGCGTTGGAAAAACTTCGCTGGCAAGTTGGACACAACATTACGTTAAGCTTGTTTGCAAGCTCCGTGGTAAGTTGCCTGAAATCTCCAGATAATTTGTTTCAGACGTTCTGTGAGCTCGAAAACCTTACAGAATATCCTAGCGAGTGGGCCCGAGCGCACTCTTCACCACATTTCTAGACAGAATTGAAGAGGAAGTAGCAGGATCGGACGGAAATGAGAATTGTGACATCAAGGCCCGTGGTAAAGTGTCATGGCAGTGGGTTGAACTCCAAAACTCACCACCACGCTTTAGGCGATGATTGCATGCCAGTTTACATCCACAGAGTGTAGGATAACAGATCATTGCCATCCACGCCACCGCTAGAGCATGCATGTGGAAACAGAGGAGATCATCGCCCTGTTGGGAGCTGATCGCCTTCTCATGCTGTGGAAATAATGAGAGAGGTAAGTGGACGCAGAATTAGCTACTCAGAGCGTCTCACTCTGCGTCTGTTCACCTCTAGCACTATTTCGACAGTATGAAAAGGCGATCACCTCCCAAAAGGGCGATGATCTCCTCTGTTCCCACATGCGTGCTCTATCAATGGCGTGAGTGGCAATGATCTGCTATCCTATACTTCGTGGATGTGAGCTGGCACGCAATCATCGTCTAAAGCGTGGTGGTGATGAGTTTTGAAGTTCATTTCGCCGCCATGACACTTTACTACGGGCCCAAACATTAATGAAGTATGTGCATGCGCGGACAATCAGAATGATACGCTGCTTGTGGCGTGGCCGTAGGGGCATCGACCATTGAGTTGCATTAATCCCTAGTGTTCTGGTACTTTCCAAGGGCACCGTTTACCTACGAGCATAAGCATCAAGATGCGCTACATATTTGTCTTGATACTTTTCAACACCGCCATCTATGGTCGCCATCACCTTAATTCAGTTTTTGACGTCGATTCCTACCACTTAGGGAGATCCAATGAGATGTGGGGTTTGGTGACGGTGACCAACTTGTCCTGACACATACGAAGTGGATCATGAACTGGTGGTTATGCTTATGTCGCGGAAAAGTTCCCGTCGATCCATATTCCAATGGAATCTTCGCACAGCAGTTTGGCCTAGCTAGCAACATTCTTCACTTGCACAAATTTCTCTTCTCCCTCCCTATTTTGTATTGCGCTTAAACTATTCTCTTCTACGCCGCCGGTACAACCAGCCCCTAATCTTAAACTTTTCGAGACATTTTGCCAGGACGTATCAGAAACAGTAAATCAGCGTAACTAAATTGGTTCGCATTGGCTGTGGCGATGTGGACACCAAAATCAAGTCACGATGGTCGCGATCGTACTCATGTGGCTTGCTCTTTCGAAACAATAATAACACGGAATCTCAACACATTTTGCAACAGCTTCGGATTGCCTATCATTACTCGTTTCTACCCACCACTGTTTGAATGATGTTGGGTAGAACTGAGAAAGTATTGAAGTCCGGAACAAAAGAGGAGATGGGAACAACGGCCATAGATTTGTCATCAGGCAGCTGAGTTGAAAGACGTTTGGCCTATAATAACAAACAAATCTTGATCAAGGAAAAGCAGGAAGACATAGCACAATCTGACACAATACCTGCATTTTAATCGAATCTCTGATTGGTAGACTCCATTGATCCCATGCGTTAAAGAATGCAAGTCGCCATGGTAGAGAGTCGCTTAGACCAGACATAACCCTTTCACAGGTTGACCACACCAATCGTCGGTACTCTTCGCTGTTGTAACCTCGCTGAATAAGAAGCTCTTGTGGTTGCGGTCTCATGGGAAAATTATTAATCAGAGACAAAAGCACATACTAGAGATGGGGCGCAGAACAGCATACCACCGAAATCTCCACGAAGTGGTTGAAGGACGTTGAGCCAGTACTGAAATACTTTGTTTCAGTTGAAATGATCAATACGTGAGGATGAGGAGGTTATCCATTAGTATTAACAGAAATGAAGTGCTAAATGACGCTAAGGTTTTGCACACTAGACGCGAAAACGCACTTCGCTTACAACCGGGTGACTGCTCCATCGGTGCAAAGCGGATACACGGAATGATTCGCTCGAGTTGGGCACGATTCGCTCGTTCGGGACTTCTTTACCGTCCACCGTTGCCGGAACGGTGAATGTTTGGAGGACGCGCTCGGCTTCGTTGAGCAGAACACCAGACTGGGCACATGAGTAGTGAGGGTAGAACGGCATTAAAACGATGCGAGAGCAGCCACCCCTAACAGAACATTCAGTCAGAAAGCGAAATTTCAGCTAGAAATAACTATGATAAAACATTACATCATACTGTAGGCTTAAAGATGCTCACTTCAACGTTATCTTTCAAATAAAACGTTTTAGTTGATAGTTTATTTGTTCTTATGAGACTCAAACATGAAGAGGAACTTCGGAAAGGAGTAAAGTGGTTCTTCAAACATGGATAACAAACGCACCACTTTTTAAGAAACTTTCTGAGGGTTCAACCATCACTCAGGATTAATCGAGCCTATAGACCTCTGCAGTCGCTCAGCCACCCCTCCCCCCTTATGAGTGATATTTAACAAAGATATTGAAGACCAGGTCTCTAAAAAGCCTATTAGTGTATACAGAGTAACAAACAGTGCTTAACACTTACATGGCGGCGTAAGTTAACGTTTTGCTTTGAAACGTAATTACGCTTGCACAGAACATAACTACCGGGACCTCAAAAAAGTGTACAGGCGCTTTTACCTCTTAATGTATTACACCAAAGAGATGAGTGATTGAAATTGTGCACTCTGCCCTGACTCTGGACCTGTTTACACATCCACCTAAGTCTGACAATGTTCTCTTCGAACTTTAGAAAAGAAGCTTACGCACAATATGTTTCGACATATGCTGTCCGGTAACGAAAAGGAATACTAGTTAGTTGTCGGTCTGTTAAAAACATTTTAAATACTTTTATTTGGTAGAAAAAACGAAGGCAAATAGCAAGCTCGGTGTATTGAGATGTTGTAATAGGGTGAAAATAGGTGTTGCGAGTCTAAAGTCACAAATTCTCGTTCACAGTGATCTCAAATCGCATAGATACGTTTTTTTTACTTCGAAGTTTTTGATTACATTTGTTTTTGATTATATTTATTTCTAACGGTTTTCAGTTTTCGACCGATACTTTTTAACTATATCGATACACTAAACCAATTAAACTAAACATAAAAGATAAATTTTCTATTTAAATAAAACTTAACATCGACTCACCTGCCAACATCCTCCAAATGTTGTTCCAGAGACGGTTCTTCGAAAAGAAAAGCGTTTGAGCAAGAAATGAACTCGTACTCCGGCATGACCGTATTCAGGGCACCTTGTATACGCTCTGTTAATCTGCTCAGAGTATCCTCAAAAGATTCAGAATTCCCGTACTTTTCAATACAATTCCTGATCTTCCCATTCAACATTAGAGAAGCAGGAATGAACCTGAAACAAGCAGGGCTGAGCTGGCTTCTTTTGGAACCTGGGTCAAAGCAGCAAAGCTACTTTTCAACACAGACGTCCATGGTATAGAAGAAGGAACACTGTTTGAAAGGCAAAAGTGTATTACACTATCTCTTTGTGCTAGAACACATTTTTTTCTGATCAAACACATAACTAGTACTACAAAGCTACGCTTACACGTGAAGAGAGTGACAGGGGTGACCTCCGTGCACTATGTACCAAATGGTACACACACGTAACGGAAGCTTATGCACCTCGTGCTCAACAGGTTGAGCACGCAGTCCCGAGTGTTGGAACTTTTCCATTTCAACCGAAGAACATGTTTCTTTCATGTCCTTTCAACTGTAATTTTTAGATTTTTTTCATTTACGTCGTCTTTTCAGTTGTAAGTATAAGAAGCGTCTACGGAAATGGGGATGAGGGGCTACATAAGTATGGCTATTCTCAGTCAATATCTGTGCAAATATTCGTAGGCATCTGTCTGGAGATCCAAGGTTAAACATAAGCCTAATCCTCAGCCTATGCGCTGGGTGCTCTCCCACCAATTCCGTTCTCCCCGAAGTGCCTCTAATAGAAGTTCAGAGGCATACCTTATCTGTCTATTGTGTGTGCGTTATACTTGCTTTGCTTATTTGTTACTATGATAGAATATACATGCAACATAAAGCGTAACTGATTATAAATATGTGGCAAAAATAGTTTGGGTAAAGGAGCATGCTCAACCGGTTGAGCACATCGTCGCCAATATATTGTGTAATTTAGCGCATTCACACAGGTATGAATAAAAGATGGAGTGAATAAACGGAAATAAAATGAAAACAGAAATGTTACCTCTCAATATTCTTTGGCACTTGATAGTAAATGGCAGCTGCTTGTTGTAAATAACCCTTTGCGTAGAATTCTGTTCGTGGAAGGCCGAAATGCAGGAAGACAACATGCGTTCCTCGTTCAGCAACATTATTACAAAACCCTCTCCTTCGAGCGTGGTCCGTTGTTCTTTTGAGCAATCTACCAACTGAGAGAGTGCTCCTATAACCATGAATCATGGCAGTAGAAGAATTTTAATGTTAGACTTCAAATCTGGAAAGCAAAACAATTGGATGTGTGGAATGGAATTGTGAAAAAGCCATAGAAAAAGCCTCACTCGCTTTCTAATATAGTAGAACTAGTCAATATGAAAAATTACAATGTGCACTGAAAGTGCGGTTGATTTGCGGTGAAAACCGGAAAAACATCACGTCTGGAGCGCACTTTCTCAAAACTGGCAGAGTGTGAACGCCGTTTACTGGCGAACTGCACGTAGTCGCGTCTCGCAATGATCGAAGCAGCCCATCATGTATAGGTGCTGTTTTAATGGTTTTCACAATTCAGCTCATTGGATCAGAAAGCACTTGCGGGGGGCAGTACTCAAAGGGAACCTCATGTTTGAGATTTCGTCGGGTTTTAATATTTTTATGGACGTAGAACTCATATTCAGTGGTGAAGTAGCGTGAAACACACGACAAATCCATGAAAACGGAAAGCTGTTCTCTGTGCGTTTGAATGCGCACCCTGTAACAAGATCCTACCCAGGGGTGCGCGGAATTTTCCGTTTTCCGCCCATTTCTGGCCTTCCGTTTTACGTTTTACGGATTCTAGCCCCTGAGAACGGAAAGCCCCTGAAAATTGTGAAGGGAAGGGGATTGTTGTAATCGACGTATTCCCCTGTCCTAAAGAGGGTTGTTGTGTACCCGCCTGCCTCCGGGCATACAATCTATCGACCTTCCTCTAGGGTCTCTCAACCTCAACCCTCTCTTCCTGCGAGGTTAACTCCAACCAGTACTTCTGTACCTCACACCAGATCAGTAATAGCTTATTAGTAGAGATTACAGTAGGCGGGGCGGTTGCTGCTTCGGCTGACTCCTGATTGGACACACTAAGGCCTCAAACCACGGCCTTATATACAGCTCTGTTTCCCGCCATCGCCTTAACGTGCGATCAATCCGAACGGGAGATCTCCACGCCACCTAGGGAGATCACCGGTCTCCTACCTGCCGATAACAGAGTTCCTCCTGGCAAAAAAGCCATCAGCCACAACACCTCCCCCAGTAGGATAGTTATCACAGAACCATACTATGACATGATTAGAAAAAACCTACGATAACAAACGAACACAAAACAACGAAAATCTTATACAATAGCACTACGCAGGAGATGGATCGAAACGCTGGACGGGTCTTCGGATTCTTGTGGACCTTCTTAAGGTCATTGGCGGTGGTCTTTGAACTGGTGGCACGATGGACGTTGAATCGGATGCAACTGGTAGACGCGCATTCGGTATGGCACTGTCCGGATTCGGCTCGTCATTGTTTCCTTTCCTCTTATAGGCGTCTTCTGCTGCTAATACTTCCAGCAGCACCTTTAGCGTCTCACTTCCTCCTTTGCGACTTTCTCTGTCACGGAAACGGAGCTGATTCGCGTGTTTGCGAACGGTTCTTCCATCTAGCTTAACTTCGTAATTGACTGAGCCAACTCGTCTCACCACAGTTCCTTCCACCCAGTGGAAGTGAGGCGCGTTCCACTGCTTTGCAAAAACTTTATCACCAACTTCAGAGTTTTTCTTCACAACTCCGTGCTTTCTGTCGAAATGTTGCTCCATACGCTCTCGTCTTTCCTTCGCGAGAGGATCTTCAATGTCATCCGGTTGCGGAACTTACAAGCTTAACCTTGTCCTCATCTTCCTTCCCAGGAACAGTTCTGCTGGAGTCTTTTCGTTCAGACTCGAATTAGGCGTCATTCTGTACGCCTGCAAAACCACGTTTAGTGTTTCTTCCGATGGCCTCTCCTCCCCCTTAAGTTTTTTGATACCTCGCTTCAGCGTATCAACAAAGCGTTCTGCCTGTCCATTTGATTGGGGGTGATATGGAGCCGTTTTGATGTGGACGATTCCACCTTCATCGCACATCGTCTTGAACAGCTCCGATGTGAACTGCGTCTCATTATCACTAACGATAGTTTGCGGTAAACCATACCTCCTAAACAAACTCTTCAGTGCTTTCACCGTCTTGGATGCCGAAATGTTGTTCATCTCGGCCATTTCGGGCCACTTACTGTACGCATCTACTACGATGAAATAGTAGACTCCATCCAAAGGTCCAGCAAAGTCTACATGAACTCGTTGCCACGCACGAGTTGGAGACGGCCATGTCTTTAATGGCACTTTCGTCGGATTCTTTGCCGCTTCTTGACAACCTGCGCATCTGCGTACCACGTCTTCACAATCCTACTGTATTAAAAGATTTGGTCGCTAATTCCCGAGAACGCGTCTGTTACTGCGCGTCGAATCTCAGCGCATTGTCGATACGCAGTGTTGTGATGAGTACTTTAAAAAAGGGGCCCCTGGCCTAAATTTCCACATTGTCCGCTTTTTTCTTCCTAGATCTTTATCTTCCTTGTTATAGGGTGACACCTCCCTAAGGGCTGGCGTAGGTTTTAGACTACTTTGCACCTGGGATTATTGATTATTTTAGCTTTTAGACTACTTTGCACCTGGGATTATTGATTATTTTAGCGATTATATCGATTTTATTGATTTTTCGCTATTTTTGCCCCAGGCGTGGCGAGGACATGTCTACTGGGGTATGTCAGTACGCTGAACACGAATATGACAACCGTTTCGTACGGCACTATCGATTCATCGATTTTATTGATTTTTCGCTTGTTTTGCGCCAGTGACGGTGAAGACATGTCTACTGGGGTACGTCAGTACGCTGAACACGAATATGACAACCGTTTCGTACGGCACTATCGATTTATCGATTTTATTGACTTTTCGCTTGTTTTGCCCCAGTGACGGTGAAGACATGTCTACTGGGGTATGTCAGTACGCTGAACACGAATATGACAACCGTTTCGTACGGCACTATCGACTTATCGATTTTATTGATTTTTCGCTTGTTTTGCCCCAGTGACGGTGAAGACATGTCTACTGGGGTATGTCAGTACGCTGAACACGAATATGACAACCGTTTGTACGGCACTATCGATTTATCGATTTTATTGATTTTTCGCTTGTTTTGCCCCAGTGACGGTGAAGACATGGCTATTGGGGTATGTCAATACGCTGAAGACGAATATGACAACCGTTTCCTACAGCACTATCGATTTATCGATTTTATTGATTTTTCGCTAATTTTGCCCCTGCGCGGCGAAGACATGTCACTGGGGTATGTCAATACGCTGAACACGAATATGACAACCGTTTTGAACAGCACTATCGATTTATCGATTTTATTGATTTTTCGCTATTTTTGCCAGGACCCGAGCAAAGCCGGGTACACAGTCTAAAAATAAAAATTCAAAAAATAATGGTGAAACTAAACAACTGGGTTCAAAGAATCAAACAGATATAAGATTTTTTTAATCCAGCAAGCCATTCTCAGGGGTGAAGGGGCTCCCTGCAAATCCGATTTGGAGCCCAATAACCCTAATAATGTCGATTAACGTTACAACAAAATCCTAGCACATGGTTTTGTTTCCTGACATGGTTTTGAAACGAAGTCGTAGCGCTGTTCCCATCCGTTGGGGTTTTTCCTTGATTTTGACTGGGCCAGTGGTAAACATGCGCCGGTCTCAGGTAAAGAGGCACACGGGTCCATTGGTCGGGATTTTCCCGCCAGTGGTAAACAGTTGCTGGTCTCAGGTAAAGGGGCACACGGGTCCGTTGGTCAGAATTTTTCGCGCCAGTGGTAAACAGGTGCTGGTCTCTGGTAAAGGGGCACATGGGTCGTTGGCCAGAATTTTCCCGTCAGTGGTAAACAGGTGCTGGACTCTGGCAAAGGGGCACACGGGTCTTTGGTGAGCACTTCCCTTGGGTTCGACTGGGCCAATGGTAAACAGGCGCCGGTCTCAGGTAAAGGGGCACACGGGTCCTTTGCTCAGAACTTTGCCTTGGGTTCCATTGGGCCAGTGGTAAACAGTTGCTGGTCTCAGGTAAAGGAGCACGGGTCCGTTGGTCAGAATTTTCCCGCCAGTGGTAAACAGGTGCTGGAATCTGGTAAAGGGTCACACGGGTCCGTTGGTCAGCACTTTCCCTTGGCTTCGACTGGGCCAATGGTAAACAGGGGCACATGGGTCGTTGGTCAGAATTTTCCCGTCAGTGGTAAACAGGTGCTGGACTCTGGTAAAGGGGCACACGGGTCTTTGGTCAGCACTTTTCCACTGGGCCAGTGGTAAACAGGCGCCGGTCTCAGGTAAAGGGGCACACGGGTCGTTGGTCAGGACTTTCCCTTGGGTTCCACTGGGCCAGTGGTAAACAGTTGCTGGTCTCAGGTAAAGGGGCACACGGGTCCGTTGGTCAGGACTTTCCCTTGGATTCCACTGGGCCAGTGGTAAACAGGTGCTGGTCTCAGGTAAAGGGGCACACGGGTCGTTGCTCAGCTCTTTCCCTTGGGTTCGACTGGGCCAATGGTAAACAGGTGCTGGTCTCTGGTAAAGGGACACATGGGTCTGTTGGTCAGAATTTTCCCGCCAGTGGTAAACAGGTGCTGGACTCTGGTAGAGGAGCACACGGGTCTTTGGTCAGCACTTCCCTTGGGTTCGACTGGGCCAATGGTAAACAGGCGCCGGTCTCAGGTAAAGGGGCACACGGGTCCGTTGGTCAGGACTTTCCCTTGGGTTCCACTGGGCCAGTGGTAAACAGTTGCTGGTCTCAGGTAAAGGGGCACACGGGTCCGTTGGTCAGGACTTTCCCTTGGGTTCGACTGGACCAATGATAAACAGGGGCACATGGGTCGTTGGTCAGAATTTTCCCGTCAGTGGTAAATAGGTGCTGGTCTCTGGTAAAGGGACACACGGGTCTTTGGTCAGCACTTCCCTTGGGTTCGACTGGGCCAATGGTAAACAGGCGCCGGTCTCAAGCTAAGGAGCACACGGGTCCGCTGGTCAGGATTTTCCTTTGACTGCGACGCTGTCAGCAGCAAAGTTGCGCCCGTCTCAGGTAAAGGGACACACGTGTCGCGCCGGTGTCAGATGAAGGGGCACACGTGCCGCGCCGGTCTCAGGTAAAGGGGCACACTTGTCCACTGCGCGGTATTTTCCCTTGGGTTTGACTGGGCTAGTGGTAAAGTAGCGCTGGTTTTAGGTAAAGGGGCGCACTGGTCCATTGGTCGGAACTTTTCCTTGAGTCCAACTGGGCCAGTAGTGAATTGGCGAGGTCTGTTGGCCGGGATTTTCCCGTGAGTCCGGCTGGCTGGCTCAGTGGTAAAGCGGCGTTGGCTTCAGGCAAAAGGCAACACGTGTTCATTGGTCGTCAACAAAAAGAAGGTCGTGGTCTTCAAAAATTTCAATCAGTCAATTTTGGCATTTTGTGACTCCTCGACAAGCTGTTTGCCACTGTTCAGTTTGAGTTTCTCAGAATCTAAGGATTAGTTCTATTCAGACAGGTGTTGAGACTGAATGAAGTGCTTAATTAGGTTTGTTTGCAGACACTCTACTCGAACTCTAATACCAACACTGATAGAATGCGGTGAAACTTTGAGCCAAGGAACTCACGGGGTTACTATCTCGCGCAAAAGCCTAGACAATAACTTGCGCACCCACCTAATGTGTCTCATCAACCCCGTGGACCACCTCCCTTACTAGAAACTCAAACAAAAGCCTGGACAATAAATTGCGCACCCACCTCATGTATACCGCCAACCCCGTGGACCACCTCCCTTTCCAGAAACTCGGGCAAAAGCCTAGACAATAATCTACGCACCCCCCCCATGTATAGGGGTATCAAAAAGTTTCCGGCCTCAACCTGTTCCATCCCTTTTTTCTCAAAACTTTGAGTGCGATCATGTAGCCTAAAATCTTCAAATCCACCATGGCAAGTTTCATGCTCTTCAGCTGACTCATTCAATAATAATGGCCCTTTTTTCTAACCCAACCATAGTGGGTTTCACATGCTTTTCGACAGCGCACCCGTCCACAGATTAAGAGTTGCGCTTGCTGCCACACGAGAACGTGGATTCGAATTACTGAATCACATGTCCTATAGTTTGGAACTTGCACCCAGCAACTATTTTCTGTCTGGAAATTTGAAACAGCATCTTCGCACGATGGGACTGGATGTCGAAAACGTCAAAGAGTCGGCTGTTGAAAGATACTCTGAGTCAAATGAGGAAAGCAGCTCCTTGAACGGTTTGAAAAAATTCAAATCGAGCCATGAAAAGTGTGTTAGTGTTCGAGGGACCTGTATTTTACTACAACAAAATTTGCTCGCTGTAGATCTTTTGGAAGTACTCTAGGCCGGAAACTTTTTGATAACCCTATATCCCGCCAACTCCATGGATTGCCTCCCTTCCAAAAAACTCAGGCAAAAGTCTAGAAAATAACTTGCGCATCCACCTCATGTATCTCAGCAACCCCGTAGATTACCCCCTTTCCAAAAGCTTAGGCATCAACCTGGACAGTAACTTGCGCACCCACCCAATGTTTATCGCCAACCCCGTGGACCACCTCCCTTACTAGAAACCTCCCTTACTAGAAACTCAAACAAAAGCCCAGACAATAATTTACGCACCCACTCCATGTATCCCGCCAACCCCGTGGGTTGCCTCCCTTCCAAGAAACTCGGGCAAAAGTCTAGAAAATAACTTGCGCACCCACCTCATGTATCTCGTCAACCCTGTGGACCAACTCCCTTACTAGAAACTCAGGCAAAAGCCTAGACAATAATTTACGCACCCACCCCATGTACCCCGCCAACCCCGTGGATTGCCTCCCTTCCAAGAAACTCAGGCAAAAGTCTAGAAAATAATCTGCGCTCCCACCCAATGTTTCTCGCCAACCCCGTGGACCACCTCCACTACTAGAAACTCAGGCAAAAGTCTACAAAATAACTTACACACCCACCCCATGTATCCCGCCAACCCCGTGGATTGCCTCCCTTCCAAGAAACTCAGACAAAAGTCTAGAAAGTAACTTGCGCACCCACCCCATGTATCCCGCCAACCCCGTGGACTGCCTCCCTTCCAAGAAACTCAGACAAAAGTCTAGAAAGTAACTTGCGCACCCACCTCATGTATCCCTCCAAGCCCGTGGATTACCTCCCTTTCCAGAAACTCAAACAAAAGCCTGGACAATAAATTGCGCACCCACCCAATGTTTCTCGCCAACCCCGTGGACCACCTCCACTACTAGAAACTCAGGCAAAAGTCCGTATCTCGTCAACTCTGTGGACAACCTCCCTTACTAGAAACTCAGACAAAAGTCTAGAAAATAACTTGCGCACCCACCTCATGTATCCCCCAACCAGTGGATTACATTCCGTTCCAGAAGCTCAGGCAAAAGCCTAAGCAATAATTTACGCACCCATCCCATGTATTCCGCCAACACCGTGGATCGCCTCCCCAAGTATCCCACCAATCTCATGAAGCATCTTCGTTTCCTGAGCTTAAGCGAAAAATAACCAATAACTTATGCTCCTACTCATTTATACCATCAACCCTGTTGATCATCTCCCTTCCCTAGGCCACGTGGATTTGAGTATTGATCACCTTCTTAATCATCACTTAGAACTTTTTTGGTTTAGTATAAATGAGCCATGTCGTGTCGGTGAATATCGGTGAGTAATGACGAAGAAGGTTGGTGGAAATAAGCGATCGGGATGCTTATTCTCTTTTCACAATAATTTGTTTTCAGTTTTTGTTCAAAACTTTGGGAAAGTATAAAGTTTTTAGAATGAGTTTGGTTTGAATAGAAGGATGGGATAGTCACATACAGTGGTGATGCTGAGGGTGTGTTTGTATGATTGGCTTACTGAGTTATTGACCGAGTGGTTTACAATACAAAAGCAGTTGTGTTCTGTATTTCACGCTGTCCTTGGTATGCTCGCTGCTCGCGAAAGACAGAGATCATAATATAACGAATCGAAACTCGCCCATTCAAAAATCCGCACCTTTTCGCGGCGGGACGCGTGGGAAAGCGCAGATCGCAGTCCTATGAGTCAACGGGCGTACTGTGAAGCAATAGTTTCTCTACATACAATCCGTTGAACTTTTTGAGGAGGTCGCAGGTTCTTCGGGGATTCCGAGTAGGATGCTCTGAGTTTATGAGCTCGGGGGAACCCGCGTCTCTTGGAGGTTTCGAGGAGGGGATCCACCGATTTGAGGAGGTCGTAGGGAACCCATGTCGCTTAGGGATTTCGGAGATGGGATCCTCCACGATGAAAAGGCTGGAGGGAACCCGCGTCTCATAACTCCTTCAAGGAAGGGATCCTCCGAACTGAGGAGGTCGCAGGGAACCCGCGTCGTTCGGGAATTCCAAGGAGGGGATGCTCCGAGTTTATGAGCTCGGGGGAAACCGCGTCTCGTGGAGGTTTCAAGGAGGGGATTCACCGATTTGAGGAGGTCGTAGGGAACCCATTTCGCTTAGGAATTTCGGAGATGGGATCCTCCACATTGAAAAGGCTGGATGGAACCCGCGTCTCATAACTCCTTCAAGGAAGAGATCCTCCGAGTTGAGGAGGTCGTAGGGAACCCACGTCGCTTAGGGATTTCGGGGAAGGGATCATCCGAGTTGAGGAGGTCGCAGGGAACCCGCGTCCTTCGGGGATTCCGAGGAGGGGATGCTCCAAGTTTATGAGCTCGGGGGAACCCGCGTCTCTTGGGGGTTTCGAGGAGGGGATCCTCCGAGTCGAGGTGGTCGTAGGGAACCCGCGTCTTATAACTACTTCGAGGAGGGGATTCTTGAGTTAGGAAGGCTGGACGGAACCCGCGGCGCATAGGGATTTCGGAGAAGGGATCCTCCGAGTCGAGGTAGTCGTAGGGAACCCGCGTCTTATAACTACTTCGAGGAGGGGATTCTTGAGTTAGGAAGGCTGGACAGAACCCGCGGCGCATAGGGATTTCGGAGAAGGGATCCTCCGAGTCGAGGTGGTCGTAGGGAACCCGCGTCTTATAACTACTTTGAGGAGAGGATCCTCCGAATTGAGGAAGTGCAGGGAATCCACGTCGCTTGCGAATTTCAAAGAGGGGGACCTCCGAGTTGAGGAGGTCGCAGGGAACCCGCCTCTTATAACTACTTCGAGGAGGGGATTCTTGAGTTAGGGAGGCTGGACGGAACCCGCGGCGCATAGGGATTTCGGAGAGGGGATCCTCCGAGTTGAGGAGGTCGCAGGGAACCCGCGTTGCTTGCGGATTTCCTCCAAGTTGAGGTGGTCGTAGGGAACCCGCGTCTTATAACTACTTTGAGGAGAGGATCCTCCGAGTTGAGGAAGTGCAGGGAATCCACGTCGCTTGCGAATTTCAAAGAGGGGGACCTCCGAGTTGAGGAGGTCGCAGGGAACCCGCCTCTTATAACTACTTCGAGGAGGGGATTCTTGAGTTAGGGAGGCTGGACGGAACCCGCGGCGCATAGGGATTTCGGAGAGGGGATCCTCCGAGTTGAGGAGGTCGCAGGGAACCCGCGTCGCTTTGGGATTTCGAGGAGGGGATCCTCCGAGTCGAGATGGTCGTAGGGAACCCGCGTCTCATAACTACTTCAAGGAGGGGATCCTCCGAATTGAGGAGGTCGCAGGGAACCCGCGTCGCTTAGGAATTTCGAGGAGGGGATCCTCCGAGTCGAGGAGATCGTAGGGAAGCCGCGTCTTATAACTACTTCGAGGAGGGGATCTTTAAGTTAGGAAGGCTGGACGGAACCCGCAGCGCATAGGGATTTCGGAGAGGCGATCCTCCGAGTTGAGGAGGTCGCAGGGAACCCACATCGCTTGCGAATTTCAAGGAGGGGGACCTCCGAGTTGAGGAGTCGCTTTGGGATTACGAGGAGGGAATCCTCCGAGTCGAGGTGGTCGTAGGGAACCCGCGTTGCTTGCGGATTTCGGAGAGGGGATCCTCCGAATTGAGGAGGTCGCAGGGAACCCGAATCTTGTGACTACTTCAAGGAGGGGATCCTCCAAGTTGAAAAGGCTGAAGAAAACTGGCGGCGCATAGGGATTTCGAGGATGGGATCCTCGAAATTGGGGAGCTCGGAGTGAGCCTGCAACCCTTGGGGATTTCGAGGAGAAATAGTGAAGAGAAATAGTAACACAAGTCTATGAACTTATTCAATAATAATCCATAATCCAAGGACAATAATCCCACTGGTTACGGGACAGCCGTGAGGGGTTCTTAAGGTAATGTGAGTAAAAACATTCGTCGCTCAGTGCAGAGGCTCACTCCCAATGTGAGGTTAAGATGTTCTCATGCATCGCGTCCAGTTGCTTAGAAAAGATTCTCTCGGAGGGGTTAGATGGCATTTGCAACTTGATTAGTAGTCGAATGTCAAACTGGCCAGTGACATTGTCATTTGAAGTATTTATTTTGACTTGACTGTGGTGAACTCCTCATACCACCATTGAGTTTTTGATTATTGGCAGGAGGGTGATCCTAGGGTTTGAAGACTTTGTCTAAATGATTTGGATGCTTTAGGTGAAGTTTGAAGACATAGTGACCAAGTTGAAGCGAGTTGGAGCGAACATTTTCTTCTGAGAAGGAAAATTATATAGTATTGATTACTTTTTGTATTGCGACTGAGCTTACATTAGGGTTTGGATTGATGAAATGGTGAACTTACGACGTACTGTGATAAAATATTGGCCTTTGAAGAGAACAAGACCATCAGGTCTACTCAGGAGACGCAACAACTGTGGTTTTCATAAAAGTTGAACGGCCGCGATGATTAAGGCGTTTTTCACATCCGTTGGATTAAAAAAAGGGCGTGGATGAACAATTTACTGGAGTCGGATTTCGGTGTTTAACTACTGCACCGACATGATATGGTTAGATTGTGGATTTCGGATTTGGATGGTGGTGTTGCTGAACAACAGAAGTAAAATTTGCGGAATTAATGCAATGAAGGGCGAGCATGGGATGGAATGTGAAACATGGCTAAGTTCGAGATGTGCGGGATTTTCGTTTTTCTGTTGTTTTTGATTTCCGGTTAAATGTTGATGCTTTCTCGATTGGCTTGAGGAAACGAAGAGTTTTGAGAAGTTCGCAACATGTGCAACTGAATACAGAAGACTGTACCAATCTACTGCGCACGTTGAAGAGAGTTCCGTCGGCGTGTTGAAGGAAAGTAGCGGATGTGCGCCTAACATTAGTTCGTAATCTGTTCAAAAATTCTGGGCTTCTATATTTATATAGGAGGATTGGAACACTGCGCACTGTCTAATAAAGTTAATATCTGTGGAACAGCTGTTGCATTTGAGCAGTAAAAGAAATTCTTCCTGGTAGAAGCTTTAGAGTAATCAATGACGAAGTTGCTGAATCCGGGAAACCATTACTGACGTTGCATCCTAGCACGCATGAGGCCCTTTTATTTCGTGATAAATTCATTGAGAAGAAGGTGTAAAAATACTATTTTGTATCAAGTGAATGCTTTTTTTTCTGAGCGGAAAGGAGGTAAAAAGCACAGCTTCAGGAAAGGCGAACTTATTCTTGCACCCAGTAGTTTTGACATGAACCTCAAGTGGCTGCCACATCCACACTTTCTAGCGTCCCGTAGGGGCGCTAGTAGAAACAACAAAACAAATTGATTCACGGATTCTGTGAGTTCTCTTCTCTCATTCGCTACGCTATGTGCTCTTTTTCGACTGAATAATGTTATATGTAGATATATTATATGTAGATATACATATACAGTTGTGAGATAGTGTAGCTCGAGTTGAGGGTGTGAATCTCACACATCCTGTTGGCGCGCATGAAAAACCACAACGGGTCAATACTGTCACACTACGGAAAGTAGCACAATAACGTGGCTTACGGGGCCACTAGTCTATCTATTAAACAAAGCGCCGTAAGGGGGCTAGAGCGGTTAGAGATACGGGGCGGCACTCATAGACACCGCAATCTTGAGGCGCAGACTGTGTGGCGAAATGGCCGATTTCCACGGACGCAGACACGTTCGCTTCGGGACCCGCAATTTCGTCACTGCTGGCGCTCCCACATGCACGGGATGGTGATTTCATCGCCTTCGCTGGCGGTCTCACCGCATAAAAATGAGGGAGTGTTTACGAGCTTTCAGGCTGCACAATGTACGCAGCAGGAAAATCAGCCTTCCACTGTTGCGACGCTTTGAGCACTCGCAGGAAGAAATGGACGCGTGCCATGAGAGCTGCCGCGTCTCCAAAGCTTCGGGGAGGCTGGACCTACGCGGTCGCATCAGCCCCTGTTGAATTTTCGCGGCGATTGTGTAGTCACAACATTCGTTCGTTACAACATTCGTTCGTTTCGAGAAAGCTTCTGCACTAACAAAGAGTAAAAGCCTCTAAATAGGAAGGCATGACATTGTATATCCAATCAACTATATACGGATGCGGGTCCACCGATGAAGAAAGGGCCCGCCGTGGCCCAGTGCTGTGGGGAACGCCAGGATATGGGTCCACCGATGGAGAAAAGGCCCACTGTGGCCCAGTGGTGTGGGGGGATGCTAGGATACAGGTCCACCAGTGGCGGACGCAGGGGGGGGGGGGGGGGGGGCGCGCGCCCCCCCCCGAGAATGGGTCGCCAAATTTTCGAAATTACTTTACAATACAAATAAAAATCTTGTGTTAGTTTATTTTTAATTGTTTATTTTTATTATTATTTTTAATATATTTTTTATTTATTGTTTATTATTATAATTAATATTATTATTAATTTTATTTTCCGTCTGGGTCCCCAAAACGGCGGAGACCCCACTTTTCTTCCCACGCCCCCCCTCCCGCCCACTTTCTGCGTCCGCCCCTGAGGTCCACCGATGGAGAAAGGGCCCGCCGTGACCCAGTTGTGTGAAGGACGTCAGGATACGGGTCCACCGATGGAGAAAAGGCCCGCCGTGGCCCAGTGGTGCGGGGGACACCGAGATACAGGTCCACCAATGGAGAAAGGGCCCACTGTGGCCCAGTGGTGTGGGGGGACGCCAGGATACGGGTTCACTTTAGTCCGATAGTGTTAAGAATGCCAGGATGCGAACCCGTGCTTGGAGAACGGATCCGGCTTGCCCTAACTGTGAGGAGGGCGCCAGAACACGGGCGCTCTGATGGAGGAAGGGCCCGCCGTGGCCCAGTAGTATGGATAACACCAGAATACGGGTCCGCCAATATAGGATTGGTCCGCTGTGACTCAGTAAAGTGGAGAGTACCAGGATACGGTTCAGGCCTAACAGTGAAAATGGCGCCAGAATACGGGTCCATGGAGAAAAGCCCGCTGCGGCCCAGTAGTCTGGAAAACACTCGGATACGATTTCGCCTTGTCCAATAGTGTGGGGAACGGCAGGTTAGCCGGGTAGTGAGGAATACGCACGAATACGCCATACGATGGAGAACGAACTTCTCATGCTCATACTCAACTCATAAGAAGGACTTCATGTTTGGGCCCATTGGAAGATTGGTTCTGCTTCTTTATAAATTTTCTAGAGATTTGGCAAGTGTGAAGCGTTTGCACATGTCCCAAGTGGCTGCCCCACCCCACTTTCTAGCGTCCCGAAGGGGCGCTAGTCATTATCAATGTTTGGCTAGTATACATAACTTCTCGCCAATTTCTTCATCCTAACGATCCCTGGATGACCCATGTGCAGTTCCTTGAGGACCTTGGATCGTAGCTCTGGGGGAATGATCACTCTCTCTCCAGACATCAGACAATTTCCTACGACGGACAAGGTTTCAGACGATGCTGGAAATGGGCCAGCTTCTGGTTTGCTTTTGGCCATTTTCCACTCTTCACACAAGAGATCACTTTCTTTAACAAGGGATCAGTTCTCGTAAACGACTCTACATCTCGAACTGTTACTGGCAATGTCCTTATGCACTCTTGCAGCAATGTGCTTATGTCATTCTCAACTGCTGCGATCACGATGTCTTCATTCTCCACTTGATGCTTTCGCATCAACCTTGACAAGCCATCTGCTTGTCCGAACTTCGTGGTGTTGACATACTCTATGTCAGAGTCGTATCCAAGCAGAATCGTGGCCCATCTCATTAGCCGGTTTGCGGAGTACACTGGTACTCCCTTCTTGTCACCGAAGATGGCTAGCAGCGGTTTATGGTCCGTCAGCAGTAGGAACTTCCTTCCAAAAACATACTTGTGGAATTTCTTCACCACGAAGACAAACCTCAGTGCTTCCTTATCGATCTGTGAGTAGTTCTTCTCAGCCGCTGTGAGAGGACGTGAAGCATGTGCTATAGGCTTCTCCGAACCATCCACATATCTATGTGATATCACGCACCCAATTTCATTGTCGCAGGCATCAGCTGCCACGACGATCTTCTGCCTTGGATCATAGTGAGCCAAGTTGAGCTCACTCGAAAGTGCTTTCTTCAGCTTCTCAAGTGCCGTTTGCTGTTTGGAGGTCCACTCCCATCTCACATCCTTCTTCAGCAACGCATCTAGAGGTCCACGAAGGTCTTTCATGGTTGGCATGAACGCTGCATAGTACAAGATTTCTATTGCTGCTGTGCCAACCAGGTTGTTAGGTGGTAACGTTTATTGTTGGCCTGACGTTTCGACAGGACCGTCTTCTTCAGAGGCCTAAAAGTGGCTCGTTATTTGTGATCGAGACAGTCAAACGTCTCCACCAACCCGGCTAGTTTTCGACGTTACCCCAAGCTTGCTACCCAAAAAGACCCCAAGACGAAGGATGAACCAACCCGTTTCCCACCGTTATTGCGGAAAGTCCGCAGCTGACTGTCGTTGCGGACAAGTGAGCAATACTTAGGTGTCCGCATCTTATATTACATACAGTCTACAGCTGCATAGTACGTTATCATGCCAAGAAATGCTCGAAGTTGACCGACATTCTTCGGTTCAACCATATTCTTGATCGCTTCAATTTTCTTCGGATTTGGCCTTCTGCCACTTCTGTCCACGATGAAGCCCAGATACCGAATCTCTGGCTTCACAAAAGAGCATTTCTCTGATCTATGCCACACCGCCTATCTACTGTACAGGGTGGCTGAAAAGTATTGGCGCGCGCAAAAACGCTATATTCTCAGAAATTTACGCTGTCCAGCCTGATATTTTGTATCAACAGAACAAACATACAACAAGTAACAACATTCAAAGGAATTGCTCGAAATGGCCTCCTTTTGCTTTTACACATACCTTCAAGCGAGGGATCACCGAATCGATGGTGCGCCGCAGGTAGTTCTGGTCCAAATCGTCCCATATCTTTACAAGTTCTTGTTGTAATTTCTTCAAGGTGGTAATTTTCTTGACCTTCAACTTCTCTTCTAAGTAGCCCTAAACAGAGTAGCCCAGTGGATTGAGATCAGGACTGTTCGAAGGGCATTCTTCCTTTGTTAGATATCCAACCACATGAGCGTCGAGGAAGGCCACGGTTGACTTCGCTCCATGTGCAGGAGCCCAATCCTGCTGGAATATTCCATCCACGTTCCTTTGCTTGCATGGGGCCACAACCTTAGACAGGACCTGCTTCTGATACGTTTTGGCATCTATCTTCACGTTTTTGTCGATAAAAATCAACGGAGTCTTCTCAGTGGCGCTCACTCCCCAAACCATTAATCCTTCCAGAAAAAGTTATCGTGTGGCGACTTTTCTTTTCCTTCCGTTTCTCTGAGTCGGACTCATCAGTTGCCGATGACGGTTATGGGCCTTCTCGATGCTGAAAATTTTCTCGTCCGATCATAGCACGTCTTGGACGCGGCGCACCTTGAACAATTCAACCAACTTCTTGCATCGAGCCAGTCTATTCTGCACGGCATCCTCTGTCAAATGCTGCCCCCGGTACAGCCGATAACTGCGAAGCCCCAGATATTTTTTGACGATGTTCTGCACACTTTGCCGGGATATATTCAAACTTTTGCCATGGAATTCAGGCTCAACGCGTCATTTCGGGTTATCCTCTTTTTAATTATGGCACGATTTCTACGAGTGTTGACAGAAGGAGGCCGACCTGGTTTTTTCTTGACATCAACATTTTCTTCTGATTTCCACTGCTTCACGATTCTCTGGACCGTTCGAAGCGGCACTTTGAGACGATATGCAATCCATGACGTCTTCAATCCACTTGCTGCCAATTGAGCGATTTCCGACCGATGAGCACAATGCTTCATTACTAAATAGGAAGTACTTCTGCAGTACATTACAAGAAAGTACATGAAACGTGCTACAACATGCATACAAAGTTATCTCCCTATGCTTGACTTATCCTGTAAAAAAGCAGCGCCAAAGAACGCGCCAATACTTTTCAGCCACCCTGTATTTCTTCCAATAGATCACCTGCCCTATCCACTGGCTGTGTCTCCGCACCAGTTTCCCAATATAGATCACCTGATCTATATCGCTTCACCTGATCGCCACTGTTGTGTACCCGCCTTTCTCCGGGCACACAATCTATCGACCTTCCTCTAGGGTCTCTTTCTTGCGACCCTCAACCCCAACCCTCTCTTCCTTCGAGGGTAACTCCAACCAGTACTTCTGTACCTCACACCAGATCAGTAATAGTTTATTAGTAGAGATTACAGTAGGCGGGGCGGTTGCTGCTTCGGCTGACTCCTGATTGGACACACTAAGGCCTCAAACCACGGCCTTATATACAGCTCTGTTTCCCGCCATCGCCTAAACGTGCGATCAATCCGAACGGGAGATCTCCACGCCACCTAGGGAGATCACGGTCTCCTGCCTGCCGATAACAGAGTTCCTCCTGGCAAAAAGCCATCAGCCACAACAAGGGTTTACGTCTTTTGGTGCACAACGAACACTAGTTCACAACAATGGCGCCGAAATTGACGCTAAAACGCCATTTACGAAATTTAAACTATTTCGTTTGACTTTTTTGATTACATGAGATAAGTAGTACAGTCTACACTCTGTCCGAAACGACGAGTCCGCCCACGCACGCGGGGATCGGGAGGCGGCGCGGCTGAGAGGGATGCTGTTGGCTGCCACATCGTCCACGTCACAGCCAAATCATTGGTCAGTACCACGAAGATAACGATGAAACGTGATACGCAGATCAGGGATGATGACGTAGAGCGCTGGCAAACGTGCCAGCTTCTCGATCCTCGCGTGCGTGGGCGGACTCGTCGTTTCGGACAGACTACAGTGTCGTAGATCCGCCTCGTCCTCAAGGCGCACCGCCTGAGATCACACGTGGCGCCCTGCTGGCAGCATTCCCGCAGCCAATCGGCTGAGTATTGGTCGCCAGCATGACGCCACGTGTTATCTTAGGCGGTGCGCCTTGAGGACGAGGCGGATCTACGGCACTATATATTAGATCACAGAGGGCGCCCGATTCGACTTTGTCCGCAACTACGACCTCATCATTTTTCGGCTAACCGATCTATTTTTCGCACTTTTTTGATTTGCATGTGGTGTGATTCCTTCCATTTTTATGTTTCCCTACTATCATTCGCTAAAATATCCTTCCAGACGCATTTTAAGGGCAAAGTCGTAATTGCAGACAAAGTTGGATCAGGCGCCCTTTGTGAGCTAATAGACCATACGTTTCCCACCCGCACTGCGGCGGCCACGAGGAGGTATAGTCTGTCCGAAACGACGAGTCCGCCCACTCACGCGGGATCGAGAAGCTGCCACGTTTGCCAGCGCTCCACGTCATCATCCCTGATCTGCGTATCACGTTTCATCGTTATCTTCATGGTATTGACCAGTGATTTGGCTGTGACGTGGACGATGTGGCAGTCAACAGCATCCGTCTCAGCCGCGCCGCCTCCCGATCCCCGCATGCGTGGGCGGACTCGTCGTTTCGGACAGACTATATATAGAGCATAGACTGGGGGGGGGGTGGAGGCAGTACAAGGACCCGTTAGTAATTGGAGATGCAGATGGTGAGAAAACTCACGGCGCCATAGATACGATATCATGAGACGCGTCTCAACTCACTTACGATAGCGCCGTTGGGGGAACCATCACCTACGACGATGAAGATAAGCTGGATCCGGGCGCAGCCCGGATTGCAAAATACATTTTGTTAATTAAAGACAGAAATACGTGGAACGCGCAGTTGTGGATCAAATTTTACGTACAAAACAGCGCTAGGAAACATGAACTTCAGGAGTCGTTGGCGAACATGGGTTGATAAAAACAGTTGGTAATATAGGCATGAGATTGCCTAAAATCTGGGCTTTGGTCTAGAATATCATCTTTAATTCGAAAAAGTGAGTGTTGCACTGTTGTCAGACGGAATGGCAATGCGACGTTACAGCAGGTGGTAGTGGAGCGACAGAAATGCTGCTAAGAAAACTGAGAAATCTCCTGAAACGTAAGAACCACGGCATCTTTATTTGGGAGAATTGAGAGCTGCGCAGTTGTCAACTGGAATCAGAATGAAATTCTGAGCAGAACGATATACAATTCTTGATAGTTTCGTTCACTTCCAACGGAGAATCCGGAGTGAGACAGATGCCCCGTCCATCTCACCCTCGCGTTGGGCGCCCTCTCATATTGCGTGCTCTCTCGCAAACCCCCCCCCCCTGAGCTATACGGTGCATTTGTCTCAGGCGGGCTTTTTCAGCCCAGCATGAAAGGAAGTACCAAGCATTATATACCATTCTACTCAGAATCGCACTTGCTCAGCAGCTGACAACTGCGCAGTACCTGATTTTTCTAATTGACTAGCGCCCCTACGGGACGCTAGGAAGTGTGGATGTGGCAGCCACTTGAGGATCATGTCAAAACTACTGGGTGCCAAAATAAGTTCGCGTGCTTTTCCTAAGCTGCCTTTTCTAGTTTTTATCCGTGAACCTTATGCAGAGTATTTCACACAGTTCTGAAACACTTTTCTTCCGCCCTCTTTACATGGGAAAATCAAGTTAATTAAGCATTAGAAATCAGAAAAAAGCATCCACTTCACAGAAACCCTGATTCAGACACCTTCTTCTTAATAGATCTTCACAAATTGGCCAAGGCTTTCAAGAGATCTGCGCCTTGTGCATATAAATGCCATGCCAGAAAGAACTATTCGTTAGTGGTCTTTCGGATTGAGCAACTACGTCATTGACTACCATTGCTCCCAAGCTTCTGCCAGGAGGACTCCCTTTCACTGCTTAGGAGTAACAAGCATTTCACAGATAGGAGCGTTATTAGACAATGGACAGCACTTATATGGAGCGCACCTCCGCTACTTTCTATCAGCATGCTGACGAAACAACTTCAATGTGAGCAGTAGTTCGGTGCTGTATTCAATTGTACATGTTATAATTGGAAGCGGATGCGCCCAAACACCCAAAGTAATAATAGCATCGGCTTCTAACATATACGTGCTTCTCAAAGCTTTCCACTTTTTCTGGTCAGCCACTGGAGCATCAAAATTAAACCGCAAATCAAAAACAATAGGGAAACGGAGAATCCCGCACATCTCGGAACCCAGTTCAAAAGGGATAGCTGAAGTACCACGCATCTCTGCGAGAAAGTCGTCCGTGCTACACCAACAAATCAAAAAAGAATTTGTCTTTCTTCCATAGAACGGGAACAAGTACCGGCCAGTTTCGAGTACGTTATCCTTGGCATTCTCCCTGACGTACACAACAACTTTTGTACACAGCTCATTTCTTTAAAATAGTGAATGCGTTGCTCATTTCCTGTCCAGACCATACTGCCATGGCCCACTTCTACATGTTCACATCCCATCTCAGGCTCATCCTGCTTTGCACTAATGACGGCAATTCTACTACTTTCATTCACCCACACCACTATCCAAATCCGAAACCTACATTCCAATCGTACACTCCGTCCTGTCGCTACAGCACTGAAACACCAAAATCTGCCTCAGTAAACTATTTGTTTTAATTCAACATAGATTGTGAGAAATCCCTTAACCATCGAAGCCGTCCTCTTGTTGTGGAAATCACGGAAGGACAGAAATGTTGCGTCTCGTGAGGGAATCTGATGATCTCGTTCTCGTCTGAAGCCAGTATTCTATCACAAGATTTCGCAAGTTCAGCGTTCGATCAATATAAACGCTAACTTAAGTACAGTCGCATTTCAGAAAGCAATCGACAATTCCTAAATTTTCCTCTCGCAAGAAATTATTTTCTTCAGCTCGCCTCAGCTTGTGTGTGTACTCCAGCTCCAAATTCTACCTGACGTGTCCTAATCATTTGGTCTAAGTCTTCAAACCCTAGTATCACCGCCCCTCCTGATCTTCGATAATTCAAAATTGGTACGAAGGGCCCACTACAACCGACGTCAAAATACGTACCCTAAATGACAGCAACATTGACCAGTTTGACATGTGGCTACTGCTCAAGCTGTAAAGTGCGGTCTGGCCCATCCGAGAGAATCTTTTCTGTCCACATGAACACACGATGCCTAACAGCATTTCTACCTCGTATCCGGAGACACCCGCTGCGTTGAGCTACGCTTTTCTTTTCTCACGGTACATACACTTTCACTCCTTTCATTATCTTAGAACCATTCAAGGCCGTCCGCCAACCCATGGAATTATTGTTCCATTTACAAATCACAAGAAAAGAATAATTCTCCATCATCGCTCATCCATAACAAGATTTACAATGCCTCACACAATTTTCGATCTAATCTCAAATCGGTTTTTCGAGTTCTGAAACGCCTTTGTAAGCCTACAGCATCAATTGTAATGGTGAATGTGAGTCCTGATTGATTTACTGCATCATGTCCTTGACGTGGAACAATCCTTGCATAGCTGCACCCGGAGGGTTGCAGAACTATTGAGTGCGGAAACAAGTTCATAAGCTTCTAACAACGAACGTTACTCCTTTGTTCCATCGGTAGGTTATCAGCATGGTACTCACACCTTCCGAAATCTCCGCTGTTTAATTGTGTAACTTGCTTCTGCTGTTTTTCTGACTCAATCTTTCACTCCGAAACGTCGAGCTACTCAAGCATAACAGCTAAATAAAAGCACATACAGCTAAATTCCTGTTCAGCACCTTGCTCAGAGAAAACAATTTCTCAAAAATTTTGGCGCCCCGGATGTGGAGCAGTGCTTCGTTTTTATTCTTTTTTCGCTGTTTTTGCTCAAAGGTCGATAAGGATATGTTTACTGGAGTTTTCCTATACGCTGAGCACGAATATAACGGCCACTCTGTATCCAAATATTGATTTATTCATTTTATCGAATTTTTCACAAATTTTGCTCAGGGGTCGGTGCCCAGATGTCTACAGGATACTGAGATTCTCCCGTACGCTGAACTCGAATATAACAATTATTTTCCACCCGTTCACCTGTTTATTTATCCATCGATTCTATATGTTTTTCGTTACTTTGGCCAGTGATCTTTAAGACATTTCTACTGAGGTTTTCCGATAAACTCAGCAGAAATATGATAACTATTTTGAAAGAATATCTCGACCTATTGACTTTATCGATTGTTTGCTCGCCTCTGCACATGGACAAATGAGAATATGTACGCTGGGGCATTGGAACACACCACATATACAGCCAATCCCAAATATGGCGAGTTGCCACGCCTGCGGCACCACTTGCGGAAAATCAATAAATCAATAACAACTCGGCGTATGGTGGCTGTTAGATTCGTGATCAGCGTGGTGAAAAACCCCTGTGGGTACGGTTCCGCTAAACTTGCAGCACAAATTGCGAAAAATCAATAAAATCAATAAATCAATAACCCGCGGTGCAAAGTGGCCTTGAGATTTTTGATCAGCCAAAAACCCCTCTAGGTACGGTCTCGCTAAACTTGTAGCACAAATTGTGAAAAATCAATAAAATCAATAAATCAATAACCTGCGCTGCAAAGTGGCCTTGAGATTTGTGATCAGCCTGGTGAAAAACCCCTGTGGGTACGGTTTCGCTAAACTTGCAGCACAATTTGCGAAAAATCAATAAAATCAATAAATCAATAATCCCGCGGTGCAAAGAGGCCCTCAGATTTGTGATCAGCGTGGTGGATTACCCCAGTGCGCCCGTTTTGATTTGGATTGGAGCTGAACTAAGAAAAATCGATAAAATCGATCGATAAATCGATATCCGTATCGATACTATCCAATGAGTAGTGTCCTAGGCCCTCCGCCCTATTCGGATGGTCTCCCATGTTTCCAAGGCCCCTGCTCCACCATCTTGCTCACAGATGCATTCCTGTCGCTTGAATTTGGCGCCACGCGCGCTGTCCAGATTTTTGAAAAAAAAGTGTCGTAAGCGGTTCTATGTTTTATATATAGATAGGGATATTTAGTGAAGAAGCGTTTTCAAACATGGTCTGTTTTCTGGGCTAGCTTCAGACAAAGGCACTTGCTTTTATGACCGCTGTATGCGCAGAGATGTCGGCAATTTGATAGATAACTGCGCAACTCACCATTTTCTGAAAATTGCTGAGGAATTTTAAAGGATGCAAATCCCCCGCCTAGATTTAAAAAACTGATTCCTTCGTGGATTCTTGGTAAAAAATTGTCGATCTTGGCGCCTGGGTTTTTTTGCGCGGTTGATCACGCAGAAAAACCCAGGCGCCCCCGCTAAAACGGCGGGCAGGGTAAGCAGGAATCCAGAAAAGGCGGGACCCCGGATTATGAAAGAAAGAACCTTCGGATGAACTTTTTGTCATTCTTTTTTGCGTATGTGTCCAGGGCATCGCCCGTGACAGCTTTGCCGAAGTTGAAGTTCCTGTTCTGCCTTAGTGGCTTTTGTTCTGAAGCGCCTCCATGGCGAAACTATACCAGCACCGAGTTCTACGCTTGTCCGTGAAATATCCTCACCTCAACATTTCTGTTGCCGCCTCTACTCGTGGGATCCGTTTGGCTTAATTTGTTCTGCATATTTTTAGTATTGTCGTATTTGTGTGCTTGTTTTGTTTTTAAATAATTTTTTTCTCGTTTATTGTCGCTAAGATCTCTCAAGCCCGTTTGGTCGGGTTGCTATCAGTTCGGATTCTTCCCACATTTTCTTGTTTCTTCCGGCTGTCGAGCACCTGGTGCTCTTACAGGTGTCATTTTGAAGAGGATTTTATGAAGAAGATTACTCACAACTGGGCAACATACAGTTTTATGAGAATACCGAAATATTTAGTGAAAATCAAGCTGAGACGCTATCAGTGTTGAGCTGAGCGTGGGTCCCTGCACGAAAGCAGGGCACTAGACATGTCAGCTGTCTGACATGTTAGAGTGAGAATGTAGAGATTGTGAGTATATTTAACATTCCATCTTTGAACATGCTTTTTTTTCCTTTTTGAGCAATACTAGGGCTGTTTCTGTGCGAACCATCTTAAAAAGGGCTCCTGCAAACTTCGCTATTTTTACCTTCCTCAACTTCATCGAAGTGGTTGGTGAACAACCTTCGCTTTTTTGACCCAGACAACCTTCACTTTTCTGAGCCCTGTCTCACCACTATCGTACCTATGCATCTCATACTACCGACTTTTTTGATTCAGCTGCAGTGTGAACTTCCGTCGCGATTTTACTCGTCTTCATCATTGTTCCAAACATGCCACACAAGCAGGGGTGTGCGGAATTTTTTGTTTTCCGTTTTACGCTTTCCTTTTCCGCCCATTTTTGGCCTTCCGTTTTACGTTCTATGTTTTACGGGTTTTTGGGCCGGAAAACGGAAAATCTCGGAAAATCATGGAGAGAGAGGGATCGTTGTTTTCGGCGTACTTCCCTATCCTGAAGAGGGTCCTCGTGCTTCGATGCGCAGTGTACAGGTGTACAGTGCGCGAGTTCACAACAATGGCGCAAAAATTGGAGTCTAAACGCCACGAAGTTCGAACTAATTTGCTTTTTTTGTCTCTGCTGCAGGGTAAATGTCCTAAATATGCCATGCAAGTGTCCTGCTCTCCTCGAAATTCTCAAAAAAAAAGGTTCAACAGAAGTGAGGAGTGGACTCATACAAAATTTCCATAAAACTGTGACCTGTCATGGTGAGAGCATCAAGCATTCTTGCGAATCAGCGCATGATTTTTCTTTCTTTCAACTTGACAAAAGCATAAGGCTACACCGTAATTGTCACTGTTCTGATCTGACGATGAACCCTAGCTCTATACTGGTACCGCTGGCGCCTGATGTCTTGCGCAATGTTGGGGCTGCTTAGTTACCTTTTTGTTTGAATTTCTGCAGAATAGGTCTGCTCCAAAGTAAACCAAAGAAGTCGCACTTTTGACACTTTACAGCTTCTCGTATACTTGGACATTCAGTGATAAAGGTGCTTATCGATTATATAACTCTGAGAATATCTCGTAACTGGGTGAAGAATAAATACCTATATTCTCCATCTACCTAATTCTAGGCGTTTGAAGCACGTACCATCAGGTTGCTAGAGGTTACTTAATTCTTTGAAAGAGTCACCACTTATGCTCATCAAGAAGATGCCTGGAAAATCCAATGTTGGAGATGACTTTTGGTCCAAAACCTATGCTTGGGCAAAATTTTCCGTTTTCCGTTTTCCGCCCATTTTTGGCCTATCGTTTTCCGTTTTACGTTTTACGGGATTTGAAATTTTACTTCCGCACATCCCTGCTTACAAGTGCTCTGCTCTGAAAATGTGGCGGCTTTAGTTTTGAGAGGATGATGGCTACCTTTCTGTGTATTAGGCACATAGTAAGTCGAAGACTTTATTCGATCGACTTGCACTTAGTGGTGCAGTGGTAGATATGATACAACAAAGGGTGTGGTCATGTACAGCAACTGGGCGTGGCCCATAAACAGGGTCAAGCATGACAATAGGAAAAACCGACCCTTAAAGGCAGCAGGAGCTGAAATCCTCGACTCCGAGCTGAGCTGTGGGTGATGAAGTGCAGACTCAACACAGACAAAGATGGCTTACCTGCAGAGAAAATGGAACATTCGTCGCGAACACGCCTGGCCGTGTTCGCGCGCGGACGAGTTTTCCCCGGCGCAAAAGCCATTGCGGTGCGTGGTTTGGCGCAAAGGGAAAACGAAATGCATTCATTCACAGAGTTTCATGGCAGGACTTGGCCGAAACCACGCGCCGCAGTGGCTTTCGCACCGGGGAAAACTCGTCCGCGCACCAACACGGCCAGGCGTGTTCGCGACGAATGTTCCATTTTCTCTGCAGGTAAGCCATCATTGTCTGTGTTCGTTTCACATTTATGATGTGCCGAGTCTGTACTTCACCACCCGCAGCTCAGCTCAGAGACGAGAATTTCAGCTCCTGCTGCCTTTAAAGGCAGTGTGTCAGCTCGTTTCCTGGAGTGTAGATATCGGCATGCTCTAAACCTTCTCGTCACGGAGATTCCAATGATGTAGGTCACAACGCATAAAAATGCAAAAAACCCGTATTCGGAGGGGCCCAAGGTTCAGTTCACGGGCCACTTGGGCGGAGCGGTCCGGAGTGGACGAGTTTCCTCGTCAATCCCGTCCTGCGCTGGGGTGTGGGTCATGATGAGGCAAAAGTGGGTGGGCAATGTGTCTGCGATTGGTTCATTCGAACCCTCGCCCCGCCCTTCAGGACCTACTCGCACTAATTCGCGCGCGATTTCACCATAGTTGCCCATGCAAATTTGAATGTGAGTGGGGACGAGTCGACGCCGAAGGGCGGGAAGAGGCCGCCCCATTTTGCCTCATCATGACCCACACCCCCTGCGCTGGCTTCAGTGCGGCACACTTTTTCAACACGTTAAGCCGTGATCAATCAATAACGCCAGCGGCGCTGCATTGCACCTGCCTTGGGTTGTTGAAAACACTGTTTTTCCTTCAGTTCTTGGAAAAACCACTGCAACCCTTCCTGACGTTATTAGAATCCACACTTTGCCCGCGCTCGGGAGACCTGGTTGGCACCGTCAACTTCTCACGCAGAAACAGTGCCTTCTTCCCGCTAGCATTTTACTACTCTGGTCTTGTACTCTTTCACTATTCACTACCATTCGTCTACTCCAAATGTTGAGTTGTTTTGGATTGTTTTTGGTTCTATTCCTTTGCACTTGTACTCTTCGTTGGTGTTTTATAATGCAGTTATGGTTTTTTTCTCATTTTATTTGTTCCAACATATTTGTAACCACTTTAAACCATTTGATATTCTTTCAATGAAATGTCGATTGTGTTAGAGTTCATAGTAATTACCATTTGCTAACCTTAGACGAAAATTGAATGCGTAGAACGTTTCTATGATTTTCGTTTGGCTTGTAGAGTTTAGCCACCCGATTTTGGGGATAATTTTTTGTCGTTATTCTTGTTTCTTTGCTGTTCATAGCTAAATTTCTGTCAAAAAGTGATAGCTAAAATGGGTAGCTCACGTCCTAAAAACTAGACGAGATCAATCTGAAAGCCATATCGATTGTATCCCCATTAATTCGACATACGAAATGTTTATTACATTCATCACCTTTCCTGCTTCACCAGCTGCAAACCCCATCAACGGTGTTGTGCAGCGATTTCAACACAAGTACCACTGACTCACTCGCAACTCAGAGAAGGAATAACAACTTTTCAAAAGTTTTTACGAATATGTGCAAACAAATAAAAGGAATGAAACAAAAGGAATAGTAGAATACTAGTAGGAACAAGCTTTCCATAAATGAATGGTATTGTTGACCAATATGCTCGTGTTGGGCGTGTTTAACCAGAGAATATACCGAAAAAAGCGACAACTTCTTCACCAATTCATTTCGTTTCAGATATGTGTAGACGCGTTTGTGCGCTGTGCCAGCAGATATGTGCACCGATTTCCGTAAGGAGATGCAGCCGAAACAAGTAGTAATACTACTTGCTTTACTTGTTCACGGTGAACAGATAGATAAAGAGAATTTAAAAGCAGCCTTTGCGGCATGCTGGAGGAGCGAGAAAGTTTCTATGCGATTAGCACTATAAAGATTCAGTAAGCTTCTCATACTGCATGAGTATAGAACGAATATCTCAGAACTTATTTTTCGCAGGCCTCCATCTTGGTGAGGGAAATAAATGAGAGTAGCGCGACCGCTTCCGAGCTGGAATGGCAGCTCCATAATTTTATGGACTGCGAGAGTTCGAAGATTCTCTTCTGTCGGCTGCAGCATTACATAACATTGATGAATGTGGGTTTTTTAAACAGAAGTCTGCTTGTGTAAAACACAACCTAGATTTTAGTTACCTCTTTAGGAGAACATTGTTCTGGAAATTACGGAGTTGACCAGATTCCTGAGCGACGTCTCTTCCCACTACGACCTCAGCACACTTGGCGGACGTGAGCCCACACAAGGTGCAAACCACAAAAGAAAGGTGGATGTTAGTGAGGTGGGAGATGTGGTTTGAGGGTACTTTTTTTGGCTAGATGAAATAACTCCATCAATATCAGCACCTCAAATTTCAATTGGACGCGTAACCAAACTGCGGCCTACGTCACAACTCATTACAAAACACCTTGTGGTGCCTGCTAAATATTAAAGAGATGTTCACGCAACACCGTAAACAAAAAATGACGGCAACACCAACCCCTAGCTAGACGAGCGAACGTCATTAGACTTGGTTATGATTACTATCTGGACGAAATTACTGATTTCATAAGATATTAAAGTTGCATGGTAGCTATAAGGTGGAAATAAGTTATTCAGAATTCAACGCGCGCACAAAAACATCAGAAATTGGCTGGAGTTGATTTCGAAAATCAACAACTGTCACATTCGCAGCTCAGTGGGATGAGTTCCGCTTCAACGCAACTCTCAACGAATACCATGAGGGTAAAGCATGCATTGGTCATTCAAATTTTTTTACTAATCGTAATAAGCTTTTCAGACAGTATCAGAGTACATACCCGAACAAGACAGGTCAGGTGCATCAACTCCACGCTCATTTGTAGAACAGCGAAGTAATGATTAAAAGGAGAACTGGAATCAGTTTTTCCTTGTCGATGGAAACCAACTGAAACAACTGCTCCGATATTGCCCTTATTGTGGAAAACAGCTGAGTACAGATGGCAGCTCTCTGCATCTGAGGGTGGTGGGGACAGCACCAACCGTTAGTATTAACTGTCCTAACTGCGTTCGGTCTCAAAGAGAAGTTGTTTGGTCGGGCCAGAAAAAGACAGTAGAACACCCAAGGTCACGAAGTTACAGTGGAAACACGAACGTAGCAATCACAGCTGTGACCACGGGAACAAGATGGGCAGTATGTTTGCATCCAGTATACTCATTTTCTTTACATCCATCATACACCGATGTAACAGTATGTATGATATTTAGGTACTGTCTCGCTTTGCACATGGGGCAAATCTGGCATTCATTTCAAGAGCAACATACCAACGCGCATTTCGAGAGTTGCGCCCTGCGGTAATGAGGGTCTACAACCGTCACAGCACTAATATTGTGGACACTGTGAATTCGGCCTACTGGGTACATACAAGGAAAGTCTCATGCATTCACCTACCCATACATAATATTCACTTTCAGCAAGCAGGGGATTTCGATGGGTGGGACATAGCAGTGGATGGCGCTTATGACTCTCGCGGATTCAGTGTAGTGCTTTGCAAAGTTCTTGCTGTGGACTTGAGAACGAATCTGTGCATCCATACGGAAGTGGTCCACCGCTCAGAGACTGATAGTGATAAAAATAAGGTCAAGAGTAACTCTTCCAACAAGGACAATATGCTCTAGATGGTATCAGCGGTCGCATGGAGCGAGAAGGCTTTCGACGCTTGCTGTTATGGTTTGCTGATTAGGGCCTCCGCATCCGGTCCGTGACCAGCGACCGTAACGCGCACTTCGAAACAGTGATCGGCGAGATGAATCAGGCCTTATCATGGGAGATGCAGTGGTATTTCGATCACTGGCACCTTCGCAGATATCTGGTCAAGGGCCTACGAGAAGTAAGTAACCACAGTATTCTTCCAAATCAGAATTTATCAAAAAATTCTATTCTTTTTACTTGTTTACATAAGTAAAGGCTGCAAAGAGGCGAGCATTCGCTCCCCTCAAGGATTGGATCAATGGTATGAAGGCCCACCTGAAGTACGCAGTGGACGTGGGTTCACGGACTGGTTATTCTGATAACATCAAACACATCTTTAACACGTCCTTATACCACATCGCTGGTATTCACAGCTGGGATCAGGTAATGAAGCAAATATTCATCGACTCGCGGACTTTTCATTTTTTTTTCAGATAGGAGCATATTTAGAACGAGATCACCAGCCCTTACACTTCATGCTTGCATGGAGATTTGGAAGGGGAGCATCCTGCGCCCATTCCTATCGGGAGTGCGGCTCACAATAAGTTTAGGGATATTGTTCTGGAGAACGGATTCCAGAAAGATGTGTGTAGACTTAGTCCACACGGTGGTACAAGCCAGTGTGTGACAAAAAACGCCCTCGACAGGCACTACTGCCCTAAGGACGTCTTCTTGTGAGTTTGGAAGATGTACAATTTTATTGCTACATTTCAACAACTTTTTTTCAGTCCTTCTGGCACATATCCGATCTACGTAGTGTTGCCCACAGTACATCTCAACACGCTACGACAAGCGGAAATGGCTGGTGTTCGGGTGGTCGATCGAGAATTCCTCTACCACCGGAAATTCAATGACCACCCGACCCTTATGGTCCGAAAGTCTATGGTTGACCATAAGTGGAGGAAAGAGATCAGAGACGAGTTCTTGAGAGCCAAGCTCCAGGCCTTAGATCAAGACCCATCAGCAACGGACGTCGTGGATGGGGAAGTGGAAGAAATTAGCACTCGCACAGTTGAGGATGAAGAAATTTATTTGGACGAATGCAGAGAAAGCGGCGCATTATCTGATGGAGATCACTACAGTAGTGACGACGGTGAAGACCTGGAACTGATGTCAGAGGTTCTTCCTTTGTTACGGAACACCCGGACCTCTTGCATCTTGGCAAACTAGATAACTGCTTTTCAGGAGTTCTGATTCCGGAGCATTACTAACGTGACACAACGTAACCAACCGGTCTAACGCGTAGCGCACTCAACAAAATTTCAAAACGCAATCTTTTTTTTTCTGAATTCTCACGAGGTTTATAGATGTAATTGTAGGTATTTGGATAACTACACTGGTACTTTCATTTCAATAACGAAATGATTCATTCCAACATTGCCCCCAAACGACAATAAACCACCGCTGCGAAGATCATGAAGGTCGGACGAGACCGTAATGTCATCCTGGACCAATTACCCACTTGCGCAGGTGTAGAATTGTTTGGCTTGCTTGCAAAACTACTTGTAGTCTTCAACAAGAATGTAAATTTTCAAACTTCATGGACTTCGTGGAAATCACCTACGGCCGATTGGACACGTTTCTGGTAGCAGCATACTGTGCACTTCACATAAACTCTTTTCTTTACCTGTTTTCCACCACTGAAAACTGACTACATCCACTTCTTTTCTCAGAGTTGCAACGTAACTATTATACTATGCAGAATGGAACTACGGACTCGATCTCGTTTCAGAAATACTGCGAAATTGATAGATCAAAGAGAGTAAACTTCGTTGCTAGCTTCTATTTGCAGAACGAAAAAAAGTATCTAGGATATACTGCTCAAGGCCATGAACCAATTGAAATTTACGGAAATAAATGTTCAACATTTTCTTCAAAAACTAACCTAACACATGACATCGTTCATCATGTCCTCCAGGGATGGGCACACTTTCGCTTCTACCTCATATTTCAGTTCAACTACCTGAAGTTGTGGACTAGTAGCCGTTAATTAATTATACAACAGACCAGTCTGGCCGTCCGGCTAACGCCGGACTTCCACACTTCTATTGATGCTCGCTTCGATCGCATACTGCACGTTGAAAGCAAACACAAAAGTGTAAATGGATTGATAAAATCTGCATCCTTCCACGCAGTTCTATCGCTCTCCTGAGAAACCCTTGATCAAGTAGGTGGTAGGTTTCCCCCACATGAACGAAGTTATGCTCTTCCATATGAGCGAAGTTAGTGGCCGTGAAGAACTGAGTGTAACCAATTTAGTGCAAATGTCATCTTGAAATGATTTAGGCTCAACTGGTTGTTGTGGTAATTCAAGTGATAACGGTCCGCCGGTGTATATAAACGGAAAGGAAGGAGTGGTTCATTCAGACACAAACGGAATGAGAAGAGCGAATTCCTATCATTTGTGGACGCCGGCGAACCCTTACCACACCGCTGGACCCGACTCCAGGCGTTTCCGCACTTTTGGACGCCGGCGCACCCTTGTCACACCGTTGGACCCGACTCCAGGCGTTTCCCCACTTTTGGACGCCGGCGCACCCTTATTACACCGCTGGACCCGACTCCAGGCGTTTCCTCACTTTTGGACGCCGGTGCACCCTCCACACCGCGGTGCACTCACCGCTCTCCACTTCCCCATCATTTAGAGCTTCTCTTCATTCTTTGAACCTCACCATACCCGTCCCTATCATCTTGTTGACCTCGTAATCACCATCATTGACCAATCAGGGAATTTCATTTCACACACACACACACACACACACACACACACACACACACACACACACACACACACACACACACACACACACACACACACACACACACACACACACACACACACACACACACACACACACACACACACACACACGTGACAGACGAAGTAAGCCCGTTATTATAAGTCATGATATTGATTTTGTAAAAAGATATTCAAAGAAGTTGTGTCGAAGTGGGGCTGAAGACCGCTTGTAACTAATTTTTTTTTATTGCTGTAACCAAATGAACTCAGCATTTTTGTTCATTGTAATTGATTTTAAGGAAACTTGTTAGGTGAAAGGTTTCTGGACTGGTGTTGCACCCTAAATTTTAGGGTCAATTTAGGGTTGAGATGATTCAGGAGCAACACCTCCGCTCAAAATCAATGAATTGCGTTCTCGTCTGAAGTTGGAGGAAGATTAATATCTGTAATCTCACTACATAGTTTGAGCAGAATTCGTTCAGTACCGGTGATGGTGTGGACACTGCTAGGTATTTTCGGAGTAAATTTTAACTCTACTCTTATTTTGGTCAACTCTTTTCAAAGGAGTGGACTGTTATCCAACCAAAATCCAAGTTCCAGTTATAAGTCCTCTCTGGTCACCTCATCTTTTACGAAGTCCCGCATGCCTTAATAAGTTCCTGCCGAAGTCGATTGTTGTTGCCGAAGTCTGATTGTTGAAGAAGGCGAAAAGCTCTCCATGTATTTGTCTATATATCTAATAATATGGAGATATTTGCAGAAGAATTTTTGAACCATTTTCCTGGTGATGTAGTCCTGTTGGAGACTTGCAGTTTCCTGAGTGAATCACTGCAAGAAGCATGAAAATCTTGAAAATCTGCTATTCTATTGGCTGTCTCTATCCTATCCCTTTTTTCCCCTACGATTTTCGAAATTTCCAACAAACAGAGTCACCTAAGAACCGATTCGTTCGAAATTAGCCGGAGAAGAAATTCATATCCACAACGTTCCTGCAGAGAAAGAGTCAATAAAGTAGTTTCGCAGAAAATTGCTGTCATCCGCGAAGCACGGCGAAGCTGCGCTTAGTGGTGTGATGACAGTACTTTTATCTGAGGAGCTAGCCCCAGGATACGTGATGCACAGAGCGTTGCGAATGGCTTCGGAATTTTTTTCAGAGCTACGCTGGCCCAAGCGTGACGTGGCGCACGGGTCCGAGAGAGAGAGAGCGCCGCGACGCGGTTTTTTTTTCTTGTAGGAATTATAGTTGCATAGTCATCTTCCTCAGAATCTGGCCCAGCTTCACAAAAGGGATTATTTCACTTGCTGATCACGAACATGGCATCAACATTGCATCGAAGTACGCTTTTGAGCAGCTACGGTATGCATGCATAAAGTACCCCTCGGACTATGGTGTACTACACATAGGAATCCAACTTTGTTCAGCAACTTCCCAAAATTTTGTTGGGATGCAAAATGGATGTTACATTCGTGATCAGTTTGTGAAATAACCCCTGTCCACATAGTTTCAATGTGTTTTGTTAGAAACGATGTATTTATAGTATGCCTGCAATAACCCTCTTAAAATGTGCTTGGAAGTCGTATTCGAACTCAGCATGTCTAATATCCATACTGTACCAAGTTTCACAAAACTATGAATGAAAGTACATCTACAGTATCTGCAGCGCGCCTTCAGCACTCCTATTGTACTACAGTACGAAATGGACCTCATATTCGTAATAAGCGTGTAAGGTAAGCTGTATGTTGTGATTCTGAAAAAATTCCACTAAAGAAAGCAAATTAAAACAAATACGACCCACCGGTGGGTCGTATTGTCGATTATGTTGTAAGCAAATCTCTGAACTCTTCACAACTACACTGCCATATCAGTCGCCCCGTTGCAATGTAGAGATTGAATAAAGCAAAAAGAATGAGTGCGGTAGATAGCGGTGAGCGTGCTGTTTCCAAATAGCAGCCATCGTGAGAAGATCGTGGCAGCAGCAAAGAGAGAATATGAAAAAAGCTTGTCTACGTCATTCTTGCAGCTAAGCCGTTATATCAAAGCTCCTAGCAAAAGGGGTATATGTACGTATGTAGTGATCCCCCAACCAACTGCGAAGATATTTCGAATATAATATCGCAAAAAACTATTCAAAATACAACAGAGAATGAAAGGGCGATTTCTCCGCATTTTTTTGATAGTTGGTAAGTGTTAACTGCTGCCAGCACTTTTATACCGATAACATTGAAGAGTCCTGCTTTACAGGAATATCATCATATCTAGATTCCAGTGACGGACGCAGAAAATGGACGGGAGGGGGGAATGGGCGTGGGAAAAAAGTGGGAGTCTCCGCCGTTTTAGGAATCAGAGCAGATGATAAAATAACAAAAATATCATTTTAAGCGTTAGTTAATTAGCAACGGTTATTCAGAAAATAATGATAAAACAAACCATTAAAACGAACTGATACAGAATTTTTATTTTTATTTTTTTTTTTTTGGGGGGGGGGGCCTCTTTACGTCGGCGATTGCTAAGTGCCAAGTTGTGAAAGAGTTATGTCGTTTTAAAGAAGTCCGACAAGACTTCTCCAGCAACTTATTACTTTATGAACATACGACATTACTACAAATATAAGGAACAACCCATTTTTTTTTTGGGTGCAGTGAGCCCAATGCTTGGATGCATCACTAGGATTACCCAGGATGAACGTGTTGGCAGCACTGGTAACGATGGATAAAGTTCGGGTGTGCTATCACGTTTACACCTGTATTCCCAACCACGCATGCTACCTTGAGGGCATCATGGAGGTTGCCTATGGCAAACGTGTTAACATACCAGAATTTACACTCTGCCACTCCTATCCATTGGTAATCATAACCATGGGTGTGAGATTACTCATCCTTGCACTGATGCATCCAAACCGTGGGCCCTTGTGATGATTACCCATGTGTAGCAGCTGGGTATAGAAGTCAAGTACGGGAAAACATAGTGATGGGTGCTAGGTAAAAAGTAAACTTGGGAGCGCTTAACGATAACGTTTACCATGGGTAATCTCAAATAAGCATGTAGACTCTGAATATGTCCTAACGAGTCACCATTTTATCTACAGCATTTATAATTACTTATTATTTTTCAATCTATGGGTAACTGATGCTGGGTAAGCCTTCATGTGCCACGAGTTTGCCTTTACCCATCTGTTACCCAGGACTATTCATGGACATGGGATTTTTTAAACTGTGCATACTAGACTCGGGTGCATCATTAATACTATACGTGCTGAAGGAGGTTATACATGTAAACGTACCTAAGTCTTCCCTATACCTGACAACCATCAACGTGCTTACCCATACAAAGGGTAAAATATGTAAATACGTCTGCCGTGGGTAATCCCAGTGCATCCGCTTCCTGGACTTCCTGGATTAAGCGAACCCTACTTTGTTTTTCGAAGCATTTATGGAGCCCTGATTGCCCCTGAGACCTCCACACGTGAGGTTGGGAAGGTATCCCTTTCTGGAGAATTGGCAACACGGAACATGTACTACTCCATTTATGACATCACTATTGAACTGAACTTTCCAGATTTATCCCTGTCTTTCAGTGGTTCCATTGTAAACTGAATTGTGATTTGGAACAACGTTGTTTTTAGTGCACAGCGGCTTCCGCCAGTGTGATCGAGGACCACAGATCTCTGGACTGTTGTGAAATTAAATATTTTCATTGACAGAGCATGTGCAAAGCATGCACTGACACTACTGTGGGTTGTGCTTGCTAGGGGTTGAGTGCCCGATAAGATAAGAAGCCGACATTTTCACGATATCACCACCAGTTCACTCCCGACGCTGCGGCGCTCGTTTCGCCTCGCCACCCCCCCCCCCCGTTTCCGATCCTTCTCGTGTTTTCCTTGTTCCTAATAGACGTCTTCTTGTGGCAGGCAGAGGTTCTCAACATTATTCATCTGCGCTATCGGCGCGTTTTTTTAGAGGCAGTGAACTCGCTGCACACATCGAATGACCAATTCTTGGGTGAAAAAAAGTCTGCGACCTTCGCAACGGAGACTCAAGTGCGCCCCACTTACGCACCGCTCTGCAGAAGAACCTGTTTGGCGTACTTGTTAACTGTTCGCGTGGAATTATGCGTTGCGACAAGGCCGTCTGCATTTTTGACGTATAGAAATGCAAAAGGACAAGTGTAACAGGCGTAGGCACGTTACGTGAACGACGCTAAAATATCAATCACTGCTTGTTTACTAGCAAAATGAGCACGGCTGTTCGGTCGGTTACAAGCACTTTTTGTCATTCGGCACTGATGGGCGGTTCACAATACGTGAGTTTGAGTCACGTCGCTATTCTTCGCTAGTGTAACCATTCCACATTGAACAGCGATGCGCCTTTTGATGTGTTCAGGATGTGAGTGACTCACTTGTCTCGGGGTGAAAACAACTTCTGACCCCGATAGGGATTCTTAAAAACAGTGGAAAATTTCTGGCAGAATCGCCACTCCTTCACCAGTAACTCGACTTCTCGACTTTATTCGACCAGCCGATTCTTCGAGTACCAAATTCCCTTCGAGTTGTAATAAATTAATATGATAAGTCATAATTGTGACATACAGTGAGCGTCGATAGAGCTGACAAATTTGCGGACTTGCGGATGCCGCAGCGCTACCGCGCCGCGCGCAGGAATTTTTATCTTGGCTGCCGTAATGGCATACAACCACCAGATACTTAGAAAAGCGCTGAACCTAGCAACAAGTAATAAACCAAACAAATGGTTGGATTCGGGAAGGATTCAAATAATCGAACGCTCTAGAAAGAGAAGGTTCCCCACCTCTTCTTATCTCTTCTGCAGAGCTGCAGGGTACTCTAATTTTCAAGTGTTTGAGTTCTCGGTTCATTCGAAGCGCATTTTCATCCCGATTTCTATCCCAAGACGTTGTTCGATCCCAGCTAAATATGTTACCTATTTATAGAATCCTTAGGTTTTCAGGTGCATTCCTTCTAATCTCGAGGAACTGCCTTTTTTTGTGAATGCAGTGGTTAAATTCAGTAATGACATAAGAGACTTACTACATAGATGGGCTTAAAGGCAGCGTCCCACCTCAGGATCGTTTTTGAGATTTCATCGTTAAAAGAAGTCTCCAGGAGCTGGTGATCACAGCGGTATACGTGGTTCCATGCAAGACTACTGAAAAACCCCACTTCCGAGCCCTAATTTTTAAGGAGCCTTTGGGCGAGGCTGGGGGTGGAGCTAAGAAACTCTCCGAATAATTCACTCCAGGGATCGCACCTCGTGAGGAAATTTGTATTCCTCGTGAGAGTTGCTCATCAACTCCCTAACGGAATAGAAACTGTCTTCCATGTATGACTGGCAAAGGAGTTCACGGTACGGAAACCCCGCAACTCCGCCTTGGCTCCGGAACCAATGTGGGATTGCAGGGTTTCCGCCCAACGTCCTTTATTAGTCATAAATGAAAGACAGTTTCTATTCTGTTAGGGAGTTGATGAACAACCCTCACAAGGAATGCGAATTTCCTCAGGTGTGCTTCCTGATGTGAATTATTCGGAAAGTTTCTTAGCGCCACCCCGCCCCGCCCAGATGCTCCTTAAAAATTGGGGCTCGGAAGTGGGGTTTTTCAGCAGTCTTCCATAGAATCACGGATATCGTTGTGATCATCAGCTCCTGGAGATTCTTTTAGCATTGAAATCTTAGAAAAGAACTTGAGGTGGGACGCTGCCTTTAATTTCAGATGTCCATATGGATTTTCTCTTCCATCCTTTTTTTTCGCGAAGCATGTTAGTCATTCCGGTACAGGAACTACGAAAGGAGGATGTTAGTCAGTCTTTTAGATAGGAAGATAAACAAGATATACTCTGTCTCGGAAGTGTCAGTAGTTGTCTGTTTTTGCATGAAATTGCAATTCAGACATGCAGTGCGTATCATTTTACTATATAAACAGGAAATACGTGGATAATTTCTGACCGGTTGACTCGCTAAGCGTTCAATGTTTCCGCACGTTTACCCTTCTACAGATTCTCACCATAGAATTCCTCTGGTGAAACGTATTGCACATAAAAGAACTCTAGAGTCCCCACTGGCGAAATGTCTCCACTCTAGTGCTACGGCATTTGTGCGGCAATGCCCTTTCGATGTGAGACATGTCGATTTTATTCTCTACCCTTGACAAGAACTCGACATATACAGTCCTTATCAAAAAGATAGACGGATTGCGCGTGCGGTTTCACGGCGTCGCGGTCGCAGAGTCGCGGCGGGACCTCCTCGACCCTCTCACTTGGAGCATTCCCTCTCCGCGTCCCTCGTCTGGGTCCCGCCACGATTCTGCAGTGACGGAATCCGTCTATCTTTTCGACAAGGACTGTAGTATGTCTCACTGAGGAGCTTAGTTGTGAAGATATTAGAGAAGGAGAGAACGCGAGAAATAGTGCCGTATTCGGAGAAGTCAGCGAGAAATGCAGATCATAGGCGCAAATACTCAACTAAGGGCGTAAAGAGGACGGGATCACGACTAGAAAAAAAGATGCGGACGCAATTCTAAATCCGACTCTTCTAAAATTGTTAATGGCTTCAAAAAACTAGGATTGAGTTTTTATAGGTAGCTAATGAAGGTGAGAAACTAAAAATGTGCCTAAAAGCGTTATTGGAGCTAATACATTATCATACCACACCTTTTTGGCTCTGGTGTGCCCTTAGGCTATAGTCTGCTTCAAAAACGAAGACAAAACTTAAAAATGACGAGAATGTGTGTATTAAATTAGATTAGCTCTTGGGACAGTGCAATGTAGCAGGCGGCGCGGTCGTGCTGTTGTGGTGTGCCCATGTCCGCAAAATAATCAACTCCGACGCTCACTGTGGATACGCCAGATGCGCCGGAGAAGTTCTGCGTCGCTCTTTAGTTACAACAGAAAAAAGAAACTCTGCACGTCCCAATATGACGAGTTTGGAAGCTTCGACTTTTCCGTACTGCTAGAATAAATAAATACTACCAATTCCTGGCCCTAAAGAAATTTAAGAGATAAGTTGTAAAAGTCGCTTGTGGTGGATAAAGGATTCAGAGTAAACTTTGAGCACGACGCGCTATTCCCCGCCAGACCAACAGTCAAATCCGCTATCTTCTGTAATCGGAACTCTTGATCTTTTGCTACTCTTGCCGGTGGTTGTGCATTCCGGAAAAAAGGGATATCCCGTCGGCCGTCCTTGACGTCATTGCCGCTACCCCGTTACCAGCTGATTTTTTGCCCCGCCCTCTTTCTCGCGTTCCCCCCGCTCTAAAGTATTGGCTCTGCGGACAAGCGGCGTGGAACAGCTCCCTCTCGTCAGTTGTCGAGGTAATGGGGGTCTTCCCTCTTTAAGGATGCCTCTTCTAGGATTGTTTACCGGTCTTCCTGCACACTTTTGACTGCTCCTTTTAGGGCTTGTAGTCGTTTTGGGATGTTTTCCTGGGATTCACTCCAGGAAGTACTTCTGCTTCCAAGGATTGAAGTCAGGCTGCTCCTCTATAGTGTCACTACTAGTCGATGAGAATATCTCTGAAGAATGTGGCCCGTGCCAATGCATTTTATAGCAGCTCTTGAGGCGATTCTGCAAACATTTGCACTTTTACTACTACGTGCCACATTCTCTCCTTTTCCCCCTAACAACGCGCTATCGATCGTGCTGCTCGCTTTGAGCAAGAAAAAACTATTTTCGCATATGTTTTGTCGCTGGGAGACGGCTGTGGGGATTGTGTAGGAGTCCGCAAATCCTCTCCGGAACCATCATAGTTGTTTCCCGCCTACTAATCCTGGAATTCCTCAATGATATCACTGATCTCATCGCACATTTCAGGCGTTTCGCTCTTGTGTCTCGCTAGTTGACACCCTTGGTGCTGTGGGCATTGGTGAAGGCTCGTCCTCTCATCTGCCTCAGTTGACCTAGGTAAGTCAATGTTTACTGGTTTCGTTATTGCGTCATTTGTCTCAAGTCCGTTGTCTAAACAGTTTTCGTGAGAACGTGCAATTTTCGCGCAATTTTTGCTGGCCGCAAGTTCGTTTACCTAAAAAACGGCAGAGAAAAACCAGTAACTGTCAGCTCAGCTGTTATATGTGTAAAGAACTCAGCGTATCTGTTGCCATAGTACATTTTACACGGGAGAATAAAACAATTTCTACCCGCTGCACGTAAGCCATTGCTCTCCGGAACATTCCAGAAGGCGAGGCACTTTCTCCTGCCCTACCCTGCAGGGTTTGATCTCTTCCAAATCGAAAAAGTGTCACGAGACACGATCTTTCATCTGTCACTGGGGCCATATTGCCGGGAAACCCTCCGGGCCTTTTGTTGACGCCACTATACACATCCTTTGCCTTCTCAAACGTTAGTGGAATCTCTAATAACTGTACTACTGCTACTTCTCTACCAAATAGGGGCTTTAATCACACGTATTTCTATTCTAGCAGTGACAAATTAAGAATGATTTACAATGAAACCCAGTCGTTACTGCACCACTGGCAATTCCGTCAGTGTTCGCGTACGCGCCGCTTGACTCGTTAGCCAACGTTGGTACGCGTTAACTTAAAGACTCAACGATTAGGTTAACGCGTATCAACGTGGGTAAACGAGCCAAGCGGCGCGGTCGCTTTGCCAGCGGTGCATTGACGATTGACCACCACTGCTTATCATCACCCGAGAATAGGCCTATCACCAATTTCCTCGAATATCTACCCCAAATCTAGCCCAAAGTACTCCAGGGCCGGTATGCATGATCGAGATTACCCAGAGTGAACCTGCTGGCAGCCTGAAATTAACCCATATTTAACACGGGCGTTAACGCGCTTACCCAGGTAATCTCTTTGATGATGCATCGGACCCAGTTGTGGAGGATCTGGCGCCTGCGCCTCACCGCCAGTTTGAACAGGTTAGAACAGGAAGATCTAACAAGAAAAAAGTCAATGAAATGTGTGGGAGCGCAGACAGTCAGAGTACCACGTTGCATGTGGTTTAGCGCGTGTAGCGAGCCTCGACGACTGCAGTCTGCGCTGCAAAATCTCGAAGCCAGCAAAAAATAGCTGTAAAAGTTCTGAGCGCACCTGCGTCCTTTCTGATGATAATAATTCGTCTGGAAAACGATGATAAGTGAGTGTCTGTGCACAGGCTGGCAATATTTGCAAAAGACTCCAATGGTCGAGACCCACAGCACGCGTCACTCCACATGCAATGTGGCACTCTGATCGTCTGCGCATCCACACATACCACTGACATCAGCGTTCTCATTCCTGTTCGATCCTCTCACCTCCTGTTCTAACCTGTCCAGACAAGCACCCCATTAGGAGCCTCTGTTCGCAGTTTCCTGTGCACGAAACTGCAAGCTTCCAAATCATGACTCACAACCTCGACGACTGTGATGTGCTTCAAGTTTTTCTCTAGCTTCTGTTCGAGTGTCGTCATGGCGAAAGGCCCTATAGGATTCTTTCAGTGCACCAATTCTAAAACCAATCTATCGTCTTTCCCAGGATGATGCACCAATTCTAAAACCAATGTATCGTCAATACCTTTGATTGCAAACAAAACTGTTAGTCATGCTACTTGCCTGCCGTGCTTGTGAACCATTTCACTCGGCACTTCGCTCGAGTTTCAGTCTAATCGACCAGCACGCACTAAAACTTTCAATTCTGAGCTAATGTGCTCTACCTGAAACGGCAGTTAAAGGAATTATACCTGAACAATCTCGACACAAACAACAATCTGAAACAGTTACTATACGTTCTAGTGAGGAAAATAGTAGATGTGTAATTTGCTCGTTTTCGCGTATTCTGCAGGAGATTCCAGTGGACGGGGCCCACCCTAACACATTACATCACAAGCAATACTATGCTTTGATTGTCTGCGCATCCACACTTCCATTAGTCTCTTGTCCCGTCCTCCTTCCTGTCCTACCTGTCCAAACAGGTGGTGAGCCGTGCGAGAGGGAGCTTCGACTAGTGGGGTTTCCCACACCTGTATTTCACATCCGGCTGTGCGAGTAGCATACCTCTAGTTCTTCTTTTGTTTTCTGTTGTCTCTGGAACTATCTTCTCTGATGAAACGAAAAGTCTCGCTATCTGTCAAAGGTCGCCGACCTTTGACAGGTAGCGGGCGCTCAAAGGCCGCTATTTATTGACTTCCACCATAAATCAGAGATCTAGCTATCTGTAAAAGAGCGTAATTCTCAGTTATGGTTCCTATCTGGACAGATCGGGGATCTCTAGAACTTGCTTTGTGCTAGAAATTAAGAGAAAAAAGATTGCAAGCGTTATGCGTTGGGTGTTGCTGTTGCTATTATCTCGGGTTTGTCCTGCCCCTGCTCTCAATGGTTCATTATTACTACTATTGAATCGGAGAAAAAAATGTATGGTCTTGGTACACAGGAAATGTAGGAACCGTGTTTCGCATGAGACTAAAGATGCAAATCCCACGATTGATACATGCATGCTCGTGCAAAACACGCTTTTTTAATCAATAATTCTGCACCACTCATGGTCAAATCGATGCAAAACTCATGCCTACCCATGCAAAACCCATGCGCCTCCAAATCTGATGCAAATTTGATGCGGAATCCACGACAAACCAACGATTTTCTCAATCCAATGCAGAATACATGCATACCAAAGCAGAACATGGATTCTAGGTTTCCTGAGTAAAAGGAAATCTCTTCCAACACTTAGCGCAAGCTGCTGTGGATTTCTTGTTTTTTTTTTCTGTCGCGTAAACGAGAATTGGAAAAAAAATTAGTCCTACGGATGCTGAATAGGTCGACAATACTAATTTAAGGTCTCATGTGTCCTTGCCAAAGGTTATAAATCCAATAGTAAATTGCGCGGAAAAATCATATCACTAGTTTTACTCCCCTATGGTTACAGGTCCTACATCGCCAAAATCCCAGTGGGTGCAGCGCTGTCGATTGTTCTTTGTGCTTTCCTTCCTCACACCAGGAACAATCCCTCGCTTTCTTCTCTGCCGCAAGTCGATAGCGATCAGAGAACGCGGTTTCGATAGCATTCAAGAGGTCTGTTCGGGTCGACATCAAAGAACTCTCTTTTTTGTATACTGTAGATGTTCCATGGATAGTTTTTCCAACTAAAAGATCTGTACTATTTCAGGATTGTATGGGTCCAGATATTGAGACCCTGATCCTCGTCCTATACCGTCGTCCTCCTTAGCGGGTCCGAGTATCCTTGCATCTTAATACTTTCTACTCACTAACTGAGTGAAGTTACTACTAATCTACTCCTTCAAGGTGTCCAGGAGAACCAGTGAAGAAGAACAAGGTAGTAGTATTTATTATCTTATGCAATCTGAATAACACTACATCTACTGATCAGATGTCTGCTAAAGTCGAATCTTGCGTGAGCCAGACAAAGCCCCATGAAGAACAGGCGCCAGTCGAGGAATATTTCTTTGAAGGTATATATCTCTCCTATCAATTCCGTCTTCAACTTCGAAATGCTTTTCTCTGTGTTTCTGTTATCTGCGGTTGCTTTTATAGGCACTTTTCAGCTAACTCTGCCCCAAAATTTCGAGGTAAAAATTTAGCCCAAACTTCGCCTAGGTGGGTTATTTGAGGTGCTGAACACGAATATCGCATCCGTTTTGTACCGTAACCTCATTTTCGTAGGGATACGGTAGGTGTGTGGTAGGGAAATTTAGAGAAAATGCCGATTTCAGGAAGAAAACGAAGGTGGCTTGCAAAATAAAGTTGCTATTCGTGACGTGATCAGCGCCTAAAACAACCCTTCTGTGCAGAACTTGAGAGGATTCTGTGAGGTGCCTTATCTACAGTATAGCTACGGTAACCCTATAAAAACGGAGTCGCAGTGCAAAACAGATACGATGTTCGTGTTCAGCACCTCAAATAACCCCTCTGGGCGAAGTTTGAGTGAAAAGGAATTTTCTCGAATTTTTGGGGCAGAACTAGCCGAATGGTGGTGCCCTTTTATGTTGTCGAAGTCAGCGAAGAACTTTTTTGGAAATCAGAGGAAAAATTATGCATCTACCCCGTCAAGTAGATTTCATGAATAACATGCTGACCAGCTGTTTTGTTTTTCACATATTCGTATTTTTTTAAGGTGCGGAGAAGCTGCTGGAACTGTGGTTTGGGAATAGAAGCCCCAAAACCGGTTCTCTCCGCCTCATTCCAAGATATGAACTTGACGCTATGTTGGATATTGCCAGGTGCAAAGTGCTACACTCGGCACACACTGATCATCTTGACAGCTATGTGCTAAGGTGGGTACCGCTAATTAGGTTTAGAAATGGAATGTCAGTGGTTTGTTTTTGCTCTAAATAGTCGTTCATGGAAAAATTTTATACCCTCCACTCAAATGCTTATCAAAATCTCGTTCTGTTGCGATTTCAGTGAGAGCAGCTTGTTTGTATCGGAACGCCGCCTAATTCTGAAGACATGTGGCTCAACCCGCCTTCTGGCTGCACTGCCGACAATCATCCAGCTTGCTAAAGATTACGGGGGTTTTGACCAGGTGAGAAGAAGTCAAATTATTTTGGTCACTTGCGGTTTCTGCAGTGAAAACGGTACGTGCGGCGTTGAAATGCTATTCACTTCTTATCTAGCGACCTTTTCTGAAACCAGATGAGTCATTGTTGCAAATGTCTTTGATACAAACCTCTTTAGCGCTGTCTCTTGCACCGTTTTTTTTTTGCTTCTTACGTGTTGATACAGCGCACTGCTTCTTGCTGCATAAAAAAGAAAGGATCATTTGTGCTTCCGAGCATAGGAAAGTATTATTTAACAAGGGAAGTACAAGAGGCTAACTCCATATGTAGATCGAAATAAAAAAAGAACCAGTCTGGTTGGAAGTTTTGCTTAATAAAGTGCTAAAAAATGGATACAACTTTTCCTAATGATCCTTAAAACTTTCGCCACGCAGTTAGAGGAGTTCATGCGTGGACTGCCAAGCAATGGAGTGGCGAATTGGGATAACTTGTGCAGTTGCTAAGCAGGGGTTCAAGGGTTTGTGTCTGATTAATTCTCATAATTTTGCAATCCGCCGATTAGTCCGAGACAGACTGTAGATTTGAACGCATCTGGTGATTTTAGTATAAAAAAGGAGATAGAGATAGATGAGCTACTTTGGAGAGAACTGGGCTATGTTAGACCTTTACGTATCAACCGTTAAGTAAATTCAATTTTCCTCCTAACGCTGAATGTTAGAATTTAGTAGGCTTCGTCTGAACTTTCTGGAGCAATGCTCCATGGAATTCCCTTTCTAATTTCAACAATTTTGCTGTCATTCAATGGCCAATGCTCTTCACCTTCCTGTTAATCGTATTTTTCAGGTAGTATCGGTGTACTACTCACGCAAGAATTTTCTTCGGCCCGAGTTGCAGCCTGAAGAGCACCGCTCGTTTGATGCAGAGGTTGAATATCTGGACAGCTTCTTCCAAGGTACGTTTTTTTCTATGCTAGCGGGCTGTAACCCAGAAAGCAATGGGAAGATTACTCTTTGTTCGTAGTTTCATTATGTCCGCGACTACTTTTCGCCGATAAAGCGGTGAAGTGCTGTTTGAACAACCCCTTTTGGCCCCGCTTATCGCCGTTTTCTTGGACAGTTATTATCAGCGCTATTCCAGAGCAATTTCCTTTGTTTCAGATGGACATGCCTATTGCATGGGATCACTCAAGCAGGACCGCTGGTATCTCTACACCTACCATGTACCTCAGCCAGTCACAAAACTAGCTGTTAGTTTACATACCTTACTCGAGTCTGAAAAAAATTAGGGGATCTTCAAGAGAAAGGATGAAAACAATCACAAACACACACACGACTCTATTCAACTTGTTCTACCTTTACTCCTGTAATTAGATTTTTTTCGAGTCGCAAGGAGCCTAATGAGTTACAGTGTAATAAACCTAAAACTTTAAAGTACAGTAGCAGTCCATGTGCCAGCCTAGCCTTATCTGACAGCCATCTGCCAGATGACCTCATATGCTGTTTGATAATGAAGTGGAGGACTTGTTCAGAGGCAATCTCTGATCTCAGGATTGTTTCCAAAGTTTGTGTAATGTTTGTCCGAAGAGAATCTTAGGAAGAGATTATCATAATGCTATACATTATTACCTTTCCTCATTTGAGCAGAAAAAGACTCGTTTTCATGCCTTTTTCTTTTGTGGAGAATCGGGTGCACTGGAACATCTGCCACAAAGCTATGCAGCTAATGGTAGCGATCGCTACATCTAGCTCGTCCTTGTTGTAGACGTCTCAGTGGGTACCCCGATTTCTCCTCGAGAGAAAGGACTCAAAAAAGTGCGGGAGGTCATTTATACCATCGCGATCAGATTCTTCTGAAGACCCTTTTCGTTTTTTTTTTTTTTGAGAACGATTCCGTGGTGAGACACTGTCTATAATAATCCCATTAACGATCATTGTTGCTGTGGGGGGGGGGGGATGCTTAGCATGCATATCGCATTATTTTTAGGACCATACATTGGAAATACTGATGACAGACCTTGACGAGGACGTTTTGCATACTTTCACGAAGGATGCATGTGAGAATGGAAAGGATTGCACGGAGGTGTGTTAGGCGTGGTCAATGTCCAGCTTTTTCTTCAGTTTTTAGCATTCAAAAAAGGGAATGTTTTCAGCGTGCAGGAATTAATCGTATTGTTCCTAAAGGAACACTCATTCATGAGGAGCTTTTCGATCCGTGTGGATACAGCATGAACGCCTTCTTGCCAGATTCGGTTTGCAGTTTTTTTTTCTTCCAGATGCAAAATGATAACGTTTAATGGAGCGTTTATAGGACCACTACGCGACAATTCATGTAACGCCGGAAAAAGAATTTTCATTTGCATCTTTTGAAACCAACCAGGATCTTGTCTGTCTTTATAAGCAGACTAAGGAAGTGCTGAAGTGTTTCCGGTTAGTTGGTTCTTTTAAACAGCCTATTTGTTTCGAATGCAGTTAATTTAGTCCTGGAAAACTTCTTATGACTGTGTTCGCAAATGACAGTTCGACGAAGGGACGTGATGCTCAGCAGCAGCTATGGGATCGCGAACTTCCCGGATACAAACGCACAAATGTGCAATTCGTCAGACTGGAGGTTTGTTTGGTTTGTTCTGAATTTTTGACACGAGCTGGTGTTTTGAAGGGTTCTTATGTTGTGGGTACTACACCAGCTGCTGCATCTGAAAAACAAGACGCAACAACAACTAGACTTATCACGAAGTACGAGGGCGTTAGCGCCTGTCGCTAATATTGATTTGGTAGGAATGCAAGGGACACGGGTAAAGAGGGCGTTCCCGCTGGAATTTCTTGGATAGAATTGAAAATAGGATCAAGTGATCATAAAGCTTGATTAATTACTTCTCTTCACAACATAGTAAGCTTAAAAAGTCCCCCGTGGAGACGAGATGCGCTAAAAGTCCTGCATTCTAGAGCGAAATTGAGTTGACCCACAAAATTCGGTGGAGACCCTGCAAGGAATATCCTTTTTCTACGGTCCCTCTTACAAAGCGAGGAAACCAATGACGAATAACTCAGAGGAGATATCTTTCTGCTTATTTGAACCTACTTCAAGCTGATCTGCAAGATGCCGTAGGGGTTGCGGATATACGCTTCACAAACCTCAAGCAGCAGCTAATGCTCATATAATCGACTTTGCACAGCATCTGGATGTGTCTTTCACCCATAAGTAAAAGAAGTGGTTCCATAATGTAAGAGAGAGTTAATCTAGTAATGTGTCAATCATGCAGTGGTAAATGTAAGAGATGCGAGATTTGTTTGCGTTCGAATAACGGAACATCTGGAAAGCCTATCCAAAAAGAAATGATGGACATTCTCGTGGTACCCGCTGTAAATTAAGTCATAAGAACTCCAATCTAAGAAATGTGTTTTTGTCTTACCAATCGAAATTGTTCTGAATAACTGTTAGAAGTCGAGTACATCGTAATCACAACTGTGCCTGTCTTGCATCAAGACCTTTGTTGGTTTTCACTCGCATGAGCAGATAGGTGAGACACTTCAAAAACCTCTAGACACATAGGCACTAAGTGGTCCACCATCCGATCACCTTCTCGGCAGCTGGGGCTGTCACTACCATCACTACCCACTGGGTGTTTTCTGGCACAGTTCTTGAATACGCCAGCTGGTTGCCATCGGGCAGGATGATAATGCCTTCAAGAAAGCAAACTTCTTGTGTTTAGACTTGAGATCACTAGATCATTGAGATCAATAACGATTCATTTCGATCATACAAACTATACAAAACGCACTGTACACTCGCCACCTGTGCCAAAAAATTATCATCTACAATGAAAACAGCTAAGTGGTGACCGAGTTCAATCATCGCAATCCATCCACTATGCGCACGAGCCGCTAAGTCACCGCCTCCATCGATTGAGTTTTAACACTTGCGAGATTCGATTAGTAAAGTGAAAGAGTCAGTGTGGATAGCATAATGAAAAGATTGATAGTTCTCCTTAGTTTCATTCTATTGAAGTATAGAACGCAAGGTACAGGGGAAGAAAACAGTTACAGGGAACGTCAATCACGATTGTACCTCCCGCGGCGTGGAGCGCCGCACCACCGACGCGGAGCGGCCAGACGCAGTGGATATCGTGTGTTGCTTCGCACGCGCCGCGTAGATAATGCGACGCTCTAAGCCGCGGAGAAGTGCAATCATGATTGATGTTCCCTGTATCTATGTCACGGTAAGAACGTCGAAATGCAGCCGAACACGAACTATTCTGAGAATCAATCTTAAGCCAATACTGCCACACTTTATCAATTTAGTATGTTGGCTCACCTTTGCATCATTGGAATTCCAACAGTTCTTCTCGCATATTCCAGGGAGAATCCTTTTATAAAGTATAGGTCACCAACACTCCAAAAATCCTCGAACAAACATGCCAGTCCTGACTTGTTTCTAGAAATCTTCCGCTGACGTTTCGATAATGTGAAGTGGTACTCATGAACTTTTTGCATTGTTTACCATAGTCCATATCTGCGCAAAGCACAGACGAGGAAAGATTTGTAGTTTGATATTAATGGTCTTATATGAGTGACTTATTTCAGACAGAGACGCTGGTGTACGCGCACTTCGTGAGGAAGGATGGCACGGAGTCTTCAAGCGATGAGGATGATGGAGCGCTCAGCGAGTAGGGTGATTGACCGCTGCAAGACCGCGCCATCTGTTGTCTTGTCAGTCGCTAATAACTCAAACACCGATTTTTTATTCTGTTGCGTTCATTAATTGGATTAGTTTTCCCTACTGTTAAGTATTCGCTTAGTTCCGTTCATAAAGTTTGTTGTTCGTTTGTTGCTAGCGCTTAATTGGCTTTAGTTTTCAAAATATGTTCAGGTAGTTTACGTGTGAGTTTCTGGTTGTTGATTTTCTAACAGAAAGTAATATTTTATTCTTGTGTTGGTTCGAGCGCAAACGTGAATAAACGTAACGTTGTTAATCCATCATTGCACGTCACACAGGCTATATCCACAAGATTGTTTAGTATATTACGGACTTTTTAAGCTTTCGTGTAATTTCCCATTACGTAATGCACTCATGCACTTTTTACGCTTCATGTGGGTTTCGTAGCGATAGGAAAAACTGCTATGACGTGGGCAAATCTAAGGAATCCGCGGGGATCTTAATCGATCAGCTGCGTCACCATTTGCGTGCACTGTATAAGTTGGTTTATACCACGTCTGTGCGTGTAAAAACAAAAATGAGCGATGTAAGGTCATTTCTTGAGACGTGGATTTGAATATTTTCACCCTGCCTTTGGAATGAAAGCTGGTATTAGGTGCTCTACGGTGAGAATTCTTCACTTTCAAATGCTAATTAGCTTTTTTTTCTCGAAATGAGGTATTGTAATAAGTTGGTGCTGGCATAATCCAATAAAATTAAAATCATTAAAACTTCTGAATGGGTACGATAATGTAGGGGCTTATTCCTTGCATAAAAGTAGTAAAAGAGGAGAATGAGAAGAAAAATCTGTAGTCGTATAGTCGGTTTCATCGAGGAATACAGTTGGAGAGGTACTAGAGAAAAAGTGTGAGAAAATGCGCGACATTAGGAGAGACATGAGAGAAAGGCAGAAAGTGGACAGAATGCTCGATCGACTGTAGTCAGATAGACTTCAGATCAAAAAGTGGGTGATCTTCGCCGCTTTGGGGACCCGGACGGAAAATAAAATATATGAAGATAATCATTTAAATGTTAAATAGTTAATGAATATTTCAAAAGAAACAATAAAAATAAACAGTCAGAAATAAACTTGTACAAGGTTTCTATTTGTTTTTATAGAAATTTCCAAGTTTCGACGAGCCATTCTCAAGGGGGGGGGGGAGGGGTGGCGCTCCCCCAGCAGTCACTGACTTCAGGCTTTACCAAGTAATAGCCCATGGTTAATCCATATGGTTGAGAATTTGAACGATTATATATTCGATTCAGACAACGCTGGTAGTAAATGGAAGAAATTCTGTGTTTTTTCGGTATACAACTTCGCCAGTATGCAAGAAAGTGCAGCTGACGATGTTTTCTTGAGCTGAGCGGATTTTCTTTTATCAAAGCACTAACAAAGACATTTTATTGATGTTCCTAGCTTGGAGGCGTTCTCGCTGCGTTGCGCCACCACAATTGAAGTAAGAAGCATCACTCGAGACGTAATTTTTGCTTCTTGAAAGTTCGTTCGTCCATTGGAACAATGAACAGTTGCATTTGTCTGCGGAACAATGCCGAACGAGCGGGTGGGCTTTCGCTCATAGAAAAGAAGATATCCCGTTATCCAGGCGAACAACATGTTCGTATAGCCACGTTCCACACAACATGCTGCTTACCGATTTCCACCAGCACTCGAACTCACTCTCTGCTCTGCTTCTACCCCCATTCAAGTCGGTCGTGTCTTACCCCAACTCACCCGAAACCGTGAGCGAATCACGCGTTTCCACGAAGTCGAGCTCACAGCTCAGTGAGCGACAAAATTCGGTATGTCACCATCTAATTTCGCTTAATTGTACACTTTTAGTTATGAATGGTTTCGATTTTCCAATTACCAGCTTCCGTATTGAGGATTTTGCAGTGCATTCGCAATTGCGGACATATGCAGTGTCAACAAAAACTGCTATGATTATGTCAGTTGTTATTCGCACAGCATTTCCTCGTTTTTGAAGGTTAAGCCTCCACTGGCGTTCATTGGTTTTGTTGTAATAGGCTAAACAGTTTCTCTGCGGAGCTAGGAGCTCATAAGCTTTCGCTTTTCCCTTGATTTGAGACGCCATGTATTTGCCGCCCAGTATTTCGTATTATCGTATTCGTGCTACGTGCTTTCATATGAGTCATCTCCACCTTTCAATTCAACGTAGAGTAGACGATTTTTGGCAAGACACATTTCGGCTCATTTGTACATTACAGGAAGCAGAAGAGGCACCCGCATCGATGCTGAGATTGTCCGGATTAGTTGTGACTTTTGCTGTCGCCTCATCTTTACTATATGTCATCTGGAGTTGTGCGCCCTCTTCTAAAAGTACGGGCAAGTTAGCGTTCCCAAGAAATCTCGACGATCTGCGACAGCTTGCCGATGAGCTTGAAGGTTACAAGTTAGTTCCATCACTTCTTATACTTTTCTTTACAACTTTGATAACTACTTGTTGTGCCTTTCTTTCTTATAATTTTACCCACTGGTTACATTATCATCAAACACGAACACTCAAAAATCACGCACCTACGCAGCGCGGCAGAACAGCTTGGCGCTGTAGTTGCCTGATATTGCCGATATTGATGTTTGCTTATGTTTATCGCTACGCTGACTAAGCATGTTGGAATGAAAACAAAGACAGCGAAATAGTGAAGAAAATATGCAAAATACCAATACCGCCAACGCCCGTGCCGCTAAATGTTGGTAGGGCGGGGGCAGACCAGATGGCCGGCATCTTGTGACGCAAAATGATTATCCAGGGTTCTAGGTACGCGGAGAAAAAAAACTGAATTATGCTACAACTGCGTGGAAAGCTCCTCTTATGCGCCATCGATTCAAAATGCATATAATAATATAAATGGACTACGTATAGTGGACTCGTTTTGACAGTGCATTTCACTCGACGTCTTTCCTGACATTAGAGCACACCGTGTGGTCGGTCAAACAGTTGACCCACCAACAATCCGGCTTCTTTGATAGTTTTTTTGTTTGTTCCTCTCTTTATTTATTTAAAGAACTAAAATAGAACAATATAGAAAGGAACAAACGGTAAAACTTATCGAAGACACTGGATTGATGGTGGATCATCTGTTTGACTGAACGCTCTGCGTGTCCCGATACCAGTAGGGCTGCTGTCGCGGAAAATGCATCTTCGAAACGAATCGACTGTATGTATGTGGATGCGCAGGCAATCAGAGATGTAACACAAAGGAGCGGCGCTTGCGAGCAGGTCTGGAATACTGATGTATTTTATGCTTACCTAATGCCTATTTTCGGACCATGCTAACGAAAAAAAAGTTGGGAAACGTAATCATCTTGTCGTAAGGAATGAATGGCACTAGATACGAGTTTAAGCAAAGATTATTTTAAGGTTTTGTCCTCTTTTTTTTCTGTAAACATATGAACGATGAGAAAGCCATGACTTTGATTATGTTCGACTATAATGCTGTATACACAGCAACGCAACATCTTTGAATTCTCGTTCTTTCTTTACCATAAATGGAATGGATGCTTGTTGTTGAATTTTAAGGCCACTCCTTATTTCGTTCAATGTTCGCAACGGCCTTTTCAGGGACGCTCATCCATTATACACTGCTGTAATATTTGGTTATGCCTACCTATACAAGCAAACATTTGCGATTCCGGGATCGTTCTTTCTGGTGAGTGTTGCACTTTTTCTAGCAGTGACATCTTTGGCGGCTGACTTCGTTATTTTCTTCTTGCTTCTCAAACTTTCTGGATCAGCTCTTACACACAAATACTGTAATGAGGGAATGAATCACAAATGTTGATGTTGTTTAATCTGCTGAGACATAAAGAGATGTCGGAATTTGTTGTTGTTGATATGAATCAGTGGCACTTAAACAATTTCTAGAAAATCGATTACACTGAGGGGCTCTTTGGCATACTGGGAGAAGGGACTTCTTCAAATTCAGGTTCTCTCCACAATTGCAACCTTGTTTTCTTTTTCCTATATATCTGAGTCGGATTAACCTTTAGTGCTCCATTTTTATGTCATTTTCACGTAGTTCCTTTTCCTTTATTATTGTTTCAAATTTGAAATTTTACACATCTAAGATTTGTTGATTATCCTGACTCGTACTCATTTCTGTAATGAATGCGTTGAGTGTTTGATGTACTTCTCAGTACTTCTCAAATGTTATGGTTTTTCTATACCTTAGTACTTGCAGAATCTTTTGGCGGGTGCCCTCTTCGGTGTTTGGTACGGATCTATACTAGTTTGCATCTTAAATTCAATAGGCGCTTCGGGATGCTTCCTTCTCTCGGCACTTTTCATGAAACCGATTATAGATAGATGCTTCAAAAATCGGTTAGCCTTACTACGCAGGAAGGTAAGTCCTCAACAGTATTCCGCCTTTATAGCATTTACGAATATTCTTCCATTTTCAGATTGCTCTGGAGCGAGAGCAGTTATTTATGTTCTTGCTTGGAGCTCGAGTACTTCCGTTCTGTCCACATTGGTTGCTCAACATTTGTTCCCCATTTGTGGGTGTATCGCTGATTATTCATGCAGTGACAGTTTTGATAGGTCAATTTAAAGCTTTTTTTACTGAATCTCCTGTATTGCCTTCTATGGAAGCCATCTAACATCTGACTTCTACAGACATGAGTCCTTATACAAAATTTCGCTGAGTTTAGGTGCGTGGATAATTCTCGGCCACACAGAACAGTGTGGCCAAGAATTACCCGCGCACCTAAACCCAGGGAAATTTTGTATAAGAGCAACTGGGCAGGGTATATGTATAGTTTTTATTTAGCGTTTGCTGAAATCTTGCAGAGCGGGGCTATTCCAGCTGTTGATCAGGAAAATAATATCCAGTTCCCATTGCAGAGCATCTTTGGAGAAAAAAATTGTAGGTTATAGGGAATTTCAACCGTTGTTGCACAGTCCGCAATGGGAACAGCGCTCGTTAACCCAAAAGTTTATCCTGCAACGTTTAGCGCATATATCAGCGAGCTTCTCTCAAAGCACAAAAAGCCTCAAAGTGCAAGGCAAACATCAGGAGTGTCCATTTTCTTCAGCATGAGTACCATAGAGGTCTCAGCGTGTTACACAATTTTTACATTCGTGACCTCACCATCAAATGTTCTAGTGGATGGGATCCGGGAGACATTGATTATCAATCATAATCAAGTGTTCCCCTGGCCGCATCTACTGCTACATTTGATCGCTAGGGATTATGCAAGATGTGGTATCTCCGATAGTGAGCTTTGCATCATATAATCCTGGTTATTTCTAGGTCTTATTCCATACAATGTGTTGTGTGTCCGTGCAGGATGCGTGTTAGCCAGCGTCCGCTCCATCCACGACGTCTTTGATTTGAAGACGGTTCTGGAACTACTCGCAGTTGCTGGCGTGTTCGTGGGAATCGGCTTGCTCTCGCGGCGTCGTCGAAGGGATGAGGCCGAAGTCCCACATGGCGCTATGGAATGAGGCCATAATTTGTTGTTTCTTCAACCAGATTGTGTATTGTTAAACTGTAGGTAACTTGTAGTCATTTTTCAACACTACGGTTTCACTGTCTTTCCTGATTAGCTGTTTTAGGAACCAAAACTTTGCTCATAAGCAAGTACAAGTGCTAGAAGGGCAGCTTGTTTCTAAGCATTTAATAGGGTAGCATACAAGTCATAACAAACCTCCTTGATTGCTCAGTTCCAGTAGCCTTGCTATTGCCGGTGTTGTCAATAGTCTTTACTACCTTATTTTCTTGAGAAGATTTCATTTACATTCCAGTTGTGAATTAAGTAATGAGACACGGGTATTTTGCAGACTGTTGGTAGACTTTTATCCTTTTTAGGCTTATAAGTAAGCATTTTCGATTCATAGATGATCTAATCATGCAATTATATATACATTTAAGATCAATTAAAGCATTTAAATGTCTTGATTTGGCAACAAGTGAAAGAACTGCAATTTTGACGAGTCGAGGTGCAATTTGAGCTTCTTCTGGCTAGTCTCGGCAACCTACAATCGATACGCTGGTTTTGCGTTGTAGGAGTCTTGAGATTGTTTCATGAGTTCCGTGTACTGAAATTGTATTAAATGGAGAGAAACTGTAGAATTTACAAAAAAAAAGAGGATTACCTTGCTAGAAGGTGGTGTGGGGTCGTCGCTTGGTCCTAATGGAACTGCATTCACTGAAAAATATGCGATTGTGATCGCATCCGACTATTGATTTAAATACTTCCGTTTAATAAATAAGGATGTTTCAGGGTTGCACAGCGCACCTGAAAAAATAGCCAAAAGAAAAGAATTAACCAGCGCTAGGATAAAAGAAATCTGTCTGCTCACTGATGGTCAATTATTACTGCACCGCAGAAAACGGAAGCCACACCGCGTCACCTACGCAGCGCGGCAGAGCACCTGGGTTTTGTCTACAGTTTGCATGATCAATTACTCCATTTATGTGTCCCTTCCTACATACGTTTACACTGTTGGTATAAAAGCGGCAATCTCGACAACGCCTGGCAAGCCCAGCCGGTCTGCCGCGCTGCGTAAGTGGCGCGGAGTGGCATTGTTTTCTGCAGTGCAGTAAAAAATAATTGACCATCACTGTATGTTATATCATTAGTCGGAATTATGTGTGAGGAGTCGTTTGAAAAGCATGTTTTTTTTTCTCCAGGACTTTGTGCTAGAAATCAGGGGTGGGATTCATGAAGCGATAAATGTGTTGGTTATCGTATAATTTCGCAATGCCAGGAGACGCAAGACGAGAAATTTGGTTTGCTGGTTTGCTTGGTTTTGCTTGGTGACGCGCTCGTTAGTGGTTCATGCGTTTGCTAGCCCAGAATATTTACAGTGGACGGCAATGGCGGTGGCCCATCTGCGGCCTCGAGAAGGACGCAGCGCAACCGCGCCGCGCGCGCAGGGACCGGTGTCATCTGCTGCCGGAATGCTATTTCTAGTCGCTTTCTTCCCGATTTGATCAAGAATCCTTAAAATCGGGCAGAAAAGCTCTAGATATAGCATAGCAGCAGCAGAAAACATTGTTTACGGCGGCGCGGTTGCGCTGCGTCCTTCTCGAGGCCGCGGATGGGCCACCGCCATTGCCGCCCACTGTACTTGGTAGAAACTTCGAACAGATTATGTAGACGATTGCTTCAAAATCGGTCAAGTTGCATACGTCGGAATCCTGCCTCGAATTTTGGCGTAGTCTACATCTCAACCTGTCCAATTCAAAAATATGTCGTTATTTTTGGGTAGGAGCTATTGTTTTGAAGCATGTAAGGGATTCGAAGAGATGTATTTTGCTACATGTACGAAAAACAGAATAAGCTCACCTGACATACAGTAGAATCCTTTCCTGTTGGATCTGTTTTTGACGGTGGTCAGGTAAGTGAACTGCAAGAGTAAATCTGATAATAGGAATGTGTAAAATGAGATAGAGAATACTGAAAAAAATCTTTTCATTCTTAAAATGAGACTGCTTTCTCCACTAGTGTGGATAGAAATCGCGGACTTACTGTGAAAAAAAAAACGCGAAAATCGTAGAGGTAACGATGACTCGTCTATACTTTGCCTCGCTACCAGCCCATTGTGACTGTGGCATATGGAGTCGCGCGCGCTCAACTTTTTAATTACAGTACGATTACAGAAGTCGATTACCGAAGTCCGAAAAGGCCGAGACCCATCTGGCAGTAAAGAATGCAGGCTAGGGCGCACAACCCCCTTCTCCGTTAATGGGTCGCCGAATTTTTGAAAATTTTTTATAAAAAAAGATAAAAATTTTGCAAGATCTTGTATTAATTCCCTATTTTTATTGTTAGATTCAAAAATACTTATCCTTAGTCATTAAAAATTATTTTTTCATCAACGTAGTTTCCAATATTCCGCCGTTCCAGCCTGCAAATCAAGTGCAAACTAGGATTTTACTCTCCCCCTCCCCTCCATCTCTTCCTCTCGTCCATTTTCTGTGTCCGCAACTGTCGCCTGGAGCATCCATTTCCATGCAAGTCGGAGTTCAAGGTAGGGAATCAATCAAGGACCGTTTACAGGTCTTCAGCTATGACTGAACCTTGATGCCCCATTCATGATCCCCGTCATTTACAGGGGCCGGGCCAAAAATAGGGTAACAAAGAAAGGAGCAATCAGAAAAAGAAGAGCAAATTGGAACACTATCACATGATTTTCACTAGCTAGCAACCAATATAATACAAGAAAATATCTAGAAATATCCTCCATCTTCTAGGAATCAGAGTTGCCTTCTGAAGATTCCCAACTCGTAAGGGGTTTTCAGCAAGCCTACGTCTTGGGTACCGTGAAAACCCACTAGCACGCTTGAGTTAGTTCTCTCCAATTGAGTGGCCACTCGACAAAACTAGAAGGTCCCAAAACTCACTGTTATCCCAGTTCTGAACCAGATGAAACATAAGTTCCTAAGCATTGTCCTGGTAAAACGTCCGTGGACGGTCTCCCAAATGAACATGACTTCAAGGCGGAACATGCTCCTTTGGAAGCAAAACACGTCTTGTTATCGTATTTATGGCCCACCCTGTAGGTATTAAAATGAAGACTAGTGTAGGCGAACAAAGGTAATTTCGGTAAATTGTTTCAATCAACAATTGCTTTACTGGAAACGTATTTATGAGTAAATAATAGGATTTCCAGAGATTGTAGGTGCACATTATCAGTTCTTCTCAAAGTTACCCAAGCAGCGTAAAGCGCTGTTCACTTTTGTAGCTGTGAGTTCGAGGTAAGCGAGGCACGTTGTTTCTATTCCACAGTAAGAAAACTGCTTTTGAAGTCAATTTCTGAAATTCATGTTTTAATGCCAATTTTTGCACCACATAGCAGTCTTTATGCTCGCCAGAATGCGGAAGTTGTTCTCTTAACTCACAAACCGTCAGTTTAAACGTCGTGAGAGAAATATTTTGCTAAAATATGAAACTTCCTAGTCTTCCAGAACCGAAATTTTTGGTTCTATTCAAATAAACACTTGAGGTTTTCGGAATCGTATAATTTATTCTAAAAGTAGTTTTTTTAGTTAAAGTATCTTTCTTGGTATTACTCTTTCTTTAGCGTTTTTGTCCAATAGAGGTGTCCCTCCCTCATTATCATGAGGTTTATATTTTAATGTTACCGGCTTTTGCATATACTTTAATCATTTTCTTCTATGCACCTTCGTAAAAGTACATTATACAGCGTCAAAATCACTATATTCTTTCTACTTACAGTGTATTTCACTAGTGAAGATGGTTGGTGAGAGATCCCATACAAAAAAAATGATGCCAGAAAGTGTACAGCATTGTAGACGCAGACACAATCTCTCAACATCATCGCTTTTGAAAGTGCTTCCAAAAAGTAGTGTCTTATCTACATGCATCAAAGCGTTGGTCCGTTGTCAATATTGGAGGTTGAGCTCCCTGTCGACCTCTGGCCACCGTGTTGTCCGCAATCCTACAATCTACACAGCAATTTCGAGCACGTAAACCCCGTTTTAATTTGCATCCATTGCGTGTTTTTATTGTGTCAATGTCACAATGAGTGGAAAGATGTGACCCTGAGAGAAGGCAGAGTTATGAAACGCTACGTTGGACCTGGTAAAATTACAGGAAACCAAGGTAAGGGAGCCCACGATTAGTTAAACGAGAGAAGAGCCATGTGGTTGAAAAAAGTCAGCGCAGATTCCGCTTCTGGGCCTGCATACATCATTGAGACTACTCAGGGGAAGAGTGTTGAAGCCCGCCCTCACAATGGGTAAATTTGTATGATGTTAACACGTTTACCCTGGGTAATCTCGGTGATTTATGCAGTATCTGATCAGAAAGTCCTAACAAGAAAAGGATTGCGGACCTATGAGGCTCAGAAATATTGAGATATCACATGTCATCGTCACAAGATGGTGACCTTGATTTCTTATTGTCCTCACCTTTACTATCGTTTTCCAAACATTTATTCATAACTGCTTAGAATTAGGGCAAACTTTTGGAACAATATTGTTTTTGAAATTTCGGGCCAACCCACTGCACCCTAGTTTTCCTTCCTATGCTTCTCTACTGTTTGTCGGCGCCTGCCATCGATCCCAATTATCCATTATACTGAGTTTTTTCTCCATCCATTACAGTCTGTTACATGATTTTTTGACATCTCATTCTAGGTCTAGGTCCTGGGAATACGTGCCCGCTCATCCCTGATCGTTAGAAGGAAAAAATGATGATGTACAACAACTTCCCAACCACAGATGAGCGGATACGAGATTTTTCACGACGGTGGGGATAACGGACTGGCCAAAAATGACCGGATAACGGATAACAGATACCGGATAGCGGATAAGTGTCCCAGACGGAACAAGACATCCCATTTTACAGTATAAGAAGTGACAAAAGGGAAGTACGAATATTGTGTTTAAGAATTAACAGGAATTTTTCGCCTCGTTAACCATCAAAATTTGCCATTTTGAGAACGACGCTGAACGTGGCGTCATTATAAAATGGTCTAAGTATAGCACCTAAAGTTCGCAATGAAAACAGTAATTTTCCAGTGTTATTCGGATAATCGGTAGTTTGATTGGAACACTAGTTGCTTGGGATGATACGTGTCCGAGACGTTTTCAGCTTTTCAGTACAAAGAGGTTGAAAAGGCTAACGAAGGCTGGTTCTCCTAAGGTTTCGTTTCTAAATCCATTAACGACAACGCGATTTTTTCAATGCCCTCGCATGGTCTGATGCTTTGCTTCATACATCATTTGTGAAATCCTGATAAACAGATACTGACGAAACGAAGCCCTCTTTGAAAAATCGATCTTCCACGAAGCCACCTTTGAACATGCAAGCGAACAAAATCACTTTGAAAATCAGAATTCCGGAGAACAGTTGCTGCTATGGCACGAGTTCATCGTTCAAACTATTAGGTTGAGGAGAAAGTAATGGAAGAAATGGCATCCAAGTCAGATTTTCATATCTCTAGTTTTGAAGGGGTTTTTCTCAGTGAGTTGAGTGCACACCTTTGAAATTTAAACATTACTGCAATGCATGGGTAGAACGCTGTTTCTCCTTCCTCAGAATTGCGCAGGCTACGGCTGGTCAGACAGAGGGACTCCGGCTCGAAAATGGTCAAAATCAACGGGCTCTTTTTCGCCCAAGAAGAAACCAAGAGGAGGGACGAGATGGCGGTCAGAGAGTGACAAGCCAGGAGAATAAAAATAGTGGGTTACTTGAGTGAAGGAAAGTCCCTCTAGTTTGAGAAGTGGAAAAATCGGCATGTAAAGAAAGTGGCGTGAAACAGAGTTTTTCCTTTTTTGTCGTATTCATTCAATGGTACCCCTCCGTTTTTCGACCTGGCCAACCCTTATGGTAGCTGTGTCTGTTTGGTGTGGCTGGGAACCGTGGTGCAAGGTGCTATAGCCTGTGTTTATACTTCAACGCGATTCGACCATAGCGGTAGTGCAAGATGTTCGAAAGCGATTGGTCCTGGCTTGGAAGCATGCAAGAAAGGTAGTCGCGTAGTGGTGGTTGGCGATTATCCCCGTAGTGTGCCATTTATGCCTTCCCTCCAAAAATCACACGATGACCTGTGACCGTTGCCGCGACGCCGTCGCCTGGCGACGAAGTATGAACACTGCGTAGTGGTGGTTAGCAATAATCATAGTTAAGTATGGAGTCGCCTCGGCGGCCTCCATGCTCCTATATACATATTTCACCTTATTATTGCGCTTACCGTGTAGGAACCATTGGGGTGCACTTCGGCATTCACCGCTTGACATCCCATTTTCAAGCATTCTTCAGTTGCTGCGAAGACAGTAGTGTTCTCCAGCACAGCCACCATTACGCCAGAACACTCCTGCAAGAATGAAATTCATCAAAATAGACAAAAAAATCAGGTGTCGACGGAATGAAGAAGAAATTCTGTACATGCCTGGTTGTAGTACGTGAGGAACATAGGCTTCGCGTTTTCCGCGTCTGCTGCCTGTTTTCCTGGAGGCACGTACTCGTTTGTCTCCTTTGAAATGACACTACCCGTTACCTGCAATGGCAACTTGACAAATAATGCAACTTGGACGATGGTAGTTGGGTGAGAACCTGAATTTGTCCAGTTCTCGGACTCGAGTAGCCTGATTTTGAAATGGCTGGTGTTGCTGTGGGTGTGTTCTGGACCCGCTCTTCTGAAAATCAAACTTATGGGAGAGGAATGCACTAGCACTTGCCTTTTGGGGAAAATTTTGAAATTCTCAACTATGAACATAACTTTGGAGCATAACCATGTCCGTCTCGTATTCGGTATGCCTACAGATGCCCTAGATTAGAATTCTATTTCCTCCATTATTTTCATGGTGTTACATATGGGTAAACTGGAGCTTAACGTGTTTACCCTGGGTAATCTCAATGATGGATCCGGCTCTGTAGATAGAATGACGACTTGTAATGACGTCTGGTCAGTGCGGGTAAGGTTTATCAAGTGAGCCCTAAGTAACAGTTTACCCAGTCATCAAGGGTAGAAGTTCTGATAAATATCAGTTCCCCACCGCATCACTGTAAGAAGTCCTGACCTCTTACCGACGAGCATGAGTATCCAGGGCCTGGATGCATCACTGAGATTACCCAGGGTAAACTCTTAGTGCTAGCGCTAACAATAGGTAAATTTGGAGAATGTTAACACGTCCAGCTTGTGTAATCCCAATGGCGCATTTGTGCCCTGGGCAGAAGCTGAGTATAGACAGCGCTACGTACGGCTAAACATGATGATGAGTGCCAGGTCTAGGCAAAGTTTGGGTACGTTAACACGTTTACCATTGGAAATCTCAATGGTGCAGGAAAAGAAATCCTCCTCCATGGGTGACAGTCGAGTAAAGGTAAGCTTGTGGCACTTGAAGACTTACTCAGTATCAGTCAGCTACCCATAGGTTAAAAAAATATATGCTGTAAATGCAATGACGACTTATTATGACGTAATCTGGGCTCGGATGCACAATTGAGATTACCTGTGGTTAACCTTAAGCTTAAAATGCTCATATTTAACCTTCACCCATCACCCATCAACATGTTAACCCATACTTGACCTTGCATGTATGTACCCAGTTGTTAACCACTGGTACTCATACCCATGGTTTGAGATTACCAACACTTCCAATGACGCATCCGGGCCCAAGTGCGAGTAATGTCTATCAAGTAGGTCATCCTCACCAGTTTACCAAGTGAGCTGCGGGTAAAATCTTGGTGATTACCAGGTTATTTGAAAATTCGGGCCTGCTCATTCGTCTACTCTGTATGATCTCGTTGATGCAAGGCCGTTTTCCAACGGTTCTAGTGGCCATGAGGCGCTTATAATGTTGAATCATCCAGAAGCTACATAAAGCTCATTAAAATGTTTACCAATACGTGATGTTGTATGTACCCAGCTGCTAAAGCATAAAGCAAAGCTATTCTTAGAAACTACAGGGGATTTTTTTCCAAAATTTCACACAGCTCTCGAAAATCAATAATTCTCACCTGCTATGGCGTAAGTCAGTTCTGCCTTCTTTGTTGCGACAGGAAGAAAAGTTGGCGCATTAGCAGGCGGAGCCGGTCCATGCTGGTGCAGCGGGTCCTGAGCCAGATAGGTGTCGAGCGGTGCCTTTTTCTGTGCTAAGAATGAAGGTAGCACCGCAGGCCTTTGGAAGGCTGTTGCTGCCTGCTTCACAGCATCAACATACGATGTCGCAGTCGTCATTGGGACCATGACCTCGATACGGGTTTTATGGGTAGGAGGTATGGCTGGTGGACCAGTCAGTCGCGGTGACGACGAAGATTGCCCAAAGTTGTCTGCGCCTGCATACACTGGCGTTAGTCCCGCTGGTGATTTAAAAATCTGAGCCGGTGAAGGCTGTGAACCGCGAGGCCCTTCATTTGCTTGTTGGATCGGTTTCCTGGATGCTTCCATGTATGAAGAGGTATCCTCAGCGTTACCTTGGGTGGTGAAAAAGAAGTATGGAGGCGACTCAGGCAGCTGAAAGATGCATGATTTTCCTTTTTCTCTATTGTTAGAAGGAGGATGTACTAAACTTACTGTAGGTCCACTTGCCGGAGGACTGAAGGGGTCCTTAGGGATTGGTGATGAAATGATATATTGAGGGCTAGTCTGAAGAGGCTGAACGACAGCCGGCCGAATTTGCGGCGGAGCTGAAGGCTGCACCGGACGAGAGCATGAACAACCCGCACATCCACAACTCGGCGATAATGCTAGAAATATACTGTTGAAATGGGGTAACAGTAGGGATGAAGGATATGTCTCTGGCAAGCTTCCTTTTTAAAAACAGGGTGCAAGCAAAAACTTTGATTCTTCAACCATGGCATCCTGCAAATCTCTCCGACGAGTTGGCTGCAACAGTGTATATGTATAGTCTGTTTCGCCAGCGATGATAGTTGAGTATTCGTGCACAGTGTCTGTTTTTCTCTGCACCCTCTCCAATCTTTGTGCACTTCCCCGCCCTCTTCTCCTCTGCGGCGTTTCCCCAACTATGTTCCCGCGTGGAACAGACTATACTCCTTCTCGAAAAGATGAACAGATAGCACGTGCGGTTTCATGGCGTCGCTGCCGCAGAATCGCGGTGGGACCTACTCAACCATCTCACTTAGAGCGCGCTCCCACCGCACTCATCGTTCGGGCCCCACCGCCTTTCTGCAGTCATGAGATCCGTCAATCTTTTCGAGAAGGACTGTAGTTGTTGCGCCTAGAGACTTTGAAGTCAGTGGCGGATGAAAGGGTGTAGACCGTTATACCTGAAGGGAGCGGTGCTCTGCGACTGGTCAATCCATCCAACTGGCCAATCACAGAACTCGACGGCGCCGCCCACTCCAGGTTTAACGCTCCACACTCGGACGAAGAGCCCCCCGAGAACAGATCTCCGAATTTTTGAAATCACTTCATGAATTAGATAAAAATAAAAAATAAAAGTTCCCGGAAGGACCTATTTTTCAAACCCATTCACCCGTATATAGCAAGGGAACGAAACGGGCAAATAGGCAACATTCTTCTATGAATTTTACAAACTTTTTTTTATCATAAAATCCCTACATGGCACTATTGATTTATTTGTGTAAACTTATTCTTTATTGTTTATTCTCTTTTATCTTTGAAATGCTCATTATTAAATGTTTAATATTAAAATCAGTATTTTTATTAATTTAATCGTTCCATTCCTAGTTCTCGGAGTTGCGAAGATGTCACTTTTTCCTTGTGCCCCCCCCCCCCCCTGCTCCAAATGTACCTTTTTAGAAACCCGCTCATAATTTCTGAGTTGACTCAAAAAGACTCTCTTTATAGGAAATACACATATTTTTTATGCGTACAGAAGTATACTGGAATTACTGCAATAGTAACTGTGGTAATACCGAATCCTCACACATTCTCTTGGATATTGCTGCGAGAATTCTGAAAATAGATTTTTTTTGTAATATTTCAACCCAAAACTCTTAGATAAAACTGTTGAATTCGCTATTTCGGGTTCAAAAAGGTTCTCTGTGGCAGTATGCATTATTCGGACTACCCAGGGTAAGCGTCTGCACATCACACAAATTTCCCCATCGCTTGACGCGTGTGTCAACACGTTTACCCTGGGTAATCTCAATGATGCATCCAGATGCCGGTGATAAAAGTGCATTATGCGGCTAGAGATTAACATTCTTTGATTTCACAAAGGGAGGTTGTCTTGAAGACTCAGAAGCAAGGTCATTGACAGAAGTGAATGTAAAACATATGAGATGAAAAGTTCTAGACCAGTTCTGAATCGAATTCCATATCAAATACCACTCTCACTTCAATTAACCTTACTTTTTCCAAGTGAAATGTCAAAGACTCCATTTCCCTAATGGGAAACTTCATCGCCCTTGTCTTCCTTACTGCTATAAAAACATCATTCAATTTCATTTGGCAGTGAAGGAATAGAGTTAAAAAGTCGTGATGAACGTACAGGGAGGGGGGGGGGGGAGACGATGATTCTTTTCTCTTTTTTTCTGATCCAAAAACTTTCGGAATTGCTTCATGAAATGGGTAAAAATGTTATATTAGCTAATGTTTGATTTCTTATACAAATTGAAGAAACTATAGAAATTTCCAAATGTTTATTCTTAATAAACTAGATGTAAAATTGGTTTCCTTGACAGCTCTAATCAACATGTCGACTTTTTTACAACTCTCTTTAGCCGGACATGCCTTTCTTTGCAGGCCGCAATGCCCATCCTTTTCCAAAAATTTCTGCAGCACTACCCCTCCGCCCCACAGCCAAGTCATGGCCCTGTTTCGGATCCTCATTTTAGGGGCTGCAAAACCTTCGAGACTGCAATTCATGTAACGATAACCAAGCAAACTAACGTTGGTTAGAACGATTTTTTACCACATAGACTACGTAATTATAGGAGACACAGGACGCGAAAGTTGGCTTAGTGGCCTGGTTTTCTTGGTTATGCATTCGTGAATCCTAGCCTGGTTTGGTGGATCATCCAGGCAATCGCCATTTTGATAATGCGAGACGGTGCGCAGAGGACAGGAATGTCATGGACGCATGGACGATAAATGACGTCTTGTTCATTAAAAATAGGATTAATACAAAGTTCAGAAGACTATTAAGTGCTCAGTTAAACATATGAATTTGTGACGTGCCTCTGCGCCAAAGATTCTGCCCTTCCAAGGGAGCATCGATGGAACTGACGAATTTGCGGACTCCAGTGAAGAAGGGCAACCCTGCTATGCGTTGGAATCATTATCGTGCGCCGTAATGGCTAATTACAGCTATTGTCAGTGCTTTTCTTCTACCGCGTTCGATGATTCCATGATGAAAAACTTCATGTATCGCTACAATTAGCTTTAACAACAGCGCAAGTAGCGGTTCCAGTACGGTCAAGCTGCTGTTTGACCGTAAGCCCGCAAATTATTCAGCTCCGTCGACGCTCACATAGCCACTGACATTTCGTTGGCGGGCATTCTTTAGTTCCAAAATCCTAGACACCATCCTTTCGCTTGGAAAAAAGGGGTAATCACCTCCATCCATACATTCAGTCAATGCAGTTGAAAAAGGCTAATTCAGCAAATCGAAGCAAACCATATGTTTATTTATTACTTACTTATTTATTTATCTATCTATCTATTTATTTATTTGCTTATCACACCACATAGGTGTGCCGCCTTTGGAAACAATCCCAAAGGAGTCAAGAGGCCTAACGCCGGCATGGCCGCGGCCAGCCACCTTTGGCCGGCCAGATTTGGCCACTGACATGTATACTACAGACACGGTATCTCACAGAATTCTCTGAAATTTCGAAAATAGGGGTTATTCGGTGCGTTGAATACAAATATCGTATTTATTTTGTACCATAACCTCGCTGTGGGAAAATTACGGCAGGTGATGGAAATTGTATTTAATGCCGGCACCATGTATAATAGCTAGCCCTCAATAGCCACCAAAGCTGCCACATTTGGTCCACTTTTGAAAGGCGGCCAAATGTGGCCGGGATCTTCAGGAAAAATTCGGCTGAAACTTTGCATAGAGGGGAATTATTTTAGGTTGCATCTTACAGAACTTTCTGAAACTACGCATAGGCGTTTAATTGATGTGCTGAACACAACTATCAATGCCATTTTGCATGGTGTTGCCGCTTTCCTGCTGAAATCAGCATTTTCTTCCAAATTCTGGTCCGCCAAAGGTGGCTGGCCGCAGTCAAGCCCGCATCAGGCCCAAAGAAAGAAAAACGGAATGAAAATTACAAAGAAAGGAAGAGTTAGGGGAAAACTACTCCAAAAATGTAGCGTTGTCATAATTTGAGCGCTTGGATGCCCCAAGCACCCCAAAACGTTTTAAATTATGTGATGAACCCGGAAATTCCATTAACACGACCATGAGGGTATATGCACGAGCTGATCAACTGTGGTACAACCATGTGAGTAATGTGACGGAAATTTAAGCGGAAGGTAACGGGTTTGATCTAGAACGACTCCTTGCTTTTCATTTTTGTGTCTTGGGCTTTTACTCCATGAGATGTGATGAAGAAGTTTTAAACACAGATTTCTACTTAGTAGTGCTCATAATAGCGCAAAGGCTATCGAATAACTGCACTATCTAAGAAGTAGTCTGATACAGTAGAATCTTGGCTCCATGGTGTCATGTCATGAGAACTTTCTCAATTGGATCGGAGAGCGGAGTATTAGCAGAAAAAGAGTGTATAGTGACCGCGGCAACCTACACACCGTTCGTTCCAGTTATCATAATTTAGTTGCAAAAAGCTCTTGTTACCAGAAGCACAGTGGCGCAGTGGAATGACTGCGGCACAATGACGATATGATTACCAGTGATAGGATTACTCTACTCAGACAATTTCGGGGGCAAATCCCGTTCCAACCGCCGGCAAATCCCCGACGAAACGTTTGAACGAGGACCAATAGCGGACAAACAGCAGGCGGAATCCACGAATGTTGCGGGCCAAACGCGCTGTCGGGCGAATCGCGGGCTGAACGCAGAGTCATTCGGGCTAAAGCACCACCGTCGGGGTTCGGCCCGCTAAGTGAAGAGTCTCGGCTCGCTTTTCGCGGCCACCGACGCCGGCAAATATCTCCAAAAAGCGGCCTGAACGACTACATATTTCGGCTCAATAAGGGAATGGCCCGATCGGAATGATTGATTGGTGGTAGTACGCACTTGATAAAGGATGAAGGCAACACCGGTACGGAAGAGATCAGCAGCATGGATGGCCTAGTGGATAAAGCAGCGGACTCTCAGTCGTACATAAAGAATGGTCAGGTTGGTTCGAATCCTCTCAGTAATAGAAAAAGGCTAGCACTACGAAACCATGGACATGCCTTGCAAACAGCCATCTTTTCGTATTTCTGATAAGAATTTGCATATTTGTGTTGCTTTTTTACTCCGGTGGATCACTTTGGATCCACAATAGCTTCGAACCCGGACCTCCCCCGTGCGAGACTGTGCCCAAGCAGTGACCAAGCTGCCAGAGGTTGTCACGGTGCGTCCAGCTGACAGGTAATTGTGGAGAATACCACCTTGTGCGCTGGGTTAGGAGCAGTAGCGCCTGGTAGTCTGCGGGCTCATGGCGGCCTGAACGCGGACAGTATGCGGGCGGATAGGAAGGAAGCCTCGTTTTCAGCGGCCCCACAGCGGCCTGAACGCGACTACTTCTCGGGCGAAAACACCCAAACGCTCGTTTCGACCCTCGCCCCCCGCTCGTTCGGAACGGGATTAGCCCCCGAAATTGTCTGAGTAGGTAGCAGCTGGGTTTGGAAAACACGTACGAGCAAACACGTCGACGGATGCCAGATAAAGGAAAAATTTCGGTAAGATAACATATATACCATGGGTAGTCCTCCACTGGCGGACACCGAAAGTAGGCGGGAGCAGTGGTGGGAGGTGGGGGGGGGGGGGTGGAAAAGTGAGGTCTCCGCCACTTTGGGGCCCAGGTGGAAAATCAAACCAACAAAAGCATTATTAATAATAAATAATTAGTGAAAAATATATCAAAAGTACTAATGAAAAGGAACAAAAATAAATCTATGTATAGTTTTCATTTATTTTATAGAGTAATCTCAGAAATTCTGCTACCTATTTGCGGGTATGGGCTGCGACCGCTACTGTACGCCCAAAGATTCCAAACAGCTATGTATTTCGGGTATTACGCAACCTCAGCGAGTGAATTCCCCGCTCGCGCCCAGAATTAAGCGGGAACGCCACCTACACCCATCCAGAATCGAGAGACCACGTCACTTAGGGCGCTTCGATGCGGCACATTAAAGCGCGGAACCGGCTCTTCTTTAAAAACTTTTTCGATGGTCAGCACAATTCAGCTAATGCGCAGTCTGGCACTCATATGGGGAGCTTTGAAGCCGTGGAAAAAGCTCAGCAAATTAACATAAAAACTGACATTTCGTGCTTCTTTGGCAAATCTTGGGAAGAACGATGCGTGCATTATGGACAGTCAAACTTAGGCAGGTGTTAAGTGAGGCACGCAGCCGAGGTAGATTGGAGGACAAGAATATTTTTGGACTGCTCAAAAAAGTGCGGAGAAGTGCCGAAGAATGAGAAAAAAAAAAGAAAATAAAGTGAGCTAGTTTTCAACCACTAAATGAGCCCAAGTTGCTATGGTCAATGCTTTATTGGCGTGAGGATCTGGCATATAGTTTCTGGAGCTCGAAAAGCCCCAACTACGTATCATACCCAGTGTTAGAGGATAAAGGACATTGAATTTATTATATTAGTACAAAAATACATCAGATACAAAATCATCATTATTCACATCATGGTACTTGTGATAGCAATACTTACTGTTGCTAATTGCTGAGCGAGAACTGTTCCCCGTTACATTTCTTTCAAATCATTCGGTGGATTTTGTAGGCCTGCATATTACTGAATGTTATGCAAAGTTGCACGCAAATATACGATGCCGATCAATCACTTTTTCATCACGAGAATCGCCCATCTGGTCTGCCGCGTCGTACCACCTACGCGATGCGGCAGACCATCTGGACGCTGTGCATGTCGGAAGTTGCTGGTTTTCATGTTTTGTTCATGTTTACCACCGTTTTTCTTTGTGGCTTTGTTTTCACTCCGGAAAAAGTTAATCAATCTGGCACTTGACTCCCTCTAGTTCTTCTCACTTTAGGAAATCATGGGTTCTGATCCTTTCACAATGGTTTCCTTACCCAAGCATTTTAGAATGAATTTCCAAAGACGTAAAGAAAACAGTGGAAAACATAAGCAGAGCAGAAATGCTGGCAACGCCCGACAGCTACAGCGTCCAGTTGGTCTACCGTGCCGCACAGATGGTGCGGCGCGGCAGACCAGCTGAACGATTTTTGCGCTGTAAAAGTGATTGACCGGCACCGTAGAATTGCATGCAACTTTGCATAATGTACGGGGACATGCAAACCTAAGTTTACGAAACGATTCAAACGAGAGATGACGGGGAACAGTTCTCGTCTAGCAATTAGCAACGGTAAGTATTATTATTACGAGTACTATCATGCGAATACTCTGATGTTCATTGACGATACATTTGGCGAGGTTTGTTTGGCAACCTCGAAAACGAGCTTGCCATCTAGCTAGGCAAACAGAGCCCGCCAAATGTATTGCCAAACAAGAAGTCCCGTAAAATATATCGCCATGCAAGTCCCGTCAAATGTATCGCCACGCAAACCTCGCCAAATGTACCGTCAAACAAAAGGGTTATCAACCGCGCAAAAATTCGATATCATCAGGAATCGTACCATGATATCAATCTTAGGAGTCCACTGCCTTACCAGCTGGCCATCCGGATCGACACCAGCGATGGTTGAGTCTCCAGCTACGAATGAAATGAATGCCTTATCAGAACACCCGTAAAATGTGTCGTCACGCAAACCTTGCCATTTGTATCGTCAAACAAACCTCGTCAAATGTATCGTCAGCAGATTCTCTTGCCAAATGTATCGCCAAACATCCGTAAAATGTATCGTCAACAGATTCTCTTGCCAAATGTATCGTCAAACAGGCTCTTCACTCATTCTCCCGTAAATCATATTGCCAAACAAAATTTTATCCCGTAAATCATATCGTCAAACACATTCTCTTGCCAAATGTATCGTCAATGAACATCAGAGTAGTGATGTGATTTAAGCAATGAAAAGTGAGGAAGTGAAAATGAAGGTTGCATGAGATTCGACCAACGTTTACGTCGAGGGAATGCGTTGTATATCTCGCGTCAAACACGCTTTTTTCCCTAATCTCCTGGTTGGTAGCGTTCGAAAACCAAAGGTTTTGCTTTCAAATGAAAATAGTCATCCAAAATTCCTATTCGGATGTTCTTTGGTCATCAAGCCACGATAGAGAGATGAAGCAACTCGATCCGCGATTGTTCCCTCCATTGTGACAACGTTCGTGACTAAAAAACAACGTGAACCCGAACGTGACCCTCCCTACTCACCCGATTTGGATTCTTGCATGTTTTCTTGCTTGGATCTAGATGTGTGATTCGGTGGGTAATCTCATACCCATGGGTATGATCAGGTGTGAGTATCTTCAACGTCATATATGAGCGAACATGTTGATGGACTCCAAGTAAAGGGTAAATTTGGGTTCGTTAACACGTTTACCATGGGAAGTCTCAATGACTAATCCGGGCCCGACATTTACTACTCGTGTCCTCGGGGTAACCTATGCTGAGTAAACCTTTATGCACCACAAGTTAACCTTCACCTAGAGTTACTCATGGATACGCGTTTTTTTTTGCTTTCAATGATGCATGCTGGCTCAAGAAATCAAGAAATTCAAAATTAAACTGCCTTGAGCCATGGGAAAAAGAAACCTCTACACAGGTGTATCGCAACAAATGTAAGGTAGTATACGATTTTTTTATAAACAAATTTTTTCTAATGATATTTTTACAGAATTCTTGTTGTTTTTTGGGCCCACATGTACACTTAGATAATTTAGTTCACAAAAACGAAATGTCGGTGAATCATGTGCCAGTAAAAAGAAGCCGTGGAATAAAAAAGTAAGCTAAACTAAAATGCTGCACTGGATATCCCCCATTCTGCATCGCCGAAATAAGATTAAACTAGACCGTGGAGCCATAACGGGTACAGTATTTTTGCTCGCAAATTTCGTTTATGATGGACACATAACCGGTTACTAGAGCTCATCCAAACAATTTCTATGTAGGTATGGACGACCATTAATTCCAGTTGTTTGCTCTGACGGTTCTTGTACAAATTTTGTTGACTGTGCGGGTGGATTTTACTACGCAAATGGTTTCAATTTGTTTACTTACTTCCTTAATCAACCTTTTTTCGTGAAAGGTGGAATCCCAACTAGAGATGGGTGTGGGAGGGGGGGGGGGGGGGGGGGGGGAGAGGGTGGGGGTTGTATCAAGTAGTGTAATTGATTTTATTGATTTCTTTGTTACTGAGTCACTATTTAGTATTTTGAGCGATAACTAAGTAACAACGAATAGGGTCAACTCTATGCATTGAGCGAACCCACGGATTATAATATCTGTAATTGCTATCATAAAACATGTACTGTCAACGCGACCTTCACCAACGAAACTCGGACAGGCAAAAGCAATGGAAGTTCGATGGAAGTTGAGTTGATTCGAGTCGAAGAGTGTGGAAAACTGGAAGAAAAGTCGAGAGAAGAAGTGAACTTGCATAAGAATTCGAAAGCCAATAAGAACTTTCGAATACTCCGGGGAAAGAAACGTGTACAGCTTCTATTATCCTCCAGTGGTGCGATTTAGAAACGTTTCCGGGAAGGTTCTAAGCTTTTTGATCACAGAGTGTCCAATTTTTTTTCTGCCAAAAAGTACATAACATATTTTGCTACCTTTTCCAAGAATTGTTATCGCTGACTGAGACGAGGTGCTTGGATTGGGCCACCTACAACCATTTTTGCAAGGAGAACCCATCCACTACAGAACGTTAGGTAAATTACTACGTTCCTTGGAACGTTAATGCCGCTTTCCCAGGAGTTTTACAGTCTCTTGCTAGAACATTAGAATTTTCTACTCGCTCGAAGGCGAATATTTGAAATCGAATACTTTCCGTCCATATGTTATCCGATTTCAGCTGCGTAAAAGGTTTTACCATGACTGTGATTTGTTATCATTACCAAAACGATGACTATTCAGGAACAGAAAAACCTAGCTCTTGAGTTTTTTGGCACCCAGAGGTTCATCATTCGGAAATATCTCCTAATCAATCACTTACATTGCTCCCTGTTGTTCTTTTTTCTCTTAGAATTTCTTAGAATTCCACAAAAAAAAACTCTGCCTCTGTTCCTTGTTTCTATTCAACATTTCATAAAGGTTCTCTGTAACAGCTTTGGTTATGATTAGATAAGTAAATAAATGAATAAATAAATAAATAAACAAATGAAAAAGTAGGTAAATAAGTAGATTGATAAACAATTGGTGAAGCGTGACTACTCGATGTTAATATCTCCTCCTATCTTATATCTTACCGTATCATCTCTTATATTACATTCTCATATATTATATGTATACTGCTCTTGTATTATTGTTTGAAATTTTGCAAATTGTTAGAAAGTGCAAAATCCTAAGAACGTTTTAAAATTTCACAGAAAACTAGCTGCTTCTCATTAAAAGGTGATGCCTTTCCTGGATTTTATAGCTTGGTAAGAGAGAAAGACTCCCAGGTAAATCGACGACAACCTATCCTAACATCTTGACTCCAACATGGAAAGCAGAACAGTAAAAGGCCGTTGAAGGGAGGCAATAGGGGCCTTTTATAGGCCAAGGAAAACTCAGAAAAGTCTAAAATCAAAGGAGACTCACGCGAGGATATACAGGAATAGGCGAAATTCACAGCGTTGACAAGTGTCAGCAAAATGAGCATGTTTCCCGATGTAATGGGGAGAAATGCGGCGTTGATGGCTTTTCTTTTTCTGAACGACGGGGTCAGACAGGGGCGGGCGTTTGCCAAGCGCTGCGGAACTGGTTCGTTCGAGGTGCGCGGGTGCTCATTAGCATTCGAAAACCCTCAGCGATCACCTCTGGATCACGATGGTGGTGGACATCTACAGAATAAGTCATAAATCATAATCTGATCCCCCGGGGTTGCTGATTTTAGTAGTTCGTATGGAATTGACGACAGGGGTGTAATAGCTCATGTAATTCTCAGGTAAAAAAAAACAAGATAGCAGCTGAACGTGTAGAGGTGAACAGAGGAGAAAAAGGGTCATTTTATTATGTTTTATTTCATTTTGTCTTATCTTATTGTATTCATGAATACACTCAAATTGCGCAATCAGAAAACGGCGTGATGCATTTGAAAAAAATAGATAAATGGAAATGGAAAAAAGGCGAAAAAACGATGAGAAAAGAGAAAAGGACATTCTGAAGAAAAATGTTGTGTTGTTGGAAACTTAATTCTTCAAATTTTAGTATTAACTCAGACTTCATTTCAATACAAGTTTATTTAAATCATACTAACTGCGTTCTTAATCGATCCAGCACCTCCTGAATGACAGGATGTTCCCTACAAAAATTCTGCTCTGGTGAAGGCACACTTTGATTGAATACAAAAAAAGGAAATGGCACGTGGCGAACATAAGTATTGCAAGAATAGGTTTTTCGTCCATACGTAGGTTCTTTTAGAGTGAGTATGGACAAATCACATTCCTATATTTTTTTGCTGCTACACATAAGGTACTTATGAAGTAAACATGGCCCCTTTTCGTTGAATCGTTTTCTGGGATTTTTTTCCTTGGATGAGGTCGAAATTTGGGGTTTGAACATCGATACCCTCTCTTACAGTGACTGGTTCACAGGTGGATCATCTTGAATTGGGTTGATAACAGTAGTTTCGGTACAGTTTCAGTCGAACAGTCATGTTTGCATAACATTTATGGACGGTCATTTCTCTGACAAACATGTCATTAATCCATAAATGACCACCGGATGGAGTTTTCACCACTTTCACTCTCTCACCTCAGTTCTGGGGTAACTTGCACTTATCTTCTTCTCTGAATCTAGGCATGACTTGCTGAAGATCGAAGAAGATTGGACAAGAAGACGATCTTGTCGAAACGTCAGGCCAACAATAAAAGTTTCCACCTAACAGCTTAGTTGGCACATCATTAGAAGGAATATTCACCAAATGATAGCACTAATTAATCTAAAAGTGTCCTGTCATACAGTAATTCCTTGATCTCAGAAGAGAAGTTAACAAGTGAGCTGGGGTGGGCGAGTATTGGTTTTTTATGGATTGAACACATGCAAGTCAGGCAAATGCCAGTAAATACGGCGTAAATGTGTCTACTCTGGTGAAATTTTATCGGAACTACTGTAATCAACCCAATTTAGAATGACGTTCCACCCATGTACCTTTTGCTGTGAGTGTTTATTGATATCCTCAAAACCCAAATTTCGAACCCTAGAAAATATTTTTCCACAGTTCAACGGAACGAGACCATGTTCATTGAATAGGAACCATATGTGCAACAGCAAAAATTATAAAAATTTTAATTGTCCATCCTCACTTTAAAAGAGCTTATAGACGAATAAGTTTCTGTTGGAATACTTATGTCCATCACTATATGTGAATAGTTGCTTTGAAGGTTGTTCCCCAGGATATCTTGAAAAATTGGTTATTGCTTCACTGTGACCCGGCGCCGGACGTAGAAAGGGGGCGAGACGAGGGGAGGGGACGTGGGAAAAGAAGTGGGGTCTTCGCCATTTTGGGGACCCGTATGAAGAGTGAAATTAATAAAAATATTTTTATAATAACAAATAATTAACGAAAATTATTTCACAAATAATAATAGAAATAAACAATTTAAAATAAATTAGTGCAAGAGTTTTGTTTGTATTGCAAAATAATGTCAAAAGTTTGACGACCCATTTTTAAAGAAGGGGAGCCCCCCCCACCTCCCCTGTGTCCTGTGACCGACATACCGCTACCGAATGGTAAAAAATCAATATCCGCGATGGTTGGTAAAATTAAATGAAATAAAAATGAGTATCTTCGATCTTTCCTCTCTCGTACACCTGATGCTGATCCTCCACAACGATACAATATTTGTTTGCTATCCAGTGCTAAGCCTCGAATCCTCTCATTTTCCTTATATGAGCCTTGCGTCTCCGCTTCCGTTTCTTTAAGAATAAGTGCGAAAGTTATAGAAAATCACTTGGTAAAATAAGTAAACGTCATTTATTAGCATAACGTACATAAAAGGCTGATCGCAAGATGTCGAAAACCGACGCTCGCTCCTTGAAACAGTGGGGATTTTGCCCAGCTCTGTTCCCAGGAGCTTGATTTCAGGACTTTTGGTCTTAATTTGGCGAAATAGTCAAATTTGAGCTCCAAATCCTGTTCACCAATCGCGGTTCCGCCAATACTAAATCCCATCCATTACCCGGAATCAATCGATATATCGATTTCTCTTCGAGACAAATCGTAAGGTGACAAATGGCTCTGATTGGAGCAGATCTAAAGAGGTTATGGCAAAGCGACGGTGAGCGATGGTGATTCCGCGGAGCGACCGTCGTTTTTCGGCATCTCTTGAGAAGTACTGTAGTACCTATCGTTCGCTACTGCTTTTTAAACAATTATTCCTTGTAGTTGAAATTTATGCTTGACCTAGAATTCTTTTCGCCTCCAAAACTTCAGCTTTTCAGGCAACTTTGAGACGCAGACTTCGCATTTTTCTCCAGGATTACCGCCGTCGGTATGTGATAGTTCTTCATAAGAAGCAGTCAGTTTTCGTATGCTTATTTTCGCATGTGGACGCAAAACAATGATGTTTTTGCGAAAACTATAGCTAGAACTCCCAGTTAGCTTCCAGGGAATCCATAAAAATTTAAGTTAAACAGAACTGCGGTGTTAAGTTGCATGTCCATCTTTTTTTTTCAAGCAGCCGGAATAAAACTGAAATGAAAGAATGAACTTGCTCGTTGTACAGTTTCGGTAATATTAGGTGGCGATGAGAGTAATGGAAGGATTTTTTAAAGCGTTTCAATTACCTGTTGCACTTGTTTTGTTAAGTCATGGCGTGGTAATATAATAGAGCATTAAGGGAAGAATTGTGATTCCCATGGCCATTAGAGGCTGTTTCTCACGTCAGAAATTATTCTCGAGATTTGTAAAGTAGTACAGTGATGTGAGCTGCCGAGAACATTGGTATCTTGTGAAATGTCTTGAGACCATCGGGAACCTTCGCTTCTGAAGGAATATTCACCACAGGAATTTTGAAATTCTTGGCCGACTATGAGAAATGGTCGATAGCTCATCAGGAATGAACCTTAGTTTATGTGTAGTTTTTACATGATAACAACGCGATAGCCTTATATGTATATTAGACGCAGACAAAGCAAAAAAAGCAAAGCACGAGAAAAGGCAAATTTATACATGCTGCGTGCGTTAGTCGCGCATCAGTCGCACGCATCCATTTGAGAGGGATTTTCCATGAAGACTGGTCAACACGGCATCTACATCCTCAATGAAAAGAACGAACCGTAAACGCGGAGATGTTTTGCAGAGATGTTTACCGGTCATTTTAGAGCATTTCACCCATATCAGTGGAAGCAACACGTCGAGTGGTCCAGAATCTGTTAATTTCTCAGAATCGGAGTGAGACACTGCCTTTGAGGAGCTAGAGTGCTTTCATTGCAAAAAATACAGGTCGTCGATTGCAAAAATGAAGTCTCCGCGATCCTTTATTCTGTGGACCTCCTGTAAATACTTCGCTATATGGTGATGCCTACGTATGTCCATTCGTAGCTTCCCCTATCCTGAGGAGAGAGAACTGGCGTACTACCCGAACACTGGAGTAATGCTCTGGATTTTAAGGGTGTGCACTCAGTTCACTACGAACAAGTTTCATTACCATTAGTGAACAAAATCGGTTTGTATGACGTCTTTTCTTTGCATTATCTTCTCTTCACCTTAATGAGAGATGATGTCAGAACCAGCAATTATACGTAGCATTCGAATCACGAGGGGATTGCATATCTTCTTTTTGATTTTATATTTGTGCCGGAATGAATTAGTGAATGCTCTACAGATGAGGTTCTGTTCTTCGAATCACATCAACTCACATTTTACAACTCATCATTTTTCCTTGAAACGAATCTGTTTGAGTGTGTTATTTGTTTGAGTTTATAAGATGTGAATTAAGCGAGTAGAACGAGCAATAGGCTCTCCGGCAGAGTTAAACAAGCACATCCAATCTGACCCTCAGTCATCATATTGACAGCTTCATCAAATATTTTTCTCATACACGTAGCTTTGTATTAGATACAGTGGACGTCAATGGCGTTGGCCCATCTGCGACTTTGAGAAGCACGTCGCGCAACCGCGCCGCGCGCGCCGTAACCTATGTATTCTGCTGCTGTTATGCAATTTCTAGCAGCTTTTTTATTCCATTTTAAGGATTTTCGAGCAAATCGGGAAGAAAAGACCATAGAAATGGCAATCCGGCGGCGGCGACACCGATCCCGGCGCGCGCGGCGCGATCGCGTTGCGTCCTTCTCGAGGCCGCGAATGGGCCACCGCCATTGCCCTCCACTGTATGTATTTGTTTATTTATGTATTACATGAGCTATGTCATGTCAGTTAAAAAAACAGCAACGAAACACTCCGCACAAGAAAACCAGTACAATCAACTGAGAGCATCATTAAAAAGCGTAAAAAATATTCAAAAAACACTACACATTGGAGTAGGAATAAGCTAATCTAGGGGCTAAGGGTTCTACCCAGCACTGTCTTAAATGAACCTACATTGGCAGGAATTAGTCGCTTTCTACTCAGATCGCATAATGGAAATAATACAAGGATCTTTCACGGGAAATTATCATTTTTCACTCTTTCTTATGAAATCTACGTTCTATAATTTGTAATACACATATACAGAAGTGAAGATTGGTCGTTCTTATTACAGCGAATTTCAAATTTCTGTTCCATGAGGCTTTCGGAGATCTACTTCCTAATTCTCAAGGTAAAATCTCGTGTTATACCTCGTTTTCAACTTCTCATTTCATCACTATCTTCAAGATTTTTCTGACTACATGAAATCACTTGTGACAGAATTCACGGAAACCAATGCGAAAATTTTAACAGGACAGGTCCATCTTTTTCTGGCAGAGGCAACACTCTCCCCCTCCCCGCCCTCCCCACCTCATTCCTCCTCCCTTCTTCACGACCGCAAAGAAATGCACTAATATTTTGATGTTTTTCTCCTCATCGCCTAAACAACATAAATGTGACCAGCCGTCCTTCAAAAGAGCAAGCCTTTTAACTGAGAGATCGCCCGTCCGCATAATTGTCGACGACGCACGCGAGGCGAGAAGTAGTTATCCTTTCGGCGAGTGGGTGGGAAGCAAAACTGGTGTTACTTGTTGGACCAGGCCAGAGGTTGTATAGCTGAGTTCCCCTTAGTTTATCATCTAATCGAGCGGACGAACAAGGTCACTATAGACGGCGGCTCCTGTGCAAAGCCTAGTATAGCTCCGACTGGCCGCAAAGTTGACGCTGGGCGCGTTCCAAATGAGGCGTGAAATGACGTGCATTGTTCGCGACCGCAGATCCTGTTCACCGCACATTACTTCGCAAGAAGGCGCAAACATTAGCCTGTTCCTCAGAGTTGAGCTGGAAGTGGAGGACGGGGCGATCAGGGTAAGGTGTTTAGGAAGGGGCGGGCAAGTCAAAGTGAGAATGTGGAATCAAATAGTGGAGGTTGGTAAACTTACCTACATATACCTGTATGTTGCTGTTGCTTACGTTACCTTTTGGGGAAGAAAAGTTCAAAAGTTTGATTCTAGATGTGGGATGTTCTAGATGTTCTAGATGTTGGGATCCAAAAAAAAAAAAAAAGATTAATCAAGGACAAAGTGATCCTTAATTTTTGATTTTTTTCCTTAATTTTTGTTTTGAGGTCTGGTCCCACTTCAACAACAACGCCGCAGATCAGGCAGGCGGAGGCGGCCGCAAATGTGCACGTGAACTGGTAAGTACAGCAGTACTTTTGAACTAGATCCTACTATATTAAAAGATTTGGTCGCTAATTCCCGAGAACGCCTCTGTTACTGCGCGTCGACTCTCAGCGCATTGTCGATACGCAGTGTTGTGATGAGTACTTTAAAAAAGGGGCCCCTGGCCTAAATTTCCACATTGTCCGCTTTTTTCTTCCTAGATCTTTATCTTCCTTGTTATAGGGTGACACCTCCCTAAGGGCCGGCGTAGGTTTTAGGCTAGTTTGCACCTGGGATTATTGATTAGTTTATCGATTATATCGATTTCATTGATTTTTCGCTATTTTTGCCCCAGGCGTGGCGAGGACATGCCTACTGGGGTATGTCAGTACGCTGAACACGAATATGACAACCGTTTCGTACGGCACTATCGATTTATCGATTTTATTGATTTTTCGCTTGCTTTGCCCCAGTGACGGTGAAGACATGGCTATTGGGGTATGTCAATACGCTGAAGACGAATATGACAACCGTTTCGTACGGCACCATCGATTTATCGATTTTATTGATTTTTCGCTATTTTTGCCCCAGGCGTGGCGAGGACATGCCTACTGGGGTATGTCAGCACGCTGAACACGAATATGACAACCGCTCTGTACAGCACTATTGATTTATCGATTTTACTGATTTTTCGCTAATTTTGCCCCTGCGCGGCGAAGACATGTCACTGGGGTATGTCAATACGCTGAACACGACTATGACAACCGTTTTGTACAGCACTATCGATTTATCGATTTCATTGATTTTTCGCTATTTTTGCCAGGACCCGAGCAAAGCCGGGTACACAGTCTAGTAATAAAAATTCAAAAAATAATGGTGAAACTAAACAACTGGATTCAAAGAATCAAACAGATATAAGATTTTTTTAATCCAGCAAGCCATTCTCAGGGGTGAAGGGGCTCCCTGCAAATCCGATTTGGAGCCCAATAATCCTAATAATGTCGATTAACGTTACAACAAAATCCTAGCACATGGCTTTGTTTCCTGACATGGTTTTGAAACGAAGTGGTAGCGCTGTTCCCATCCGTTGGGGTTTTTCCTTGATTTTGACTGGGCCAGTGGTAAACATGCGCCGGTCTCAGGTAAAGAGGCACACGGGTCCATTGGTCGGGATTTTCCCGCCAGTGGTAAACAGGTGCTGGTCTCTGGTAAAGGGGCACATGGGTCGTTGGCAAGAATTTTCCCGTCAGTGGTAAACAGGTGCTGAACTCTGGTAAAGGGGCACACGGGTCTTTGGTGAGCACTTCCCTTGGGTTCGACTGGGCCAATGGTAAACAGGCGCCGGTCTCAGGTAAAGGGGCACACGGGTCCTTTGCTCAGGACTTTGCCTTGGGTTCCATTGGGCCAGTGGTAAACAGTTGCTGGTCTCAGGTGAAGGAGCACGGGTCCGTTGGTCAGAATTTTCCCGCCAGTGGTAAACAGGTGCTGGTCTCTTTCCCTTGGGTTCCACTGGGCCAGTGGTAAACAGTTGCTGGTCTCTGGTAAAGGGACACATGGGCCTGTTGGTCAGCTCTTTCCCTTGGGTTCGACTGGGCCAATGGTAAACAGGTGCTGGTCTCTGGTAAAGGGACACATGGGTCTGTTGGTCAGAATTTTCCCGCCAGTGGTAAACAGGTGCTGGAATCTGGTAAAGGGTCACACGGGTCCGTTGGTCAGCACTTTCCCTTGGCTTCGACTGGGCCAATGGTAAACAGGGGCACATGGGTCGTTGGTCAGAATTTTCCCGTCAGTGGTAAACAGGTGCTGGTCTCAGGTAAAGGGGCACACGGGTCCGTTGGTCAGGACTTTCCCTTGGGTTCCAGTGGGCCAGTGGTAAACAGTTGCTGGTCTCAGGTAAAGGGGCACACGGGTCCGTTGGTCAGGACTTTCCCTTGGATTCCACTGGGCCAGTGATAAACAGGTGCTGGTCTCAGGTAAAGGGGCACACGGGTCGTTGCTCAGCTCTTTCCCTTGGGTTCAACTGGGCCAATGGTAAACAGGTGCTGGTCTCTGGTAAAGGGACACATGGGTCTGTTGGTCAGCACTTTCCCTTGGCTTCGACTGGGCTAATGGTAAACAGGGGCACATGGGTCGTTGGTCAGAATTTTCCCGTCAGCGGTAAATAGGTGCTGGACTCTGGTAAAGGGGCACACGGGTCTTTGGTCAGGACTTTCCCTTGGGTTCCACTGGGCCAGTGGTAAACAGTTGCTGGTCTCAGGTAAAGGGGCACACGGGTCCGTTGGTCAGGACTTTCCCTTGGGTTCGACTGGACCAATGATAAAAAGGCGCCGACCTCAGGCAAAGGGGCACACGGGTCCGTTGGTCAGGACTTTCCCTTGGGTTTGACTGGGCCAATGGTAAACAGGGGCACATGGGTCGTTGGTCAGAATTTTCCCGTCAGTGGTAAATAGGTGCTGGTCTCTGGTAAAGGGACACACGGGTCTTTGGTCAGCACTTCCCTTGGGTTCGACTGGGCCAATGGTAAACAGGCGCCGGTCTCAAGCTAAGAGGCACACGGGTCCGCTGGTCAGGATTTTCCTTTGACTGCGACGCTGTCAGCAGCAAAGTTGCGCCCGTCTCAGGAAAAGGGACACACGTGTCGCGCCGGTGTCAGATGAAGGGGCACACTTGTCCACTGCGCGGTATTTTCCCTTGGGTTTGACTCATGGCTAGTGGTAAAGTAGCGCTGGTTTTAGGTAAAGGGGCGCACTGGTCCATTGGTCGGAACTTTTCCTTGAGTCCAACTGGGCCAGTAGTGAATTGGCGAGGTCTGTTGGCCGGGATTTTCCCGTGAGTCCGGCTGGCTGGCTCAGTGGTAAAGCGGCGTTGACTTCAGGCAAAAGGCAACACGTGTTCATTAGTCGTCAACAAAAAGAAGGTCGTGGTCTTCAAAAATTTCAATCAGTCAATTTTGGCATTTTGTGACTCCTCGACAAGCTGTTTGCCATTGTTCAGTTTGAGTTTCTCAAAATCCAAGGATTACTTCTATTCAGACAGGTGTTGAGACTGAATGAAGTGCTTAATTAGGTTTGTTTGAAGACACTCTACTCGAACTCTAATACCAACACTGATAGAATGCGGTGAAACTTTGAGCCAAGGAACTCACGGGGTTACTATCTCGCGCAAAAGCCTAGACAATAACTTGCGCACCCACCTCATGTATACCGCCAACCCCGTGGACCACCTCCCTTTCCAGAAACTCGGGCAAAAGCCTAGACAATAATCTACGCACCCACCCCATGTATCTCGCCAACCCCGTGGATTGCCTCCCTTCCAAGAAACTCAGGCAAAAGCCTAGACAATAATTTACGCACCCCCCCCCCATGTATAGGGGTATCAAAAAGTTTCCGGCCTCAACCTGTTCCATCCCTTTTTTCTCAAAACTTTGAGTGCGATCATGTAGCCTAAAATCTTCAAATCCACCATGCCAAGTTTCATGCTCTTAAGCTGACTCATTCAATAATAATGGCCCTTTTTTCTAACCTAACCATAGTGGGTTTCACATGCTTTTCGACAGCGCACCCGTCCACAGATTAAGAGTTGCGCTTGCTGCCACACGAGAACGTGGATTTGAATTACTGAATCACATGTCCTATAGTTTGGACCTTGCACCCAGCAACTATTTTCTGTCTGGAAATTTGAAACAGCATCTTCGCACGATGGGACTGGATGTCGAAAACGTCAAAGAGTCGGCTGTTGAAAGACACTCTGAGTCAAATGAGGAAAGCAGCTCCTTGAACGGTTTGAAAAAATTCAAATCGAGCCATGAAAAGTGTATTAGTGTTCGAGGGACCTGTATTTTACTACAACAAAATTTGCTCGCTGTAGATCTTTTGGAAGTACTCTAGGCCGGAAACTTTTTGATAACCCTATATCCCGCCAACCCCATGGATTGCCTCCCTTCCAAGAAACTCAGGCAAAAGTCTAGAAAATAACTTGCGCATCCACCTCATGTATCTCAGCAACCCCGTAGATTACCCCCCTTTCCAGAAGCTTAGGCATCAACCTGGACAGTAACTTGCGCACCCACCCAATGTTTATCGCCAACCCCGTGGACCACCTCCCTTACTAGAAACCTCCCTTACTAGAAACTCAAACAAAAGCCTGGACAATAAATTGCGCACCCACCTCATGTATCCCGCCAACCCCGTGGACCACCTCCCTTTCCAGAAACTCAGGCAAAAGCCCAGACAATAATTTACGCACCCACCCCATGTATCCCGTCAACCCCGTGGGTTGCCTCCCTTCCAAGAAACTCAGGCAAAAGTCTAGAAAATAACTTGCGCACCCACCTCATGTATCTCGTCAACGCTGTGGACCACCTCCCCTACTAGAAACTCAGGCAAAAGCCTAGACAATAATTTACGCACCCACCCCATGTACCCCGCCAACCCCGTGGATTGCCTCCCTTCCAAGAAACTCAGGCAAAAGTCTAGAAAATAACTTGCGCACCCACCTCATGTATCTCGTCAACCCTGTGGACCAACTCCCTTACTAGAAACTCAGGCAAAAGCCTAGACAATAATTTACGCACCCACCCCATGTACCCCGCCAACCCCGTGGATTGCCTCCCTTCCAAGAAACTCAGGCAAAAGTCTAGAAAATAATCTGCGCTCCCACCCAATGTTTCTCGCCAACCCCGTGGACCACCTCCACTACTAGAAACTCAGGCAAAAGTCTACAAAATAACTTACGCACCCACCCCATGTATCCCGCCAACCCCGTGGATTGCCTCCCTTCCAAGAAACTCAGACAAAAGTCTAGAAAGTAACTTGCGCACCCACCTCATGTATCCCTCCAAGCCCGTGGATTACCTCCCTTTCCAGAAACTCAAAGAAAAGCCTGGACAATAAATTGCGCACCCACCCAATGTTTCTCGCCAACCTCGTGGACCACCTCCACTACTAGAAACTCAGGCAAAAGTCCGTATCTCGTCAACTCTGTGGACAACCTCCCTTACTAGAAACTCAGACAAAAGTCTAGAAAATAACTTGCGCACCCACCTCATGTATCCCCCCAACCAGTGGATTACATTCCGTTCCAGAAGCTCAGGCAAAAGCCTAAGCAATAATTTACGCACCCATCCCATGTATTCCGCCAACACCGTGGATCGCCTCCCCAAGTATCCCACCAATCTCATGAAGCATCTTCGTTTCCTGAGCTTAAGCGAAAAATAACCAATAACTTATGCTCCTACTCATTTATACCATCAACCCTGTTGATCATCTCCCTTCCCTAGGCCACGTGGATTTGAGTATTGATCACCTTCTTAATCATCACTTAGAACTTTTTTGGTTTAGTATAAATGAGCCACGTCGTGTCGGTGAATATCGGTGAGTAATGACGAAGAAGGTTGGTGGAAATAAGCGATCGGGATGCTTATTCTCTTTTCACAATAATTTGTTTTCAGTTTTTGTTCAAAACTTTGGGAAAGTATAAAGTTTTTAGAATGAGTTTGGTTTGAACTAGAAGGATGGGATAGTCACATACAGTGGTGATGCTGAGGGTGTGTTTGTATGATTGGCTTACTGAGTTATTGACCGAGTGGTTTGTACAACACAAAAGCAGTTGTGTTCTGTATTTCACGCTGTCCTTGGTATGCTCGCTGCTCGCGAAAGACAGAGATAGAAACAACAAAACAAATTGATTCACGGATTCTGTGAGTTCTCTTCTCTCATTCGCTACGCTATGTGCTCTTTTTCGACTGAATAATTTTATATGTAGATATACATATACAGTTGTGAGATAGTGTAGCTCGAGTTGAGGGTGTGAATCTCACACAACCTGTTGGCGCGCACGAAAAACCACAACGGGTCAATACTGTCACACTACGGAAAGTAGCACAATAACGTGGCTTACGGGGCCACTAGTTGTAAAATTAAGATTTTATGTCGCTGAAAATAAGAAGTAAACGGGAAGATACAGGGAGCGTCAATCGCTGTTTCATACCTGAAAGCGGGGCCGCGCCGCACCACCTGCGCGACGCGGCAAACCATCCAGGCGCTCTGGCTCTCGGGCGTGATAGCATTGCTGGTAGTTGAAGATACGGACGCAAACGAACTAGTGGTGGGCTGATCTGCCGTGCTGCGTGAGTGCTGCGGCGCGTTCTCGTTTTCAGATTGGCAATAATGGCTGACGCCGTCCACCCCTATATGTTCAGATGAATAATGCAGAGCAATCGTTACTACACTGCCGATGAAGGAAGCCCGCGACGCAACACTGGTATGGGGCGATGAAGTATCCTGTCGTAATTCCCAAGCATCACCGGAAGGGGTTGCTATTATTTTCGTTACTAGTATTACTACCCACAGACATATGCATGGTATAGGAATACAAGTGCTGGAAGCAACAGCAACTCTACCAGTGACACTCTAACATCACAGCGAGCAGAGGTGTTGACGCGACGCACGAGTGGTGCGTCGCGGCCCTTTTTTGTCTGCAGCGAAATAAGAATTGCTTTTCACTGTAATCATGTTCGATGCATTATGCTGCTTAATGGAATTAATGGACTTGACTGAACTGCTCACTCCACCTTGAGTGTTTTAATCTCGTGAATGAATTCTAATTTTTAATTTTAGCAAATGTGTATTGCAACTCTTACGCAGAAATCATGGCCACGTCCTAACAACATCGAGAAAACACCTTTCATTCAAAAAAGGTCTGGGATAAATTCCACAATTGCGAACAGTTTTTCGCACTAAGAGCAGAGTCCATCCACGCACACTGTTTTACATTGACTGCAGTTGGGACCCATTGTGTAGATTGTGTTTCGAAGCCTGCCGGGTCTGGCATCCCTGAAATTTCATTCCTTATCAAGCTGAAGTTCAACCTTATTTTTGTTTGAGATATTTTTTGCTTACGCAGGTCTATAGTGACAAACCACATTCGTAAAAAACAAACATTTAACAACGGCACATCCGACATGAGTGTGACTATCCCACATCATCTAAAGAACTTGGCATCACCGATGACCACATGTAGATTAGAACTGGGAAAAAAGAGTTTCGCGTACCTTCGCAAAGTTCGAAATATGAGGATTCGGCAGAGACAATCTCTGTGATCCTGTTGATTGATGCATATGCCCAGTTTTGATCTCAGTGAACCAGTCAACAGTGGCCTAGAGTACAGTCTAGTAGCGGGTGTGTATCATCGTGAGGGGAAACGAGGCGGAGTCTTCCCGCCCTCCAAGATCAACTCGTCCTCTATCGCATTCAAATTTTGCATTGTCATGTATAGTGGAATCGCGCGCTAAGAGAACGAGTCAACCGTTTGGGGCGGGAGGAGGATTTGAACAAACCAATCGTAGAACTGTGTCACGCCCCGTTTTCCCTCACGATGATACACACCCTCTAGTAGCGTATGGAGTGCGTAACGGACTTTGTTCGAAACTAGTGGCCCTATGTGTGATTTTTGTGGGTCTCAACTCTGCAACGTTTTACTGATCCTTCTTAGATATAGTTTCAGAGAAATGGTTTTGCCCAGCTATAAAAATTTGTTAATCAAATATGCGATCGCTCCTATATCATGATGGCAAATTGAGAATGCGCGCTGACTTCCCCTGTTTCAGTGAACGTGTTCCTGGTTGCTGTTGTCAAGTACTTGATAAAACCTGAAACAGCGGCTTATGGCGCAATTTCTGATGTATGCATTATTAAAGGCTCCACTGTTGTGTCCCCTGTAGGTCACGTCAGTGTGCTATCTTCGAGAGAGTATGGTGGCCGAAAAGTATGGGCGTCACATAAAACGTCATCTTTTCTTTTTTGGCTACAAGTGCTTTATCTTTTCCACTGTAGCAGCAGTGCAACTATGTGAAAAATCAGTTTCATGAGGAATTTCACAAGTTGCGTTCCTCGGCTTCGATACAGGCTTTCAGCCTTGCCATCACAAAATCCCTTGTGCGCCGCAGGTAGTCCTCACCAATTTCTGACCACCACTACAGAGTTAGCGCTGTACATGTTTTGGATTTGTGATATTCTCGTTCTCCAGTGTTCCTCCATGGAACGTTCGAATAAAATTTTCAATGGTCTCGAGTGCAAGAACACCATTAATTCTTGTTGAGCAATCCTGCTCTAAGGGATTATGTTGGCATTTTTGCGTACCCATTAGACGAGCACTTTTATCTGCATCCTCGCATTTGTGGTCACTCTTTCTCAGACCGTTACACCGCCGGTGAACAACAACGAATCTCTTTTCTGAAGAGTGTTCCTCACTTCGCTTGATACATTGGCTGTCCATTTAGACGACGTGAACAATCCAAATAGGAAAAATGTTCTCATAAGTTCATCTTTCAGAAGCTCAACAACCTCCTCATGCCTCTCAACTGTGGGAACAATGGTTGGATGTTGTGCCTTGGACATGCAACAGCGGCAGAGTCTCATTTTCTTGCTGACAGTTACTTAGACGGAAAAACGTGCAAGACTCGGACTTTTGGTAATCTTTTTCGCACCCGCTCCCCCATTTCAGGTGATCCTCTTTCAAATGATCGCGGGAATCCTGCTTGTGTTCACCGATCGGGAACGGCCCAGTTTTCTTTTCATTTTGATATCCCCTTAAGCCTTTCATAGCTTAATGATCTTCTGCGCCAGTCGCGAGAGTTCTGGGGCCCCGTGCTCCAGGAAAACATCAGGATATGTGTCCACCGATCGAGAAATGGTCCGCCGTGGCCCAATAGTGGGAAAACGCCAGGATACGGGTCCATCAATGGAGACTGTGCCTGCATGGCCCGATAGTGCAGCAAGCGCCAGGATACGGGTCCACGGATGAAGGCTGGGTCCACGGGGGTCCATTGGTGGGGAAAGCGTCGGGATACGAGTCCACCGATGGATCGGGTCCGCCCTGTTCTAATAATAGGATGAATGCCAGGATACAGATCCACGAATGGAGGGCCCAGATGAGGGGGAGATGAGTTCACTGCTATGATAAGGGTGCGCCGAGGTCCAAAAGTGGGGAGACACCTGCATCGATCGTAAAGCACTAAATGTCAGACCTAAGCAGTAGGTAGTGTGCAATCCGTGTGATTCCTTCCACCTCACATCCCCTTCCGCGCTCTTCTTCTCTCATTTGTTTACGACCCCACCACACCCTCCTCCTTTATATGTTCAAACTAGCTCTTATCATTTGACCAGTTACAACAAACAAGGGATGGTAAACCATTTGGTGTAGTCATTCCAGGTTGAATTGCTTATATATAGTTACAAATAGCTAGCGGTATTCATGAACGTCGGCGGGAAGGTTTTAGCCTACCCGCCGGGTGGACAAGTTTCGCGGGTGGATGGGAAGGTGCCCGACCATCTAGGCCTCGGGAAGTTCTACCCGTCAATGGATTTCCACGACATTTTAATTTGCGACATTTTGCGGCATTGATAATGTCACACTCCACTGGCGGATCATTATATAGTAATGTCTTCTTAGGATTCAGAAGAGTTTTCCCCCTTTTCCCACTTAGCTAATTGAATTTCATGTACGTCTCTCCTTTCCGGTTCAGAACGTGGAAGTCTCTGCAACTTTGACTACGATAGAAACACTATCAGGATATGTATATTTTCGGAGAGCTATACATGGTAAGGCTCTTACGTCTCAGTAGAATACGCTGTAGCGTGGGAGGGATCAAGAAGAAATGCATGGTTTGAAGACAGTGTCCCGCCTCATTTTAGTGTCTGAGTTGTTAAAAGATTCTGAATCTCCCCGACACGCTGTTTCCAGCTATCAAACTCAGAAAAAGAAAGAACCTCAGAAAACAGAACAAAGGACTAGATAAGAGAAAAAAATAGTTCTTCAAGATAGGCCATCTCTGGGATGTTAATAGTTAGATGGATTTGAGGCTTCACTAGCCTGCTTATTTTACTGTTTTGTTTCATCGGAGAGGGGAGGTGATCGAAAGGTGCGAGTCGGTTTTTCTCATTGTCACGCTTGGCCCTGGGATGGGTCTGTGAGGGGTAAGTAACAATTTGCTTGATCGGATGTAGAAAGTGGAGACGTTGATCTGAGCAATCTGGCACACCAAGAATTGTTAGTCAACTCTGCAGCCGTGACGGGCAAGCAGCATTTACGGACCGCTCTGCCCAAGAAGCAGGCGAAATCTACGCTTTGTGTCGTCTAAAAAAGGGGTTGTCGTCATTTTTGTGTCTTTTGGTATACATTTCGGAATGAGAGTAGCGAGGAGATTAAGGATCTAGGTAACTCTACCAAGTGAAGGTGAGGTGGGACACTGCCATTAATGCTATAACATCCGTAGTGCGGCGTTACAGTTGAGGCTCCATGTATTCCTCTTGGTGATCTGTCAGCGCACATTTGGGGCCAATGCCCTCGTGAACACAGGTTCCGTGAAGTATCCTAACGGGATTGATTAACACCGACCACTCTATCCTTTCCTTCATCCTTTATTAGGCTTTGTACAGATCAATTGATTTTTTTGCAGAGCAATTTTTGACCTATTCTTTTTTGTTATTATTCATGCAATGTCCATTGTTGCATATAATTCAGAAGCTTATCTATCATATTCATACCTTTATTTTCATTTGTTTCAAAACTCATTCTTGGCTTGGTTCTGTCCGATTATCCAAGAGGTCTACACGGTACAAATTCGTATCATTCTGCTTCATGAGTTCGAACTTAGACGGAAAGCTGTGGAAGCCCTCGCAAATATTGTAAAAGCGTTGCTAGATGTCGTTTGAATTCGCACCACTCATCCCTGTTTCCAAAATTTCAATCCAGAGATATGAGGACCCGGGAACTTGACGACGACATCCTGAATCTTTGGTGGAGTCGGATCAATGAAAAACTGTGCATGAGTTAGTGGAAGATCCTCAAGTGACATTCGCAACTGTCGTCAAGCATTTCGAGAAAATTGGAAAGGTGAAGAAAATGGATCAGTGGGCGCCACGTGAATTTGATGCTGAACAGATGCTCAGGCGTTACCAAATCTCCTCGGAGCTGCTTTTAAGGAGTAAAAACGAGCTGACTCATTGCTTGACTCGTAGCTTGCGACGAGAAGTGGATCTCTTACAATAACCGCAAACATTCTTCGCAGTAGTTGGACAAAGATGGTCCTCCAAAAGTTTTCCGAAGCAGAATTCGCACCAAAGGAGGGATCACATCTTGCTGGAATTCCGCAGAAATTCTACATTATGAGTCCCTAAAACTGGATGAAACCATCAGTGCGAACAACTATTGTCATCTAGGAGTGTTCAAGAATCATACCAATGCTGAAAATGCCTTCAACGAGTTCAATGCTTCAGAAATTAGGACTTCTACCGCAAGAGAATTTATGACTCTGTGAAACATTGGCAGAAACGTGTAGATTCTAGTGGTTCTTGTATTGTTTAATAATGTTTCGTTTGAGCTGAGGTATAAATGTTCGACGTTACGTAAAAAAAAACACAATTTATGGCGTATTAGAGAGGGAGTCCTGACGTGCCCATAACTGAGACCCGTATTGGGAATATAATAAATAAAGTAATATTCCACATAGGAGCTAGAAGAATACTGAACCCTGGAGACATATCTCCTGTTCGGGAATGACCGCATACTTCTGACCAAGTGGCGCAGTTCATCTCAGGAACGAAAGTTTCCTTGGTGCTGTCTCCAGAAGCAGACGCACAAACCTGTTCAGCTGCAGCAACGGGGTTGATGGTCCGGTTGCGCAATATTTTCCGAATTTCAACGACATCTTGAGTGTTACTATCTGAGTCGTTGCAGAGATAGGCTATTCGGTTAGCAGACGTCTCCATTTCGCAGGAGTACTCCTAAACATCTAATCTAAAAACTTGAAGAGACTAAAAGGCAGTATCTCTCCTCAGAATCGATTTTGAGACTCTAACATCAGAAGAGTCTTGAGACGATGAAATGGAGGTGGTCGTTACGGCAGCAATCACAAGAAGTTGCAGTTCTATTGAATTAAGCACAACTTATCGATATCATCGCTGCTATGCCATGCCGCAACTCCTAACGGCAGCTGTGGCAACGGTCACCTCAAACCCTCCACAAAAAAGGAGTTCAAAAAAAGGGTTTCCCCGCTTCTGTGAAGGATTACGTATACCGTTGTGATCTACACCACCTGAAAATTCAATTGATATGAAAAAGTCGAGATGATACGGTGCCTCAATCTGAACGCGACTAGTCGCAGTAGTTTGAGATAAGTTCGGTGAAAACACTTATTCAACCAACCAGCCTTGTCATACTGGCAGCTTCAGGGGTCATTCTCCCATTTCCCATCCTTATCTTACCTTGAGCTACTTGGGATCTGAAAATTTCGGAAAAGCAAGAGCGCTATCTAGTCCGGATATAATAAGTGCAGATAGCCTTGCACGGTGAAGATTATGAGCCTCACACCTGTATTTGTTACTTAGGTCCAGGAATTTTCTCCTAACTGGTTCGCTAGATGTCACATCGTACGAAGAAGGACAGAGATCTGGAAATAAATATCTCAAAGCACATGGTCTCAACTGAGACTACAATATTTATAAAGAAATGGGTCATTTCAATGAATTCTAGAAGACAAGTGAGCGAGCACTAGAGGACAATGTCAGGTCTGGAATAGAAGGGGATTTCCAGACAAACCTTTTTAACTTTCACAAGGCCGTTTTTGAGTTGTCGTTGGGTAATCTCGGTTTGGAAGACATTAACGACCGATTTAATGACCGGAACGTACAGAAAATTGAGTTCCCAAGCCTTGATGGAAAATGAGACATTTCCAATGTTCCAGCGATATATACAGATTGTTATGCGAAGTGCATGCCATTGCTAGCCGTGCGAAGGTCCTTGAGATAATCGCCTGACGGGTAACTACTTTTTCTCTTTCAACTAACTCTTATGAATGAAAAAAAATGGGAGAAACAGCAAGATCGTTAGGTCATTCCTCGCCAGAATATGAAGCTCAAGCAGACTATATCGGTTATTATACTTCAAATTTTGTAGGCACCATGTCATCCCAGGATCGTTTCTGAGATTTTTACATGGAAAGAGTCACAGCTGCTTATCACAATGATCTACGAGAAACGATGCGAAATTTTTTCGCGAGTTTTGCGAATTTGTTGAAAATGCCATGTTTCAAGCCCCAATTCCTAGGGAGCTTGTGGGCGGATCCAGAGGGAGAAGCGGGGAAGACGAGGATTCCTTGTGATGCAGTTTCGGGAGCGCATCTTCTGAGCAAAATTTGTGCTCCTCAAGAGAGCCCCTCATCATCCAATCCGTGAGAGGAGAGGGCGTGCGCTCAGGTGGGATCAACAAGAGAGTGAATAGTGCAAAAACCCCGTACTAATCGGCCTGCCCATATGCTCCCAAGAGTTTGGGCTTGAAAATGGGTTTTCCTGCGATTCTGCATGACATCACATATGGCATTGCGATCAGGAGCCCGTGGAGATTTTTTTCGTATAAAAATCTTAAGAACGGGCCTGAGGCGCGACACCGCCATCAGTGGCTTTGGGATCTACTCAGTTCCCATTAATAAAATAATTAGAATAATTTCTGGTGCCACACGATCGGTACTTAAAACCCAAAAAATGTCGATATGTTGCAAATGTTCAAAGTTGAATGTCAATAAGAGACGAAGTTCTGACAATTCGAAGTTCCGAGCACTTAAAAATGCAAAAAAATGAATCTAAAGGCCGCCCACTCGGAAAAGGTTAAACAGGCTCGATTGTCTACTATCTGCAAAAACTAACGTGTGGTAGGCGTCACAGCCGTAGTTATGGTTGTCGTCGTAGTGGTAGTTATCGTTGTTTTCTTTTGTTCTACACGCTCTTCATTATGACACCCCGTATCTGGATAGGAGCTGTCGGTATCTGTTTGACACTTACCCAATTTAGTACAGCGTGAATTGTGGCACCCCGTAAGGGGATGAAAAGGACAATCCTCTTCTCTGTTGCATTGATGTGCTGCAATATTCAAGCAACTTCTGTAAATGCACTGCGACTGCGGATAGGGAGGACAGTCAGCATCGTTTCTGCACATTCTCCCTGGTTTAATGCAATATCCACGCATGCACATAGCATTTTGATAGTACGCGCAGTCATCGTCCCTCCTGCATGATCGTGGATAGATGCTGAATAAAAAAATTTCATCTTACAGTTAGAAGTAGAATCACTGACAAGCGATCAATGATTGCTGAGGTTTTGTATGAGCGCGTATCTGTTCTCATCCAGAAATCTCTGGGAAAGAGCTTATTAATAACCCTCCTACGTCGTCTAAACATGGGGTAGTGCGACATAATTTTTGGTAAAGGACGGCCATCTTGTCGAAGACGTTAAGATGGTCGTTCCACTTCACTCACTACTGACAATATTCACTGCACCGTTACTTGTTGTTCGTGCCCTATTCTCCCTGTCTGAGTAGGTTAGGATATCAAATTCAGTATGGTAATATACAATGTGCAGAAATTATACTACAACTTATGACAATCATGTTCGGAAGTAATGATTTGGAAAATTGAGTACTCCTTGTGAACCTAAAGATGACTAGATGATCTCTGTATATTTATTGTCTTTCTCGTAACAAGCAAATCTCATCTTGAAATATCTTTTTCAACTTTTGAGCGTCACCCCGAAATGCTAAATGAAGTCGCAGACGGTCTCGCAGGTGGTTGGGGTCCAACTCTTCCCCAATTTTCGAAGTGCTTCAGCAAGGAATCCGAATTCCGATGACGTGTCTAGCAAGCATTGCTCCCAGGTACTCCCAAACCCTACTAATCCAATTCATCTTAATCCAAACAATTGAGTAGTTCCACAAGAAAGCCAATAGGCGCCAAAATTTATTTCCATCCCATTCCCGAATCAAACGCTTTTTCGTATGCAGGAGTGTCACACTTTTAAAAGTCTGGGAAGACTTTCCAAGGAAGATCGACTACAAGACAAAAGAAGCTGTGTTAGAGGCAAGACGCGTGTTTGAGTCACACTATAGATAAAGGATGAAGTTGAATATGCGGCTGTCTAAGGAATTGACCGATGGTGATCACGTCATCCTTTGTTCTTTATTCTTGTGATACGGAAGACTTACGTTCCTATTGCAGCGTCGCTTTCTTGATGGCGATCCACCTGAAAACGTTTTTTCCTCAAGTACAACAATTCTTTGTCTAAGCGGCACCAAAAAGCAGGTGTGATATTTTGAAATGAACATGCAGGATAGTTTGAACCCATTCAAAAAATTGAAGCAAAATAAAGCCTAATAAATTTTGGCAAGCTTAGTGCGCAGTGTGGAAAAGGAAGTCGATTGCTTGTATCGTCTTTTACCCTTATGCATTGGAAGTTCCTACAAGTCGACTGGCGAGGACAATCCAAATCTGAATTGCAGCTGAGTAAATTGGGAGTAATTTGCCATGGATGCACTTTGTATTTGGATGTGGAGGGCATCGGCTTTACACAATAACCCTGCACGCAGTAAGTTCCAGGGAAATTTATGCATTGTTGATTGAAAGTGCAAGACGGTTGTTGTGGATACCAGTATACCCTGAAAATACTAGATACGTGAAAAGGAAAGGCAATAAATTTCACATTATGACAATAAAATCGTAAGCAGCAGTACAGCAAAAATGCCTACGTTAGGCTCCGTTTAATCTCAATACTCTGTATCCGGGAGACTCACCTTCGACGAAAAACCGGTATTTTCAAAAAAAGAAGCCATTACGGAGAACTGCTTCATTCCCATTTTATTTTCATGAAGCGAATGGAGCAGCTCAAGGCATAAGTGTTCCGTATATTTGGGAGTAAAAAAGAAACTGAATAATCTCGTTACTTCCATTAGCAGTTTATGAAACAATTTAAACACTCAGATGCTCAAGAATGAGAAAGCCCCAAGCTTCTCCTCTTCAGCACCACAATGGTGTCTCACGTTGGAACATCCGAATTTTCTATTTATTCGAAGTATTTGATATTCAAAAGCAAAAATCCTCGATTTCGAATAAGTGGAGAATTCGAATGTTCTGATTGAAGACCAATACAGTGTTGTATGAAAGAAAAGAAGAGCTTCAGGACTTTCAATGCCTGGGTGTATAAATTCTTTCGTAAATTGTAAATTGAAGTAACAAAATTATTCGGTTTTTAATCGGTCCCAAGTATAGTGTCCTGCACCGAGAAGGCATATTATCGTTCAGCTGGACAAGATTTGTTCTGCAAACTGAAATATGGTAACTTCGGGATTGACGACAACATTCGCTGTAGTCGACTTTTAAAGCTGCGCTGAAAGGATGCTGCACTATGATATAAAGTATTTCGTCCTACTGTAATGTTCGAAGAGAGACCATCTGCCACGGAAGACATTTGACTAGCAACGAAGCGGAGAGTCCTTCGGCAAAATGGTGGTGACTGTCATACCTGTTATTAGGCTGATTTTGGGTCCATATCTCTATCGAGGGTGGCATGACTGCAAAAATAGAATTTCTGTCAGAGGAAAGATGTATAAAAGATGAAGAGAGCACCTATCAAGCCGTGCTCACCTGAGGCGCGTAGCAAATTCGGAAGTACACCTAACAGCGGGATCTGAAATGCAAGTACCAGGAAGCATCCGAGCTAGGACTCCTCTCTCCTTGTTTTCTCACCGTGAGTGCACAAGATAACTTTGTTTTCATTGGAGGCTTCACTTCAACAGATTCTCGTCAACTTTTACAACCCTGTAGTTTTTCACTCATGGATGTTGTGGTATGAGTAAACGTCCACGCATGAATGTTTTAAAAGAAGAGTCGTCGAAAAAGGAGTCCTTGCATAAACACTATGCTAATAGTGGTAATGGACTGCGCAATTCTCAAGTCAAGAAAAATTCTAAAAAATTCTGACGATAGCCATGATATAACCGCTAGATTGAAGTCGCAGGTTATCCAATAATGTGTGGGAATTGAATTGTGGGGCTGAACAGGACGGTGATTTCGTCTTGATACGATCATGCTCATTTAAGGAGAGGAGATGTAACGCCTACCCAAATGCTGTGGAAATGCAGAAATTGAATTACAGTAGGGCTTTTCGTTTAGAACGATATACAACTATAATACAGTGTATAATAAATACAGTATATAATATAATATAATATAATAAACATATTGCGAAATTGACAGGGTTTTTACAGTTGAGGCGCCGCGCAGCGCCCTATGCTTAAGCATAGGCACCGTCAACGAAGTGCGAGCTCGCAGCGTCATCCGCCACAAGGGGAGTCTTTCACAGCTTTTGTCGCTGCGCGTCAGTTTGCGAGCTCGCCTGCGGGCTGCGACAAGCAATGCTTTGAGGCTTTCTTTGCCGCTGCCGCAATGCGGCAAACTGGAGGTTCATTACGAGGCGAGAAGTGAGCTCGCAGCGGTTCGCTTCTCGTGCCGCGCCGCGCCACACAACGCTGAAAGCTGTAAAAACCCCTTAAAGGCAGCACCCGTCGAAACCATCGTATTTGTGATATCGCCGGATTTTGGGGTTTTTGGGGGTGCATTGCTCATATCCGGTGGTGAAATCGCGTGAAACACCCGAGAAAGCCGGGAAAACGCGATGCTGCCTTCCGTGCGTGGACGAGTATTCCGGCGGCGCCCTGCTTGCGCAAATGGGTCCCAGCACGGAGAAAGGGAATCGGTAGCAGCCCGCATGCGTTTAAATGCGTAAGCTGGCGCGTCGGGCCCTCCGAAGCACTGGCCGACCGGGCGTGCACGCGACGGCAGTTCGGCGTTTTCTGCAGGTAAGTCGTTACTGTGTGTGTTCCTTGCAGATTCGTGATGTGAGCGACGCCTACTTTAGTGTTCGCAGCTCAGGTCCGAGTCGAGGATTTCGACTCGTGCTGCCTTTAAGGGCGACAGCATGTCGATTTTTCCGTTTTCGAATAGAATCCTTAACACATAACGGTCAATACGACCCGCCGGTGGGTCGTATGGGAAGTTACGTTGAGGACAATACGACCCACCGGTGCACAGTGGGTAATTACGAACATCTAGCCGATCAAAAGTATTTTTCCAGGGAACCGGTTGATGAATTCTTTTACTTTTCAACATACAGTGCATATAAGAACGATGTATCTACCCCCAAAACTATGGGTAACAAAGTCCCGAAGAGTCCGATTGAGAGGGGCCACTTTCATTCGCTTTAAAGAGTACGATTACCCTTTACTAAAAAATACTTACCTGGTCACTCATGTTTTCTAACAGGAAAGATGCTAGCTATTGCATTCTGTTTGTATCAAAACTATGTATCCACTTCGGAGAAGATCATTTTTATTGATATCGATGCCGGTATAAAAAGCTGAAACTTTTGCAAACTTCATTTCTTGCTCTGTGGCGCCCTTCTTACTTCTGCCGAACAGGCCCATTTTGAAGCCGTGCACGTGGCAGGATCAACCGAGCAATTGCTGCTCAGTTCGGTCTTTGTCATGGATCTGTGAACAGATACTTGAGGAACTCCTCCGCATACAACATGCAGATCAATAACGGTCGTCCAAAACTGCTGACAGCCAACGACAGCAGAAGAATCGGGAGACTGGCATCGAACTCCACGTTCAGCATCGCTCAGATGCTGGCCCAATTGGGTTTAAATATCTCAAGAAGACCATATGGAGGTCGGTGCGGAGAAGTGTCAACACCAGACGAGAAGTCATGCGGAAAGCGGCACGCCTGACCCTCCAGCACAAAGAAGCACAGCCTTCTCTTTGCCAGAAGCAACATGACAACCCAGAGGCCAGCTCTTCAAGCGCACTTAAAATTTTTTTGCGGTCCAAATCAGCTTCTGAGTTCCAGGCTTCAGTGACGAGAAAAGATAAATGGATGGGCCGGATGAGTATCGTCATTATTGGAGGGACCTGAGAAAGGAATCCTTAAGACGAAACTTCGGCGGCGATTCGCTAATGACTTGAGCCGCGTTCTGAAGCTCTGGAAAACTAGAGTTGGTGTTTGTTTCAAACAGAATGGCCTCATCCGAATATCAAGAATTGCTGAGAACGCGTCTTCTTCCCTTTTTGAGAGGTGCGCGGCGCCGTTCTCTGGTGTTCCAGCAAGACAATGCTGCCGTCCACGTGTCTCATTCGACAACAAGCTGGCTTCAGAAGCACCGGATACAAGTAATGGACTGATCCGCGTGTTCGCCAGACTGTAACCCAGTTGAGAACATGTGGGACATAATTGCACGCCAAGTTTACAGAAATAGCAAGCAGTACAATACGATCTGAGCGTGAAAACGGCGATACTGGAAGCTTGGGACCAGATCGACGACGCCACCGTAGTGAAACTCGTGAGGAGTATGCCGCATAGGATTTTTGAGACCATCAGGAACAACGGTGGATCGATCGACTATTTTGAGTTATAGTGATAAATCTGTCCAGCAGTGGATACAAAGTTTTGATACAAACAAAAAAAATTTCACAAACGAGAATTCTAGACTAAACTGTCGAACGTATTGGGAAACATGAATACAGAGTTCATGCATATCGAGAATCCCATGTAGAAAGTTTCGTTCGTGAGAACCAAAATGAGCCATTGATATTGACCGACCACGGGTGGATACATTATCTGGTCTGCTGCTTCTATGCACCGTACGTGGCCCATCTAAGCCTAGGATCCAGAGGCAATTTCTAATACTTGTGCAATAGAGCCTGAGAGTACAAAACCATCATTGAAGAGTGAAATTCCTCGCAGCAGCTGCGCCCAAATTTCCTGTTTCCGTTGTTTTTTTACTGAGCGATCTCTATTTCCCCAGTTTCGCTGCATCCGAAAACACAAATAGACCTTGTGCTTAACTGCTCATTTCTCAGACATGTTTGGAGTTCTTTACTATACCTGAGAAATACGGTTACTAGAAATTGTGAAAGCATGTTCCAAGATCTATTAAAAGAATCCTAAATAGGAAATTCGGGCGACAACGTAGACGAGAGAGACACCTCATAAAGTACTCATTTGTTTTACGTAGGCGGTTTTGTATAGAAATGGTATCTTTTCGTTATCTAATCACCCTCCTCCAGGTGATCGGTCGGCAAAAAATCCCTTGTGTGGTATGCGTGGACTATCGGCGAATATTTTGGTGCAGTAAACGCGACGTGATATGGTAGGTCGAAAACTACATTTTGAGCGGCTAGATTTGCGAAATTGTACACTGTGCGGGTGGTCGTATCCAATTAACCCTTTTCTTAAGTGGAACTTCCTCAAATTCTGCCTATAAGGATTATTCTACCCGCTGAACACGGAAATGGCATCCGTTTTGCACCGTAACTGCGACATGGTAGGACTACTCTAGGCATACTGCAGATACTGTTCATGTATTTTCTCACAGTAAATTTGAAATTTGAGGTTTCTTGACGTGCTGAACACGAATACGCCATCCATTTTGCACTGCGGAGCAGTACTGTAAGGCTACTGGGGTGTTACTGAATGGTTATTGTAGGCTTACCGATGCAGTTTGGTGACAAAATTCAATTAATTTTGGTTAGGTTATTTGACATGCTGAGCACGAATTCGACTTTTATTTGGTACCGTAGCGCAGTAATGCAGGGTTACCGTAGGCATACAGTAGATGCAGTTTGTTGACGAAATTCAATGAAACTTTGGCAGCTGGGGTTATTCGACATGCTGAGCATGAATTCGACATTCACTTTCAACTGTAGCTCAGTACTGAAGGGTTACTGTACGCCCACTACCAGTAATCGCTCAAAATCGGCGTTCGAATTGCCTTCTTTGTCTGACATTTCGTCTACAAACTACGAAACTATCTGACATTCGCGATTTGCTGCAAAAAGTAAGGCAACCATATCGAAAACAACTTTTTTCTTTCTGCCATCAAGTATGTACATCTTCACCAGCAGTGTGCAATGTTGTGCAAAACACGTAAAAATCTCTGAAATGATTGAAGTAGCAGCGTCCAACCATATGATTATTACTGCAAAGAATTGGTCTACAGAAAAATTTGGCAGAAAAATCTACAGAAAATAGATAGCATCTTTGTAATCAGCATGTCGAATATGCCCTAATTCCCACAAGGAACAAGCAGAAATTCGCGTTGGTCCAAAATAGCTCTGAGGGAAAAATCTGCGTAGTCACGAATATTTTAAAGGTAAGGATGCGCAGAGGTAGAGGGAGATTGAAGAGAGTCCTCACAGCTACTGGAAAATGTATATCGCAATTCTTCAAGAATGAAAACTCGAGGGCGTTATGACTGCATGCCTATGGTTAGGATGGTTGAACTGCACGCATGTTGAGAGCCCAGGTAAACAGAATTCAAAGACAGAGGAGGAGACAACCTTCAACTACTTGATTTCTTTAGTCTTATTGACATTTTCGGGAGCATCTTCCTCTATGTAACATCATATGCATCACATTTAAGCTAACAAAATAGGCAAGGGTCATCTAAAGCAAAAGAAACTCATATGAGACGTTATGAGTGCTTAGGCAAAGTCACGCCACTGCTTTGTTTTGATAGACTCTTCCAAATATTGTAACTGCCTCAGACTACGGGAAAACAGTACATGTGGAAGTCCACGAGGCAGGAAGAGAATCGTCGAGAGCGTTTTGCAGCTAGACCAAGCGGTGCTGTCGGCAGCTGCAGCGGAACTCCATGTACAGCTTGCCAACGTGAGAAAGGTTTTTCGTTTACAGATTTTGACGCCGCGATAACCTCCCTCTGTATATTTTCCTCCTGGACACAAGGAGAGACCAACAAAAGGGACAGAGTCCGAAAGGTATTTCGTGAGCGCATTGGGATTTCTCAGAAAACTTTTGAAAACAGCGAATCGAGTGACTACTTCACAGTTCTGGAAAGAGAAATGAGTCAAGACTATTTATTTGAGAGGAAAACTGGAAACGTTCCGTCATCTTCATAAGATTTGAATTTATTTCATTTGAAATTAGCCGGGGAAGAAAATTCTATTCCGCGCACTTCTGGCTTGAGTTTTTTTAAGAGTGTAGCTATCATAGAAGTAAATTATTTTCGTTTCACGACAGAATAACTGTGGTTGGAAGGTTGGGGAGGGTTCCACACACCTACCGAAAAAGTTATTATATTTAGTTATTCGTCGAGAATGAAAACTTGAGAGCAAAGAAGTTGCCTGCCTGTGGCTGCTATTCCTGAACCACAAGCATGTTTGGACCCCAGGCAATGAGAATTCAAGAACTGAGGCTCAAACAACAGAAGTCTCCTTATCAAAAAACCTAGCGATCGTGATTTGCGTGAGAATAAACGATGCAACTCCCACGATTAAGAATGCGTGCTCGCGCACAAAGCGTTTTTTAAAATGCAAATCCGGTGCAAAAATCGCGAAAACCCCATGACTTTTTTAATCTCATGCAGAACTCATGCATACCGATCAAAACTGGGTTTTTATATTTCATGAAATAATTTTTTACCAATCACGTTTTCGAAAACACTTTTCATCATGCGCTATCCCTCGTGCTCAATCTAAGAAAACAAAACAGACACGAAAATCCCACTGAAAAGAAGAGTCACGTGAGGAACCAACTCATACGAACAAAGCCGGCAGAAAATTCCTATTCCTACCTTCTACAGAAAAAAAAAACAACGAAGTGATTTCACAGAAAACCACGGTCATCCGCGAAGCGCGGCAAAGTCTTCTTCACAGGCCCACAAAGAGTCCACTCGGAGACGACATCCGCTCAAAAATTCGCGTCTGAGATCTTACTGAATTCAGAGGATTTGAGGGATCGTCAACTCATGTACAGAGTCGCAGCTAAGAATATCCCCAGACTTCGCCAGTTCAAAATGAATCAGAATTAATAGGCAATACAAGAGGTAACGGTGGTAGAAATATCGAGTGCTACGACACATCACCTTGGATCGCTTTAAAACCGAACTCGTCGCTCCACATCGCCTGTTTTGTCGAGAAGGTGCCCAAAAAGAACTGGAGATGTGAGTGATAGCGATAATGGTATCTATACCTATTATATCAGTTGCCACTGCGCATTGATTATCCACTTAAGTCTGGGATCTCCCCATTCGCTCTATCCATAATGATTCAATCCACGAATATGATTCAAACAAGGTCGTCAGGGATTCTCGACCTCGTTCCCCTCTCACCCCACCTCCCTCCAGTCCAAAAATCTCATGTCTCCTAGAACGTCATCGGTAGTTGCTATTCCGTCTCGTTACTCAATAGGGTCACAAAAATTCTTCGTGTCTCCGCTGCGACTCTGCATACGAGGCCTCGTTTGCTTTTCGAGTTATTCATGGAATCAAGCTTGTCCCCCGACAGTCGTGCTGGCTCTCGTTTTGGGCGGAACATCACTCGCATCACTCCTGCGCGCGTCATCGCTAATCGATGCCAATCAAGATCGATATCGCGTTAGCGATGGGAGTGCAGCTGTGCTGCTGTTGGTGAGGAGTACTGCAGCAGCTTAATGTAGGAATAGGCGTTCGCTTTCAAATAGTTACTGAATTATCCTACGAAATTGTTTTTTCGCTGATAGCTTAACAACTACAACCTTTAAGAATGCCACTTTGAGCAAAAGAACCGAACACCTAATCAAGGTCATGGAACTTTGTCAGGATTTGCACATCGCCGAAGCTGCCGATGACAAGTACAAATCGCCTTCTGAACGACACCGAGGGAAAGCAATTGGCAAGGCTACCACATTCACTAATCGCCTGTTCTCCTGCTTTTTCAATTTTCGTTGGGTGCTTTTGTTCCTGTGTTGTTCGCTATTATCGTTTGCACCATACAGCAACGGAAATTTCTCGAATTCTTCAACGCGTACTGTAGTGAGACCTACACAGTCGAAGCTTTGCTTTATACGGTATGTGTATAAACGTTTAAAAAACCCGCTCTCGGTATGGGAAACTCTTGCCAAGCAGCAGTAGGAATTTCATGCACCCATCAGGAAGGTAATAGTGAACGGGGCGGGATGGGGAAAAATAACGAAAATATCAACCATAACATTAATAACGTAACTACTACTCAAAAAATAACAAAAGTATAAAGGATAAAGTGGTCGGCTCTTACAACTGCTCTACGCGCGCCAAACACAATAATAACATTAAACAATCAGAAATGAACTGATGCAAGGTTTCGTCTATTTTATATCCTAACTGTAACCACGATCGTAGTTGCGCCTCATAAGTGAACGAAATTCCGTTATTTCGACGGGTTCTCCCACATATGTACAGTTTGTTCATTCGGTAGGTGCACCCCACGTACCGGTCAGCCACGCGGACACGTTCCCAGTGGAGCGTGGTGATATCTCTACCAGGTTCATTTTCCTTTATCCCAATAACTGATAAGCCTATCACCTCGCTTCAATGCCAACTTAAAGGCAGCACCCACGGAAATTTTGGACCTCTAGATTTCGGCACAATTTGAGATAACCGCATGCGCTGAACATTGTTACAATGCCGAAAACACTCGAAACCTTCAAAATCCCCGTTTTCTGGAACCTCTCGCTCATCGCTTTTGAGCAGATTGGGCCGAGTTGCGCGACTTGTTCGATGTGGATCGATACAAAAAAGTCGATATGCCTCCTTTATCAGCTGTTTTGTTGGCAAAATCGGTCTTTTGCATTGTCTTGCAGTGTTTCTGAAGCTGATGAAAGAAAACAAAGTTTGAAAAAGATTGCATAACCAGTCAAGATGTGGCAAAAAACACTAATGAATTCTAAAATGATCCCAATATAATGAAAGAATTCGAAATTGAAATAAATTGAAATAATTGACGCAAATCAAGCCACACTAGTATAAATAAGCAAAAGAATTCGCGCTAAAATGACGCAGAAATTTTTGCTGTGGTCGATGATGCGAAAGAGGAGAGCTAAGGAGTAAAATGAGTTTTTTGGTAAAAATAAAAGAAATGGGTGCCTAGTTGATCAGCTGGCTGCAACGCTGCCGCTGCGACTCGATGGCCCCACGCTGATCCTGCTGATCCAGGATCTTGAACATCCAACTCGTTATATCTTGGAAACTGTTGAGTTTTCCGTGCTCTCCTTGTGTAGAATTGTTGGTAGAATTGTTAAGCTTCCAAAACGATCAGAATCTCAGATACGAAAATTTCCGTGGGTGCTGCCTTTAACCGCGCGGCTAACCGCTACGTTGGGTGTACCGTCTAGATGAACAGACTATAGACTATACTACATATTTACCTGGTTCTTCACCTGTTCCATATTTTTCCAGAAAATTATGGAAATGATAGTCTGCTGGAGGAGTTTATCGTAAAAATATGAAATCCAATGCAGATGCTTTCATTGTTTCGACAAATTCACAGGAGTATTCCGCCGTCTTTCCGAAGCGGTTGCCTGGATCTTTTATAAAGAAGAAAAAAGAACTAATCTCGCTCTACTCGACGGTGTAAAAAAATAACTTTCTGGAATCTGCTCACAAAATCAACCATTCTACCCGGTAGTGTAGGAAAGTGGCCGTTTCATTTGCTAGAGTGAAAAGAACATTCACATGCCGCAGAATTTTGCGATAACTTCGGATTTTTACAGGGTCTGGATGCGTCATTGGGCAATGTCATACCCACTGGTATGATTACCCACGCGTAGTAGCTGGGTAAAGACAACGTCACGCATGGCTAAATAGGTTGATGGATGCCTGGTAATGAGCGTGAATTTAGGAACATTATTACGTTCACCCTAGATAATCTCAGTGATGCATCTAGTGTAATTCATTCCTACCACAAACCCAATGACATCATTTGCTGAAGAAGTAGTAAGGATTATGCCGGAATCCTATGCCCCGAGCATGCAAGATATCCTATCAAGAGCACGCATTCCGGAATCCAGAATGGAGGAAATTTGTCTCAATGGTGTAAATAAAAACTTAACTAGTGTAAATTGTTTACATTTGGGTATCATCAAACAATGACGCTCTTTAGGTTAACCATCATTTCAGCCCATCTTGGATGACTCAACAAATTCACGGATCGATATATTTTATTGTCTGACTTTACTCAGAGTAGGAGGCCAACACTATTGTTTTTTTTCACCATTTGTAAGTTCTCTGAGCAGAACTTTAATATCCAGGAAAATTAGAGGATTCTCTCATGGTTTTGACATGTCTTTTGAGTGTTCGGGCGAGTGCTGAATTTAATGCCGTGGAATGGTTGCTATTTTTATCCGCAGTCAAGTTTATGTGGGGATGATTGCTAACAACTGAGGACAAAATGCATACATATCTCGGTAATGGATCTTTTTCTGATCACATATACACCTACAATCACGCAAGCCTTGTTTTGAAACTTTCAGGGCTGATAGTACCCTCCCCCCCCCCCCCCCCCCGATTTCTCTTAGCTGCCAACATGTGGTGACAGTGTCGCATTTGTCGGGAGATGTTCGTGAACTTTCCATGACAAAGAGAGCGCTCTCGCTGATGTCGCGACATAGTTGGCAACCAAGTTCAGTGACTATATCGCGACAGTGGTTGGTAGCCATGTTCGTGACCTCTTGGTCATGAGGTGCAGACAGCGAAAGTTGGGGAAATAGTGTGGAAATCAACGAGGGGCGATGCCACGAACTCGAAGGGAGCTCATGAACGTCCAGTTCGTTGACAAAAGAACGGTGAGGAAATTTTCATATATTTTATAGTTATTTTAGAGATTTTAGAGAATCATCGAGTACCTTTTACATAACGCTGATAGCCTGTTAGAAGCCAGAGTACATGGAGATCGTTTTCCTCGCTTTCAGTTGTCCGTTGGACGAAATTTCCGTTCCAATTACCGGTGGTCCCTCGCAAAAAGAATGGACGGAGCGGCGGATAATTTAGCCAGCGCCTCCTCTGAATCGGGATTTTCTCGGTATGCGATGCAGTTGAGCTTCTTACATGGATAGATTTGGCTAATCACGATTCACTAAGCCGTCTCCTTCTCCTTCCAGAGCTCATTCCTGAGATGCTCATCTTGCTCGCTCTTGCTTTATCAGGAACCCTTGCGACTTTCAGAGTCAGGATTTATGATCGCTAGGAAATTATCCTGTGCTCTTTGATCAAGAGCTAGTGTGAAAGTGTAAATAAAAACTTAACTAGTGTAAATTGTTTACATTTGGGTATCATCAAACCATGACGCTCTTTAGGTTAACCATCATTTCAGCCCATCTTGGATGACTAAACATATTCACGGATCGATATATTTTATTTTCTGACTTTACCCAGAGTAGGAGTCCAACATTATTGTTTTTTCTACTATTTTTGAGTTCTCTGAGCAGAACTCCAATATCCAAATATCCAGGAAAATTAGCGGATTCTCTCATGGTTTTGACATGTCCTTTGAGTGCCCGGGCGAGTGCTGAATTTAATGCCGTGGAATGGTTGCTATTTTTATCCGCAGTTAAGTTTATGTGAGGATAATTGCTAACAACTGAGGACAAAATGCATACATATATCGGTAATGGATCTTTTTCGGATCACAACCTACTACCACGCAAAGCTGAAACACACTAGCTTCCGGTTGTCTCAATCAACTTCCTTTGAGGATTCCTAAAAAGCATGATTGCCTTCACTGTGAAGAACACATACCCTCGGGTTATTTACCCGAGCATAATTGCCATCCATCAGCAAACTGTGTAATGTTGCTTGAAATTAAGGATAAAAATGAAGGGCTATATACAGTGCGTTTCATAATTATAGGACATCTCCCAACTTTCCCACCCCCGTCTTTTCCGGAGAACGTGGAATTTTTCTTCAATATCATTATGATCAACACCTAAAATAACTCCGGTGCCCTCCTTTCGAGCTCACGGCAAAAACCCCACACTTTTATAAATTTATTTTGCTGAGTAATCAAAATCATCGAACTTCAACATTTTTGTGAGCTTCAATGGGCCACATTCATCCCACACAGTCTGCACCTGCCGCTTTTTATGATTAGGATATTTAGGACAACCGTACCAATAAGCGCCGGGCGTCCAAAACTACCTATCTCAATCCTTCTGCCGCTCATTGCTGAAGGGCGTGCACTCAAAATTGGCCGAAAAGTATGCATGGTAGACCCAATTTTAGAAATACAGTTAGCATTGGCCTCAGGCTATTCTACTGGCTTCGCTAGGTGGCTATCCAAAAAGGCAACAATAGCCCGACTTCGGGTTGGCGAATTGCTGGAAAAATACTCTCAAGCACTTTGTCATGTTTGGCGCCATTAAATCAGATTTCATTCTTTGCCTGTTCAAGTCTACTTCTTTAGGGAAGCGAACACAAAGACTCGACAGCGCTCTATCAAAGATTCCTACCGCGAAATGACTGCGAATTAGGCAAAAGCAGAAAAATAAAATTTTTAAAAATCTGAGGCCGTGAGCTCGAAAGGACGGTACCGGGGTTATTTTAGGTGTTGATCATAATGGTATCAAGGAAAAAATTCCACGTTCCGCGGAAAAGATGGAGGTGGGAAAGTTGGGAGATTCCTATAATTATGAAACGCACTGTATTTTTTTATGCAATTTGGTGCAAATCAATGTCATATGTCCTATTAAGTCTTGCATCATAACCACCACATTTTTTTTTTCAAACAATCATAACATTAGTGAAGTATTTCCTTTTTTAGCTGTTTTTGCCCATTGTTACAATTCTTTATTTTCCACTTCGACTAACGTTTCGGCGATGTCTCTTTCATCAGAGCCTGGAAGTCGAAAGCAAAATTTACGAAATAACAACAACATTACTATTTACAACATCACTGTTCATGGCTGGTACCTGGTCTGGCAATTTTTACAGTTGAGATGCGATACAACATTTTACGACACTCTATTGCCAAGGAATTCCAAAAAAAAACCAAGATTTTCTGGATTGAAAAATAAATCTTGGCCCAAGAGTTCCGCACCAGCCTGCGTAGTACTTATATTTATCTGCCAAGCAAGACCACTTGCAAGTGACTCCCTTACAAAAGGACAACATGGGCAAAATCTGTGGTGTTGCATTACTTCTCCACCTTTCTTTATTATTTCGTGAGTTTCCGGTCGTTACAAGCGAATTCCTAGGAGTGGCTAGCTATTTCCCCTATGAGTGCATTTCTCGAGCAATGTTTGCTATTTTTGCTGTTAATCTGTGAAGTCCAGCAGTGTTGTGCATTGCGTGACTACCAGAGCCTCTATTTAACTGCTCATTGTCAACTTCCTGCGAGCCTTTCTCTGACTGAACAATGCCGAAGTTCATTGTTCAGAAAGAAAATCTTTTTAGGCTTGTCCAAGAATAGCTTGTCCGGAACATTCTTGCATTATTTCGGTACAAGTCATCCCTCCCTCCCTCCACTCTGCCACTTTCGAGATTCTACCCTTGAAGCGTAATAGTGAATTGTTTATTCTATGAAGTTTCACTCGAATGTATACAATGTCTCTCACTCTCTTTTATGCCATTGTCATTTTCGTTTTGTGCTGTGGTTTTTCCGAATCTACGTACCTATGAATAGTATGTCATAATTATTCACCCACTGAAGAGAAAAACCGGCCAAATTTCCGTTTCGTATCAAAACCCTTATATGGAAGCTAGAATAAACGCGTAGCGTAGCTTTGGTACTCGTAAAAAAAGAAGGGAAGTTTCAAACTAAGGAAACAACGTGAGAAAGAAGTCACACCCCTTGTTTTTTACAAGTAAGGCAATTACTATCATATTTGTAATAAGTTAAAAGCAGTCAGTGGGTATTGCAGAAAACAGTACTCTCTAAACTCCCATTCTCAGTTGCCCAAGCCAAACAGAGCAGCTCTAAGATGCAGCAGAAAGTGCTCCGTCGCTTTTCCAAACAAGACGAGGAAGGCCTCATCCTGAAAATTGCTTCTCCGACGAAAATATTCAATTTTCTGGGATTCTCGTCTTTCAGTAGGAGTTCTATTGATGAGTTCGGTGAACCTAAAGCTTCACGTCTACAATCGTCTGCTGTCTTTTTTTCTCACTCTTTCATTAGCCCTTAAATTTACTGTGAGGTAGAATATTAATTTGTGAAATTACACATTCCTGTGGAGTATTTGGGAAGGAGCTCGTGTTGCGCAGTTGTAAGTCGCTTCGCACGCATACGGTCCATGGTTCGATACCGTCCCACGCCAACCAAGCCATCCATCCCCCGGGGTCGGTAAATTGGTACCAAAGAAGTCTAGGAGAATGAAGCGCTAACTCGGTACGTCGGTCGGATGCCCCCCCCCCCCCTCCGCTAGTTACTGTATAGTTCACTCAGTGCCTTCACGACGTTCAGATGCCTCGAGATGAAGTCGAATGCGTGGTGCATCCCACAAACGGGATTGATCAACGCCGACCACTTTATCCCTTTATTTATGGTTCTCAGAATTGTATAAAAATGTATAAAAATGTTGTTCAAAAATATTGAGATAATCGCGGCTTACGGCTACGAAGGTGAGCATGATATTGGTCTACTTCGTTACGCTCGTTTCTGATCCTATCTTTTTGTTAAGTTGATACCTGATGAGGTGTTTGAGGGGGTAGATTGCATATGACTTTGACTTTCCAGGCTCTCACGAAGGAACGACGCCGAAACGTTAGCCGAAATAAAGTTAAGTAACAATCTTGGTTGACTGCTCAAGCTAATCCTACTGACGAATATTGAGATAGTTGCATGGATGAAAGTGAAATTCTACTTAGAACACGTGCAGTTACCTACCGGCAGAATGAATAATCCACAAAAAGCTGTCAATACCTGCCGTTATCCTGATCATATTCCAGCTGTTTGACTCCCACTTTTGATTTTGAATGAGCTTACCCACGATGACCGAGACCTCTATAGAGTACCATTGCTTGAACGCGTAACCTTCTCTCTAGCTATGATAAAATTCGGCTGAAAGTAGCAGTAGATGTAGTACCACGGGATGACGTCGGCCTCACATATAAGGCAGAAGTGAAAGTAGATTTTTTTATTTGTGGAAGACAATTATCCACAAGGAAAACGTGTCAACGTACCCAAATTTACCCATCACCTGGGGCCGCATGCATCATTGAGATTATTCAGGGTAAAAGACTAACCTCACTCAAATGTACCTATCGTTGGCACAGGCGTCAACACGTTTACTCTTTGTGGTCCCAGTGATGCATCCGGGTCCCAAGGCATCCTTCGATATGTTTACCCATACTCGAAGTTGTCTATACCCAGCTGTTACTAATGAGTAGTGATACCCACAGGTATGAGATTACCCATCCTTCCAATGATGTATCCAAACTCCGTTTGTTTGGCTACCCTTTCACGAATCCCAGCTTTAGTTCTAAAACCTGAAATATCATTGTTTTATTCAAAGAGACCTGTTTCGAAATGCAGCAAAAGGGGTTGCTGGCTGGCTGTTCCAAATGAGTCGAGGAAAGCCTCGTTATCGAATTTCCTTCTCAGACATGTATTCAGTCGTCTAAAGTTTTCATCTTTCAACACGAGGTCTGTAATGGATTCGATAAATTTGCAGCTTCACGGCTACACTAATCAACTATCTCATTGTCCCGATTTTGTGAACTACATGATTTTTCATGGGTTACTCAAAATTTCTTAAAAATTTGAAAAAAAAAGTATTAATATCAGTGAAATTGGAATGATCCCATGAGGGATGGGCCCTCTTTGGTGAGAAGTTATCTACATTGAAGATAAATGATCTAGAAAAGATAGTTGTGTTTAGTTGCACCTAATCTCACTATGTTTTCTAATCTTTTCATCCGACTCAGTTGGCAGTAGACCTTGTCAAACAATGAGTGAGTGTGAGAAGCATCTCCTGAAAGGATCTTGCAAATTGGACGGGTGCTAAATTAATTAACAAAGCCGTGTTTGAGATGAGTTATAACACTCTGAACGGGAGTGTCCGTTTTGGCAATTAATCGCAACAGCCTGATATAGTCTGTTCCAAACGCGACAATAGTTGAGTAACCGTGCGGATAACCTGCTTTTCTCTCACTCTTCTCTAATTGCCGCATACTTTCTCGCGTTCTTTTTCTCTCTGCTGTCTTCCCAACTATCGTCTATGGTGAAACACACTATATATGACGCTGCCAACTAATTTGTCTTACTAAAAATGCAAAATAGAGAATGAATGGCCACAATCCGAACCGTTCGGGGTATGGCAGAGTGAAAATGAAATGATGGCATAACTCGAACCGTTCGGATTGTGGCACTCATTCTCTACTTTGCATTTTTAGTAAGACAAATTAGTTGGCAGCGTCATATATATCCAGTACAAGTCTCTTAACTAATGATAATTTGTACTTTCTGAGGTATTTTCGATTATAGAGTAGGATCGATCAGTAAGGTGTATTTTCAAAATTTTGTCAGGGACACCCTAAGTGGTCCTATACTATACATACATATGCACGTAAGCTTGACGAAGAAAGGTGGACCACACCTCCCCGGGAGACATTTGCATGGACCCAAGCCTCGAACCGTTCTTCAGATGGCATGACCATCTGACCCCATTCCGCTCCCACATAAAGCAAAGGTGAAACTGGACTTTTTTTTGCAAAAACAAAACAATTTTCTTCCTAAAAAGGTCGACACCATGGTCCTCCTCGACAGGACTTTTTTAGGGTACTTGGATTTTTCATAGGAGTACAAAGGAAATGGTTATGGTCGAGGCAGGTTTCTATGTAAGAATTTTACAGAATTTTACCCCATCTTTTTAGATGTTGAGGGAGCTTTTTTTTACATTTTCCATGTTGTAGTTCTACTAATACACATGTTTTTATAGTTATAATTATTTTCATATTCTGTTCCTATTTATGTTTGTGAAATATTTCATCATCATATTTGATCGAAGATGCCTCTTCTGAGAAACCTGCTGTTCAGGACGGCATCTCCGTTTTTCCTTTTCTATTTGGATAAAACTCACCGCTGGCAAAGATTTCGCTCCCTTAGAGCTGCGAGCCTCACATGAGGATAGCCGAAGTCGTTGTCAGCAGATTACTCTGCCCATCTGGTAGAGAATTGGAGGAGTGTTTATACAGCACCGAAAAACATATTGACCGAGGATGCCAAGCTTGAGGATACCTCAAATGATCCAGTGAACACAAACAAAACAAAAGTTCCTGGAATTTTCACGGCTTCCAGCAAGTAGACGAAAGCCATTGCATTCCTGTTTACACTGCACTGCGTTGAAAAATCTTAAGAACCAATAACGGGCTTAGTATGGGAAGCTCGTAAAGTAAATTCTTGTTCATCGGTACGTTAAGTAAGGAATTTTTAGCCTAGATACCAAATGAATGGAAGAGAAGTTAGGTAATTAAATCTCTTTATTCCTTTTTTGTACATTATAGAGCCTTTCCGGGGTAGTCCTAGGCTGGCAGTGCAAGGATGTGGCGCAAACTGAGGAGAAAAGGGCGGTGTCACTGTTAGACGATTAGTTCATCCATCTCCTTCCTCCTTTCACTATCAACTTGTACTCAATTCACCAGTGTGAAACGTTGTACCGCTACAATGATGACTTGAAGGCTGCAATCGACTTCTGACTTTTCGGTACCACTTATTCACCTCATTCACGAAAGATGGAATACTTAACATGTCTGTTAACAGACCCAAGCTATACCTTGACCATCGACTGAAGACACAATAGTAGATTCTTCTCTGTTTACATTGTAGTCTCATCAATTTTCCAAGATGTGTGCCTACTGACATTTGTATTTATCTGCGCTAGATATTGATTGTATGAAATAAATAAATAAATAAATGAATTTGGTAGCTTCTGTTTTGCCTTGGTGTTAAAAACTGTACTGACGATATGTACAGTTCCGCTTGTCGTGGTCTACTGCTCAACACCCCCGTTTGAGCCCAAACCCTTCACATACCATTTATTTATTCACTTACTTATTTCTAGTTTTGTTTTTGCTATTTATCTACTTCCCATTCTTATTCCATTCATTTATTGATTTCTTTGGTATAGTGTAATTAATAAACTGCATCATCACGGGACACTAGGGGAAATTTATATAACAGGAAAGGAGTAGGTGAATAAACGGACCAATCTCGTCACAATGGCACCGCCTCCATTTTCCTTAACGAGGCACCTACGCAACTACCTACGCACAGTATGCGATAAGGTTCTGCAGCGAATGTGTGCCCTGAGTCCGGATGCATTATTGAGATTACCCAGGGTAAACGTGTTGACTCTAATGTCCACGATCGGTAAATTTCCTGGGTAATCTCAGTGATGCCCCCCCCCCTGGTCACCCCTGCAGTGAAATCGTTGCTACCAAATCCTCAGGTTAAGGTCCACAGTCCTAGCAGTGAGTGCCGACGATGTAAATTCTCCCCCCCCCCCACCCCTCGAAGCACTCTTCAATTGAGTGACCGTTCTTTGAGCCGAGCACTACCATGCTACTTTGTTTGGCCGGAGATCCTCTGCTTCTGGTCAACAACATGTGCTTCTAATCTAACGGGACAAGGACATGCTTCCGTGAAATGTGTGCGTGGAATGGCCTGCCTTTCTTGTGATTGTCCCCGACTCCTCAAACGCTCTGTTCATGAGAGTTTTAATGATCCTCTGCGTGATTCCCTCATCTCCTATTTCTGATTCATTAACTCGATTAACTTTCAAAACGGCTACGTTTCTAATTTTCTGGGGATTTTCTCTAATTGGACACGATGCCTCGAATCTTCTCTTATTTCTGTAATTAGGGCTGGACACTGTTCTCGAATGTCTCCCACGCCTTCATGTTCCGCTTCGGGATTCTTCGTGCACTATCAATCGCGCTGAGGTGGCGTTCTGTGGTCGAGTGTTGTGCCTGAAAGGGCATCATCACGTCAGAGTGCTTTCATTTGGTTCGAATAATTTCTAGGATTCTGAGAGTACACCCTTGTCTCCGGCAATGATTTCCTCTCCCTTCACAGTAGTCTCGCATGTTTTATTCGAGCACGTAAAAATAACAGAATTTTACATTTCAAAGAACTACATACTTTTCATCAGTTGAACAAATTATTTGCTTATATTCTCTTTGACTCTCAAATTCACTAATGACTTCTTTAAAATAATAATTAGGATCAAAATCAAGATCAAACTGATTTCCCATGAACCCTTTAGTTCATAAGTTCCTGGCATCGTAATCCCATGCTTCTTCAATCCCTGGCTAAGCTTTGCCAGAATAAGAAGGAAAACAACCGCAGCATATTCTGCGCTGAGATTCGCAAATTCCCGGACCTTGATGCATTGTAAGATTACTCAGGGTAAACCAGGTGGTGTTCGTATTAATGACGTGTAAATTTGGGTGTGTTCAACGTCCATCCTGGGTAATTCCAATGATGCATCTAGCCCCCGCAGTGTGTTTAACCCGACGATCGCGAGATTCAGATGCACGTCGAAGGACTTCACTCATTAACTCTTCTTGTCGCTAAGAGAGATATTTGGTGGATTTTATAAACCCCACGACTACTTGTAGTGGCTTGCTGAGATGGGAACACCAGTCACGTATCAAAAATTCTTTTCAGCGATTCAGAACCCCGGGCCAAGTCGTATTATCGCATCTGAAACTTGGTTGATCCAAAGCGTGTTGACAACTTGCTTTCGCCTTTTCTTGTCGACAACTTGTTCGGCCCAAAGCTTGTCGACAACTTGCTATGCAGTCACTGTTTGGGTTTGCAAGTCGTCGACAAGCTTTGGGTCGAGCAATTTCCAGATGCGATCAGACAACTTGTTCTGAGGCTTCTGAGTAGGTAAAAAGGGCGGTGATCAGTCAAGGAAATGCAAAGAGTTAAGTAGAGCGACTAAAATTCTAGTTTTGAGTCTATCTTGTTAGAAATGAGCGTTTCAAAAATTGTATCTTAAGCAAGGAAATCCAACTATTTCATACATTTCACGAAACATCTCTGAAAACTTCCCCTCGCCCCTCCCCGCTCTCTTTATAAGTGCATCACTAAGAACACTTGTTTTTGCTCAGACAACTCGTCCTCTTTATGGAGCACTTGGAAACGAGTGAATATTGGTGCATTCACCGACAGATATGGCAAGCGGTGTTTTTGTGCACCATCAAGCCTGCTTGATGTTGATTGAAAATGGCCGCGTCTCATTGTCAGTTCATAATCTCTTCAACACCAGTTGAATGGATTATGTACGTATAGAATGGTGAAGGGGCTGGAAACTTCTGAAATTCCTCTTGAATTCATCTACTATATCCATCACATCTAGGCTGAACGAGTTTTACTAGCATAAACTTGTAGGTTTTGCCTCGTTTACCATCATGAGTAGAAGAAGCTCATGGAAAAAGCAATGAATATTAATTCCTACATGGGACACTTGTCCTTCGCCATGGATTAGTTGGAAGAAGAGGGGTTTTATAGGAATGCTCATGGTTTCAGCCTGTGATTTTCCACCTTCAAAGATAGTTTTGACGTCTACAAAACACTGCTCCATAATTTGGCACGAAATAGCAGGACTTTATTATAGCAGAGTCAGAAGGGAGTAATTTAACTAGTTTTGTTAGCAATTGCATAGGTGCTTCCTACATTCAAATAGTTAAAGGCAAGTGAGCATTTCATCCTTTCTCATCCCCCATTTAACGAGATGTATTCCACTTGTTCAAACTAACGAATTTTAGGTTCTTCATACTGGTTCGAATATTCGAATTCGAATGAATCTAAAACGTTACCTTGGCTCGACTACATATAACATACAACTATAACATGTATTACGTATGGTAGTCGTGAATGCTCCCTGTTCCTTTCTCTCTGCTCTTTCCCTAACAACTCCTCGATTTCCCGGCTTCCCCTCTGTCTCTTTCCTAAACGCTGAAAAGACATCCTTCATTGTGGGAAAAGCGGGTTGTTTTACGAGTTCTGCCCTCTTCTCGAGAATTACAGTTTTTAACAAGATTTCCCGGATAATGAGGTTTTTCAAACGAATAAAAGCAATCTTTCGATGGTAATTCCTTGATAGTGGGATACGATTGACTTTTTCACTTGTGAACTGACTTTTACGGCAGGAGTTGAGCTCTGATATCTGTTGTTTGAGGTTTGATATCACTTTCACGTAGGAACATTCCAAGCAGCGGCACTTTGAGAGGATCTGGGTGAATATTTGTTTTTACAGCTTTTTAGAAGAATTATTGCAGAATGGGAAGCTTTTGTACAGCTATCTTCTTAAGATAACGATGAACAGATTAAAAAATTCTGACAGTGCCGCTCAATCATTTTTGCGTCACAAAATACCACCCATTTACGTATTCTGCTACGCCGTGCCACCTATGCGCTGCGGCAGACCAGCTTGGCTCTGTCCCTGTCGCTCGTAGCCGGTGTTGAAGTTTTGCTTGTTTTTGATGCTCACCTATGCGTTCTGGAATGAAAACAAAGACACAAAGGAAAACGGGGGAACACATGGTCAAAACATCAATGTCGGCAACCACAGCGCCCAGGTGGCCTGCCGCGCCGTGTAGGGGGTGCGGCGCGGCAGGCCGGATAGGCAGTATTCTGTGGCGCAAAAATGAGCGGCACTGTACTTCCAATTTTATTTGGAAGCTTGTTAACGTCTTTTTCTAAGGAAATCCTTGTTTGCAACTTAGGCTCCCTATAATACTACCAGTCTGGCCGTCCGGCTGACGCCGGACTTCCAGACTCCTGCTGATGCTCGCTTCGCTCGCATACTCCGCATACGATGCGGAAAAAAAGGTGGACAGATTCAGTAGATCCTGTATCCCCCCAAGTAAGTCCATCGACTTTTGGAAAGCTCTCGATCGCGTGAGCGGTAGCCTTCCTCCACGTGGGAGAAGTAATTCCTGTTGATTGCCCCTAGTGGCCGTTGTTAATTGGACGTAGCCGATTCAGTGGAAATGCTCTCTTGAAATTATCTATCTTTAGCAGGTTGTTGTGGTAACTCAAGTGATAAGGGTCTGCCCATGTATAAAGACAGAGTGAAGGGTGGGGTCGATTCAGATACAAATGGACTGGAATGAGGAGGGGAATACGGATTGGAATAACGTGCACCTAGGCCACATAGGTAGAAAGAATAGCCGGAACGGGTGCCAGGGCACCATTCATGAAGGAATTTACCTAGGCCGTGACGAACTTCCTTTTCTGGACGCGGGCGCCCTTATCACAACGCTGGATCGTGGCGCGTTTCCCCAACTTTGGGCGCCGGCGCACTCTTATCACAGTGGTGACCCCATCTCGTCCACTTCTAGGCAGTGGCGCACCCTTATCGCAGTGGTGGACCCGTCTCCCCCCACTTTTGGCGCCGGCGCACCCTTATCACAGTGGTGGACCCGTCTCCCCCCACTTTTGGCGCCAGCGCAGCCTTATCACAGTGGTGGACCCGTCTCCCCCCACTTTGGGCACCGGCGCAGCCTTATCAGAGTGGTGGACCCGTCTCCCCCCACTTTTGGCGCCGGCGCACCCTTATCACAGTGGTGGACCCGTCTCCCCCACTTTTGGCGCCGGCGCACCCTTATCACAGTGGTGGACCCGTCTCCCCCCACTTTGGGCGTCGGCGCACCCTTATCACAGTGGTGGGCCCGTCTCCCCCCACTTTTGGCGCCAGCGCAGCCTTATCACAGTGGTGGACCCGTCTCCCCCCACTTTGGGCACCGGCGCAGCCTTATCAGAGTGGTGGACCCGTCTCCCCCCACTTTTGGCGCCGGCGCACCCTTATCACAGTGGTGGACCCGTCTCCCCCCACTTTGGGCGTCGGCGCACCCTTATCACAGTGGTGGGCCCGTCTCCCCCCACTTTGGGCGCCGGCGCACCCTTATCACAGTGGTGGACCCGTCTCCCCCCACTTTTGGCGCCGGCGCACCCTTATCACAGTGGTGGACCCGTCTCCCCCACTTTGGGCGCCGGCGCACCCTTATCACAGTGGTGGACCCGTCTCCCCCACTTTGGGCGCCGGCGCACCCTTATCACAGTGGTGGACCCGTCTCCCCCCACTTTGGGCGCCGGCGCACCCTTATCACAGTGGTGGACCCGTCTCCCCCACTTTTGGCGCCGGCGCACCCTTATCACAGTGGTGGACCCGTCTCCCCCCACTTTGGGCACCGGCGCAGCCTTATCAGAGTGGTGGACCCGTCTCCCCCACTTTGGGCACCGGCGCAGCCTTATCACAGTGGTGGACCCGTCTCCCCCACTTTCGCAGCCCTTTATCAGAGTGGTGGACCCGCACCACATCGGGCGCCGGCGCACCCTATCACAGTGGTGGACCCGTCTCCCCCCACTTTGGGCGCCGGCGCACCCTTATCACAGTGGTGGGCCCGTCTCCCCCCACTTTGGGCGCCGACGCACCCTTATCACAGTGGTGGACCCGTCTCCCCCCACTTTGGGCGTCGGCGCACCCTTATCACAGTGGTGGGCCCGTCTCCCCCCACTTTGGGCGCCGGCGCACCCTTATCACAGTGGTGGACCCGTCTCCCCCACTTTTGGCGCCGGCGCACCCTTGTCACAGTGGTGGACCCGTCTCCCCCACTTTGGGCACCGGCGCAGCCTTCCTGGTGGACCCGTCTCCCCCACTTTGGGCGTCGGCGCACCCTTATCACAGTGGTGGGCCCGTCTCCCCCCACTTTGGGCGCCGGCGCACCCTTATCACAGTGGTGGACCCGTCTCCCCCACTTTGGGCGCCGGCGCACCCTTATCACAGTGGTGGACCCGTCTCCCCCACTTGGGCACCGCTTTGGGCGCCGATCCGTCTCCCCCCACTTTGGGTCCCTTATCACAGTGGTGGACCCGTCTCCCCCACTTTGGGCGCCGGCGCACCCTTATCACAGTGGTGGACCCGTCTCCCCCCACTTTTGGGCGCCGGCGCACCCTTATCACAGTTGGACCACTTTGGCGCACCTTATCACAGTGGTGGACCCGTCTCCCCCCACTTTGGGCGCCGGCGCACCCTTATCACAGTGGTGGACCCGTCTCCCCCCACTTTGGGCGCCGGCGCACCCTTATCACAGTGGTGGACCCGTCTCCCCCCACTTTGGGCGTCGGCGCACCCTTATCACAGTGGTGGGCCCGTCTCCCCCCACTTTGGGCGCCGGCGCACCCTTATCACAGTGGTGGACCCGTCTCCCCCCACTTTTGGCGTCGGCGCACCCTTATCACAGTGGTGGGCCCCAGTGGCGGACGCAGGGGGGGGGGCGGGGGGGGGGGCGCCCCCCCGAGAATGGGTCGCCAAATTTTCGAAATTACTTTACAATACAAACAAAAATCTTGTGTTAGTTTATTTTTAATTGTTTATTTTTATTATTATTTTTAATATATTTTTTATTTATTGTTTATTATTATAATTAACCAGTCTGGCCGTCCGGCTAACGCCGGACTTCCAGACTTCTGTTGGTGCTCGCTTCGCTCGCATACTGCACGTTGAAAGCAAACACGAAGGTGTAAATGGATTGATTAAATCTGTTCTATCCCTCTCCTGAGAAACCCTTGATCCCGTAGAGGGTAGCTTCCCCCATAATGAAGATATGCTCTTCCATATGAGCGAATTTAGTGGCCGTGGAGAACTGAGTGTAACCAATTCAGTGCAAATGTTATCTTGAAATGATTTAGGCTCAAATGGTTGTTGTGGTAATTCAAGTGATAAGGGTCCAACGGTGTATATAAACGGAAAGAAAGGAGTGGTTCATTCAGACACAAACGGATGGGAAGAGAACACGGATACGAAAGGAAACAATGTACATCTAGGTGATTTAGGTAGGACTCTAGGCGTTTTCCCACTTTTGGACGCCGGCGCACCCTTATTACACCGTTGGACCCGACTCCAGGCGTTTCCCCCCCCCCTTTGGACTCCGGCGCACCCTTATCACACGGTTGGACCCGACTCCGGGCGTTTTCTCACTTTTGGACGCAGGCGCACCCTTATCACACCGTTGGACCCGACTCCAGGCGTTTCCCCACTTTTGGACGCCGGCGCACCCTTATCACACCGTTGGACCCGACTCCAGGCGTTTCCCCACTTTTGGACGCAGGCGCACCCTTATCACACCGTTGGACCCGACTCCGGGCGTTTCCTCACTTTTGGACGCCGGCGCACCCTTATCACACCGTTGGACCCGACTCCAGGCGTTTCCCCACTTTTGGACGCCGGCGCACCCTTATCACACCGTTGGACCCGACTCCAGGTGTTCCCCCACTTCTGGACGCCGACGCACTCCTACAGCAACAGTGGACTCGGTGTAGAACATTTTCTTCACTGTAGGCCACGCCCTCGAATTTCGTTTCACACTGACACACACACACACACGCACACACACACGTGACAGACTAAGCCCTTTATTATAAGTCATGATATTATTATTAATTTTATTTTCCGTCTGGGTCCCCAAAACGGCGGAGACCCCACTTTTCTTCCCACGCCCCCCCCCCTCCCGCCCACTTTCTGCGTCCGCCACTGGTGGGCCCGTCTCACCCCACTTTGGGCGCCGGCGCACCCTTATCACAGTGGTGGACCCGTCTCCCCCCACTTTGGGCGTCGGCGCACCCTTATCACAGTGGTGGGCCCGTCTCCCCCCCACTTTGGGCGCCGGCGCACCCTTATCACAGTGGTGGACCCGTCTCCCCCCACTTTGGGCGTCGGCGCACCCTTATCACAGTGGTGGGCCCGTCTCCCCCACTTTGGGCGCCGGCGCACCCTTATCACAGTGGTGGACCCGTCTCCCCCCACTTTTGGCGTCGGCGCACCCTTATCACAGTGGTGGGCCCCATCTCCCCCACTTTGGGCGCCGGCGCACCCTTATCACAGTGGTGGACCCGTCTCCCCCCACTTTGGGCGCCGGCGCACCCTTATCACAGTGGTGGACCCGTCCCCCCACTTTGGGCGCCGACGCACCCTTATCACAGCAGTGGACCCGTCTCCCCCCGCTTTGGGCGCCGACGCACCCTTATCACAGCAGTGGACCCGTCTCCGCCCACTTTGGGCGCCGGTGCACCCTTATCACAGTGGTGGACCGTCTCCCCCACTTTGGGCGCCGGCGCACCCTTATCACAGTGGTGGACCCGTCTCCCCCCCACTTTGGGCGCCGGCGCACCCTTATCACAGTGGTGGACCCGTCTCCCCCCACTTTTGGCGTCGGCGCACCCTTGTCACAGTGGTGGACCCGGCCCCCCCCACTTTTTGGCGTCGGCGCACCCTTATCACAGTGGTGGGCCCGTCTCCCCCCACTTTGGGCGCCGGCGCACCCTTATCACAGTGGTGGACCCGTCTCCCCCCACTTTGGGCGCCGGCGCACCCTTATCACAGTGGTGGACCCGTCTCCCCCCACTTTTGGCGTCGGCGCACCCTTATCACAGTGGTGGGCCCGTCTCCCCCCCACTTTGGGCGCCGGCGCACCCTTATCACAGTGGTGGACCCGTCTCCCCCCACTTTGGGCGTCGGCGCACCCTTATCACAGTGGTGGGCCCGTCTCCCCCCACTTTGGGCGCCGGCGCACCCTTATCACAGTGGTGGACCCGTTCTCCCCCCACTTTTGAGCGCAGGCGCAGCCCTATCACAGCAGTAGACCCGTCTCCCCCAACTTTGGGCACCGACGCACCCTTATCACAGTGGTGGACCCGTCTCCCCCCACTTTGGGCGCCGGCGCACCCTTATCACAGTGGTGGGCCCGTCTCCCCCCACTTTGGGCGCCGACGCACCCTTATCACAGTGGTGGACCCGTCTCCCCCACATTGGGCGCCGGCGCACCTTTATCAGAGTGGTGGACCCGTCTCACCTCACTTTGGGCGCCGGCGCACCCTTATCACAGTGGTGGGCCCGTCTCCCCCCACTTTGGGCGCCGGCGCACCCTTATCACAGTGGTGGACCCGTCTCACCCCACTTTGGGCGCCGGCGCACCCTTATCACAGTGGTGGACCCGTCTCCCCCCACTTTGGGCACCGGCGCAGCCTTATCAGAGTGGTGGACCCGTCTCCCCCCACTTTGGGCGTCGGCGCACCCTTATCACAGTGGTGGGCCCGTCTCCCCCCACTTTGGGCGCCGGCGCACCCTTATC